>JAVUPR010000220.1:3000000-3211130 GCA_036785695.1 Gentiana straminea | reverse complement strand
TGTTTACTACATACAGAAAAATCGGCTTTGGCTTGGACACCAAAGACAGATATTATTCTTATTTGATGTGAGCGATGAAACCTTCGATATGATACCGGTATCTTTAGATGGTGAGTTTCATAGCAGGGCAGTAACAAATTTACAAGTATTCCCTTTCAGAGAATCCATTGCAGTCGTGATTTCTATCCGTGGATATTGTGAAATTTCGTTGTTGAATGATTTCAGCTGTTGTGCTCAGTCAAGATCTTGGAGCAAATTGTGGACTATCGAAGTTGAAAATCTCTTTTGGCTTGTAGGCTTCTGTGGAAACTCGTACCTCGTTTTTCGAGGTCGGAATAATTTCAAATTGATGTTATATGATCTGTTTAACCATGATGTGGTGGACGTTGGAGTTGTTGGGGAAATTCAAAGGGGAACGAACAATGCCGAACCAGAAATGAATGTGCAACAATGAAAATAACCGGATATACACGTAGAGTCGATTTGAGAATCTTTCCTGCGAAAACTATTCGTCCCCAAATGATTGTCTCCGGGTAAACACGAATATGATCACGGGATAAAACTACGTTCACTTTCGATCACAGACAATATAGACGAAGAAAGCTACGGGGAGTTTGGTGATATTTTGTGTATATAGAACTTGAGGTTTCAAGGACATTCAAAGAAAACCGGAAAAAGGTTTTCAAATCCTTCTTATTCTATATGAAAAAGGTTCCAAGTGTTCTTTTATATGTATGTAGAGTTATATTTTTGTATCTCACACATACACGGCACTTTACACGGAATTGGTTACAAGAGCCAAAAACCCGAAAGGACACCAACAAAACCGACCAAACTGCTTTCACACAATGAAAAATATGCATGCGGAGCGCCGAGTCCGAGAATCTATGGACCGACCCGTCCACGGAGCGAATTACGGTCCGATTCGGTACTCAATTTGAGACTTTGGACGCCCGTCCGGAAGGAAATGGACGCCGTCGGGAAGCAATGGACGCCCGTCCATCGAACGAGTGCTCCCGGTACTCAAATTTAGACTTTGGACGCTCGTCCTGAATCGAATGGACGACTCGTCCAACATCGAACGCCCGTCCAATTAAGCGACGAAGACTCCGGTTTTGTGTTCAAGCACTTGTTGCTAACACTCTATTAAGCTTGTAAATATCAATTGTGAGCATGCACTCATCGCTAACTTTCATATCGATTGTTTAAAGCTTACCAAACCTCAAACTAAATCCAATTACACTAAATGACATTGGTGATATTATCACCCATAACAATCCTCTTCAATTAGTGTAATCCCCTTCGAATTTGAATTAGAAACTTATCCAAGCACACAACGAGTTCATCTTTTCCCATTGATAATGTCACGCAGATTGAATTACCATCTAGTATATGTACACATTCCAAAATATTCGAGTATTGGGGTGTGACTAAACGTTGAACCACTTTACACATTTGAATACTTCAAAGATAATACACAAATGAACCAAGATACAACTTCGCAAGCTACTTGACACCAATTATCCGAGGCACTTGTGTCCATATCCATTTTCATGAGTATATAAAAAAGTCAACCTTTAACTTTCTTGAAGCGAAATAAAACTTCATGCTCATATAGGTGAATCTTTCTAATCATGTACACGAAACACTTTTCCAAAAGATATCACCTACACAACAGGTAATGCACATACTTTGGGACTTTTTCATGTGCCAAATCTTTGAGGATGGGCCTTGCACATTGAATTACTGCCTTATGGCGTTGTTACCCGTAAGGGAATTAGGTATCCCGCACCAAAGATTTAATGGGTTACACATCCCGATAACAAACTTTTTACCAAGTTTCAAGTCAATCTATATTTGGCCAAACAAGGATTGACTAAATCATATAATTACTCTTTGAACAACCACCATCATCGCTTAGAGTTATAAACTCTGATAAACTTTTCATTAATACATTGGTGTCTAGATCATCATTGTAACATTTGACAATTTTTTTTAGCCAAACACATTGGATAAGCGGAGATGAACTTGGTTATTAATTACAAGGGAATTCCGAACTTCCTAAGTTATCAACAAAGAAATCCAATTCCATAGAATCCAACCGAAATTTATGCACTTAGAAACTCATAAATGATACTTAAATCCTTTAGCACAAATTACTAGTTAACCGAGGATTCGTCTAGACCGAAGGAATCTCATGCCTAACTTTACTATAGAGTTTAAACCTCCCCGTATGTTGTAGTTTAAAACCTTGATGACAATACCGTCCAATTATGAACAACATGATTTGGATTAATACCAAAATCAACACGTCAACAATGTAAGCTTACTACATCACCCTTATATTCCAAAACAAATCCAATCTTTGTAGATCGAGCATGTTTCACTTTTAGTATCATGAATAGATATAAACCAAAGCAAAACACCAATCATGTATTCAACATACATCAAAGGACAAAGTCTGAAATTTCCTTAGACATCAAACACGTATAAGACATATAATATGTAAAACATATATAAGAATTATATCAAGATTACTGAACCGAGGTATTATAAACAACTTTAAATTAAACTAATCTTCAAGTTAAGATGTCTATCAAGTTTAATTTGCTTTTAATACAAATAACATATACACTCCTTATGTTAATTTTAACATAACAAGACCCTCCAGAGTTGTTTCAAATACAATGCCCATCCAATCTCGTTTTCTAAAACCGAAGTTTTACCATCCATTTAATGGATTACAAAATTGTTTGG
Source organism: Gentiana straminea (assembly GCA_036785695.1). Classification (NCBI taxonomy): domain Eukaryota; kingdom Viridiplantae; phylum Streptophyta; class Magnoliopsida; order Gentianales; family Gentianaceae; genus Gentiana; species Gentiana straminea. The sequence continues at coordinate 3,208,373 of JAVUPR010000220.1, read as the reverse complement.
ACGGTTGTTAAAACAAACAACAACAATTTATCCGAGGAGATTTCATTAACCGGTGCCAAGGTATCAAAATAGCTTATTACCTAAAAACGTACAAAACCTTACATTATTAATCGAGTTTATACATGTTGACTTACATCAACTATCATCTTTCATTGAAAGGATTCGCCGCACTCATTGCTCTCGTTGAGCTTTACGGGCATATTTAGAAAACAACTTTATTGTTTTCCTTCACTCGAACATTGGTAGGAGTTTTAAGTACTTCAAACTTTGTACAACATTATAAATGTCCAAAGATGGCATACCAATGATCAACAACAGATAAAAGTTGTACTAGAATCAATCGGCTTCCATTGTATGGAACCAAGAAGAACATTGGAATGCATAGCAATTCCAATAAACATAGACTTCAATGCCTGCTTTTACTCAAGGAATTAGCCTTAACCTCGGAAAGTCACAAAGACCTCCTCCACACCTCCAAACCTCAAGTTTGGATTTCATTACTCACAAAAGTTCAAGTAATTTAGCAAACAAACAAGCTGTTGGAGGCGTAGGAGTATAAACAAAAAAAGTATATAAAACTCATTATAACATACACTCTTTTCATTTACCTTTTGGAGGACATGATAGTTATTTACTACAAAGTAACGCAAATAAACGATGTATCTATTAAATAAAAGAGTTACAACTTTTCCAACCAAGGATTCATAATCTTAAACGGAAGAACTACAACTCTTACAACCAAGAGTTACAACTTTCTATACCGGAAAGTCTCAAATTTTCAAAGCAAAAGTTACATCCTTCGGAACCGAAGAAATCACAACTTTTCAAAACAAGTCACAACTTTTAAACCAAGAGTTGCAACCTTTAAAGGCGAAAAGTTACTACACTTTAAACGAAAAGTTATAACCATTCAAAAGAATACAAACTCACAATGAGTTGTATCCTTTCATCAAACCGATACATTCTTTTACCAAATCAATAACATGATTTTTCCTCCAAAACATTCACTTAAAATCAAAGTGAAAATCCATGATACTAATCATGTTTCCGAAAGAATAAGTTCAAAACAAGTTATAAACATACATTACATATAAGTATCACTTAAGCATACCAATAAACATACATGTATAGTTATTTCAAATTATACTAACCATGTACAACTAATGTTTAAACTAAATCTTTCAAGAACCAAAGGATATACTTAAATCTCTTAATAATGACAACCTTGACTCTTTTTCATGAATGTCACGGATCAACAATCCGCCGGTTCAAAGCTTCAAACCAAGTTGATCCTTACACTCACAATTTTCCAAACCGGAGTCAAAACTCAAAACAACATTTTAATAGTTGTTTCACCGAAACTTAGTTTACCGTCATTATTCTATCCTTTGTTTGATCTTACATACTAGGCATTCAACCTAGTAAAACAAGTTTTTCAGAAATCCAAATTTCTTTAGATTTGCAAACTCTTCATTACAAGTGTTCTATCAAAGATAGATATTTAAAATCATTATCTCTTCAACATGATTTCCATCTATTTGTACCATTAGACAACATCTAACTACAATAGACATCAAGTTTTCCAAGAGATAACACTTGATTCATCCCAACATTAGTTATACACAAACACTTAAAATTTCTAAACATTAACATGATTTTATCACCAAGATCAATGAACATTAAACATTAAATACGCAGCAAGATTCATCATTGATTCAATCATGTCTAGAAATATCAAGCCAAACAACATATATGTATAATCAAACAACATCCAAGAACAAAACTAGACACTACAATCAAATTTTATATTGATTGTAGTTACTGTTCTTGGACACCACAAACTTGCATGAAATAATGTAAATAAACATACATACCATTCATTCGTAGTCATAGCAACATCACGGCAATTTTTACAAAGTCATTCCAATGAACTTTTACTTACCAAAAGATTATAATCGACTTTGCATCAATCAAAAAACCGCAGCAACTTCTCAGAATTTCTGACAACTGTCAACATCGAACCAGACTGCAAACTTGATATCACTGCGATCCTCGTCTCGCCACGATTCTAACGGTATCTCCGGATTTTCAAACCGATTCTGAATCAAGAGTTATGCCCAAAACACTAGGACACAACATTTGATAAAATTCTGGAAAAATGCAACTCTTCATTTTGAAACCGACATTGTTCTAAAAATTCAAAAATAGTTTTCGCAGATTGTTGGGGAAATTCAAAGGGGAACGAACAATGCCGAACCAGAAATGAATGTGCAACAATGAAAATAACCGGATATACACGTAGAGTCGATTTGAGTTTTTTTCCTGCGAAAACTATTCGTCCCCAAATGATTGTCTCCGTGTAAACACGAATATGATCACGGGATAAAACTACGTTCACTTTCGATCTAGACAATATAGACGAAAAGAAAGCTACGAGGAGTTTGGTGATATTTTGTGTGTATAGAACTTGAGGTTTCAAGGACATTCAAAGAAAACCGGAAAAAGGTTTTCAAATCCTTCTTATTATATATGAAAAAGGTTCCAAGTGTTCTTTTATATGTATGTAGAGTTATATTTTTGTATCTCTACATACACAACCTTTAGAATTGGTTACAAGAGCCAAAAACCCGAAAGGACACCAACAAAACCGACCAAAGCTTGCTTTTACAAGCCGAAAAATCGCATGCTTTGGACGCCCGTCCGAGAATCATGGACGCCCGTCCACCGGAGCGATTACATTCGGTACTCGATTTGAGACTTTGGACGCCCGTCCGGAAGAAATGGACGCCCGGAGTATCAATGGTTAGAGCTCTTGTTTACAAGGAAAGTCTCATTTCTATCAGCGGCAGCGACAACCGGGAACAATAGTAAGTGTTTGATTCTATTGATAGATTCGTTTTCTCTTCCATAGATTTAATCTTGTTACTTCGATGAAAGCTTTACTCTTTATACTGTTTTTAGCCTTATAAAGCTGTAATTCCTTTTTGGTTGATTTTTGTCATTTTAGCCTATTTTGTGAAGAAAAAAAACTTCATTGAATTTGTTTAATGAGTATGTGTATGAGCAAGTAGGATTGAGATTGTACAGTACGTCCTGCGTATAATAAACTGTTGAAAGTACGTTGCAATTGTGCGCTTCTCAACTGTTTGATTGTACAGACTTTGTATGTTTGGCATTACAAAATTTGTTTTGTCGTCTTGTATAATACATATATCATTCGATACCTTGTATTGTTGTTGATTGTGCTTAGTTTCTTATTTTTTCCCGAACCTTTCTAGGATTAAAGCATTACCTATAACATATATATGAATATATATGTAAAATTTGTATTTGCTGGTTGGTCTTGGATTTCTATCTAATTGCCTTGGTGGCAGGGGCGGCTCCGAGGGAAATTACGATACGAATTAGAAATTTGTCGTATTTTATAATTACTTAAGTGTAATGTTACGTATGATAGTTCGATACGGGTCGATAGGGATCAATATATAAAAATAAGGGGGTCGAAACACATAAAATGTGTATAAAAAAAAATCTCACTATAATATTTTTTTAACGGGTCGGTGACCCATTCCATTGTACATGGCGCCGCCCCTGCTTAGTGGAACCATTCCATTGTACATGGCGCCGCCCCTGCCTAGTGGAACCAGTAAATGATAGGATGAAAAGCTTATATTTATAGAAGGATGTTATTTGGTGTGTGCAATTGTCATCTTATCTACTTTGATTTTTAGATTAAGTGTGATTATTAATGTTAATCGGCCTCTCCAAATCGCCAGAGCCCTAACTTTTACTGAGAGCTCTTTCTTAATTGTGTGTGTGTGTTTTTTTTTTTTAAATCTTTTTTGATCCTGGAGTTCACTTAATTGCATATATTGCGGAAAACAACAAAATGGATGTATGTTGTTGTTGTGTAAGTCTAAACGCTTTCTTTTTGTTTTGTGATTGTGATGAGATTTTGCTTACTCACATTAGTTTGTGGATGTAATGCATTAGGAACATCGACGTTTACGTTATAAATGTGTCGCGATGCTTAGAAACGACGATCAATTAACTTTACTGTGACTTTCGTTTTTTAAAAAGCGACGTCGGCGTCAGTTGATGTTGGTGTTTTGATATCAACACGACAGTCTTGCTTGATTTTTTTTTTTTCATCAAAAAGAAAAAAAAAATCAAATAATAGGTGCTGGAAGTAAGAGTGGGGTTGCCAATAGAATCCCTTTTTTTTATTATAAATTTTTTGTTAAGAAAGCTGATCCTCTTATCACAGGTTGTGGTGTTTTTTAAAATTTTTTGTATTTTATTTGATTTTTAATTGAGAAGTAGTTGAATCGTTAATAAATTAAAATAATATAGAGAACAAAAGAAAAATGCTTCGTTGGTGGCACGTTATAAAAGGTATCTTATGACGGGGGCTATATTTAGCTATATTTATAGTATTATTATTAGAATAAAAGCAAATGAAAAAAAAATAGAATAAAAAAGAAAATGAAGTCCAAACCATTCAGCTGCGGGGGGCTTCTTGGAGTCCTGGATGCTTATTGATTCAAGAAGGGCAGGGGGGGCACGTCTTGGGGCAGGGGATGCAGGACCCGGGGGTATGGGATGAGGGCAAATTGGGGAGTATGAGGGTCTCGTCTTGGAAACGGATGGCACGGCAGGGCGGTGGTTTGACAGTAGGGACTGGGGGTGTGAAGGTAGGTGTGAAGCGGAGCTCTGAATCCTTTGTTGATGGCGATGTGCAACGGAAGAAATTATGTGCTACACAAATTCCGGCCGAGTCTACGGTGCAGGCCCGCCAGCATCAATAAGTAGAGAGATTTTATGGTGCAACGGTTGTAGGAAGGTTATACCAAGTGGCATACATTAGAGCGCCGTTTTTATTCTCTTTCGCATGTCTGGCTTTTATCGTGTGTGAGAGGTTAGAAATGAGTGGTTGTAATGTATGTCGGCTATTAAAGCACTTCTGCAACGATTGTATTTTAAAATTTCGCGATAAGTATCTTATGTTGGAGCTGCCGAGGTTTGGGCCAGCCTCGGGCAGTGCGTGCTTTACGAGCCCTTGTAAATAAATTTAAGCATTCTCTTTTATTTTTGTCAGAAACTAATTTGAGTAAAAGCCGGTTTGAATATGTACGTTGTTTGCTTGGATATTCTAGTGCGATTGTTGTCGGGAGTGTGGGAGCAAGCGGGGGTCTGGCCTTTTTATAGAACGATGACACAGATGTTTTGATTTCTAGACTATTAAAGTCCATGCAGGCCCAGGATCATATTAATGCACAAATGAAGGACCAGTTCATGCAGATCCAGGCCCAGTTACAAGTCAGAAGCCCAAGACAAAAGCAGTCCATGATCAAGGTTTATATCGAGCATTAAATTACAGAATCATGTAAAAATTATCCAAGCCGAAGAATTCAAAAAAAGAGAGATAAATATGCAAAGAATGCTCAAGCAAGATAAATTCAAACCTGGTTGCGGCATATAATCAAACAAATTGTATGCAAGCAAACTCTAGAAGATAAATCTGCAAGAAAGTTAAATTACATGTCAGAAACGTGTTTTCAAAAGATAAAGAAGATATTAGCACAACTACATACAAGAATCGGGCTCGATGTGTAGAATAATTGAGAGTCCTAGAGCTATGTGTCTCTTTCAAGCGATTATCTATTTCTTTGTGTTTAAGGATAGTATTTATCTGTAAAGATCAAACGCTGCAATTTCTTAAAAAAAGCCGATTGGTGGTAGTAAATGCGTAGCTATATTCTTTATCGTTTAAGAGTGTGGGCGATTTGTCCCGACAACTGGCAATGCATCTGTCCAACACTTGGACAATTTTCACCCCCTCAAATGTGGGCACACTTGCACAATTTTTTTTTAAGAGTGTGGGCGATACGTCCCAACACCCCGCATCAAATGTGGGCGATTTCTCCCAACACTTGCATAATTGTCAAATGTGGGCGATTTCTCCCAAACTTGCATAATTGTTTTATATTTTAAATAATGTTCCAACCGGGGTTCGATCTCGCATGACATCGGCTCCGATACCATGTAAAGATCAAACGCTTACAATTCTCTTAAAACCAATTGGTGGTGGTAAATACAACTACTATATTTCTTTATCATTTTAGAGTGTGGACATGATACGTACGACCCCCTCAAGTGTTGTCAATCGTCCAACACTTGATGTATTACGATATTAGTGTGAACAGACAGTGTGAAAATAACATTTTGTATTAATTGCGTAGGATTTGTATTAATTGTGTAGGATTCTTTGAGGTGTATATATACATTACACCGTGAATTATGAATGATAGAAAACCAGAAATTTGTCATGGTAATGGAGCGAGGTTCGGTTAGCCTCTAAAAATTAAAAAAAAAAAAAAACGAACGAGCGGTTTCGTGAAGGCGAAGAACTGTCCCGCTTCACGTCGGCCCGATCCTTCATGGTGGCACAACCAGAAGGTGAGAAGAAGATTCGTCGTGTTCCGGCCGGTGGTGGCTCCAAGCCGGACGCCGATGGTATAATGGCCTTCCGTCCCAATGGAGGAGGCGGTAGACCCAGAAAGGGTGGTGAGGTGATCCCACAACTTTCTTAGATTGTGACCCACGGAATAGTGACTTTCAGTTATCAAAGTTCCATTCAGATTCAGTAGGTGGACAACCGGGCCAAGAAGCCGTCGAAAAGCAGCAGAGGTGGGGAGAAAATAGTTATCATCATATCAAATTGGCGAGCTTGGTTCCGATCGGGCTCCGCGATGAACAAGCAACGAGTATAATAAATCCGGTGGAGTAGATAGTAAAGTCTATCTATCCAAGGGCTTCACATGTGTAAGTGACTCTACTTTTGTCCGGAGACTAATATTGACAAACAAATTGAAAATACTGTACAAGACCAAGGTCTAGCGGAGACTGCATTTTGGGGCGGTTCAATTTCAAAGGACATGGAGAGGACGATTGCTTTCGGATGAATAAGGCTGCGGTATCGGGTTTAGTGGGCTCGGCTCGGCCAGCTATGACGGCCCATTCACGGGATTTGGCTCAATCGGGCCTTACGAACATTACCGGCCCAATGGCAGGGGATCTTGGATTTTTTGAACCTTCCGAAACCATACGATAGCTTCACATGTAACTCGGTTTGGGTTATTGACACTGTCAGGAAGTCTACGCGGGAACGCAGCGGAATTTAAAATTTTATTTCATTTTAACCAGGATCGACTTCGTTTAAGCAATAAACAAATAAGCTAGTAGACGGTTGTTACCTTGGTTGATCTAAAGATCGACGCTTTGACCGTCTAAGGAGAGTAGTTACGCATAGAGCCGCCCAAGTGTTCGGCCTCACCGCTAGTCCACACGAACGACCCGCCGGAATCCCGTCATGGATTGCTATTGGAAAATTCCGATTCTTTGGGCAAAACTCCGGTTCTTTGGGCGCCTTTTCCCCTCTCTCCCCGAACTCTACATATAGGATCTTTCTACATTTTTCGCAAGAAGCTATTAGTTCTTGGAATTGTGATGTACCAAAATGCTTAACACCCACTTCCTATTTATAGGGAAAGTGGCGCCCCGAAAGTGTGGAGGAGAAGAAAATATTTTCGATAAAATAAGGAAAATATAATTGATTGATTTATCTCATTTATTATAATATCTTATATCAAATAAATCTAGGATATTGTCGATATCTTATATTGAATATTTCCAAGATATTGTCGATATCTAATATTGATTATCTTTATTTTATTACGTAAATCAATTTACACATGTGTATATATCGCATGTATATTATCACACATATAAATCCATTATATATAATGTTAACTACAATGTGCACATGCATATCCTTATATATGCATTTCACGTATGTATATCAAAATATATATAAATATTAATATCTTATATTAATATATGGTAATACAATTAATTAAATTACTTGTAATCAAGTGTATCGTATACACTTCAATGTAGCGCCCCATATTACCAAATATTGGCTTCCGGAATATTCTTTAATTAATATAATATTATTAATATCTTGTATTTAATTTATTCATAATAAATAAATACCACGATACTAATTTACCATATAACTTTTATAGTCTCGAGATAAACTTTCCTTATTTGGTTATCAACTATAACCACATTTTAATCCGGCTAGATGTTCTTATGTGTGTGACCCGATAGGCTTCCGAATATGTTGGCCGTAGACACAAAGTGCAAATTACGAAAATGCCCTTCGTACCTAACGATCACGAGATAGCATCCCCAGCAACACAATGTGACCCCCGATCATCGGAAGAGTCAAATGCAATGACTACTATCTTTCATGTGAAACGATTACCGTGTAACTTACAATCCTATCGCTGTAATAATATCCATACGGTCGTTAGTCGAGTGTCAAAACATCAACGACCGTATCTTATAATCTGGATATCATGCTCTCTCGAAGTAACTCGTTTACTCCCACTTTGCAAAGATTCACGAGTGTAAGACATTCCTTATAAGAAGGCCATTTCGGATATTCGATCCCAATCATAGGATACGCGATTTCCGGACGACCAATCATGTATACTCCGCGTGCTTCGGTATCACACCCAATCAACTACCGCATGATCGCCCCGTGACTAAGGGAAACCTCAATAGTGTCAAAGCATGACAATCCACACCGTGATGCCATGAAGACTCCGGTCTAAGGATAATTACACAACCGTCACATAATGTGACACTTATCCGTGTAAGTGGGACGATCCCAACGTACGCATTCTCAATACACGTCCACGTACGGTCAAGTGTCTTTACACTTCGATAGATGAGATCTATCCACCTTTAAAGACGAAAGACATCTAATACGTGCTAGCTTTGTTCATACTATCAATGCCACTGTTTGATAGTACATCGGCTAGAGACATTTAAGTATCAAACTTATTAAAGTGATTAGAGATCTCATCAACCATAATCACCTATCATGGTTTCTCTATCACGGTTTAATACTAAGGACGTCATCATATAACAATTCATAATTGGTTTTTTAAAAGAACATATATATATATGACAACAGAAAAGACATTTAATATATGTATAAACATAAAGAAATAGTAGAAATGATCCGACCCGGTCGGATCCGGTCCAACCCGATTGGGTTTAGGACAACTTATTTCAACGGACACGGTGGCCGCACACCACGTGACGGGGAAATTTTGGCTTGCTCGTTGATCCTCGCCAAATAGTTCGGTGTCTGTCGGGTTACCGGATGGGAGTTTGTCCTCGGCAACGCATGAGGGAACCGTGGTTTTATTGGGAAATTTGCATCTGAAATTTGTCTTATTTATGCCTAATTTAAATTGCAATTTGCTATCGGTTACGCAATTTCAGGATGATACCGGTTGTATTATTCAGCTCACGTCTACATTATGTGTTATGCAGGACCGAATGACGAGGACTCTGATTGGACTAGGCGAGCGTGTGGATGGACTTTTTCTATTTGCGGGAGTTCCAGAGGTTCGGATAATGTCCTTGGATAGTGGGAAGCCTATGGATTTGTGGCACCGCCGTTTGGGACATCCGTCAGAAAAGGTCCTCAGGCAGGTTCCAAATATTACTATTTCCAAAAATTTAAATAAGGATGGTTGTGACGTTTGTTTTCGAGCTAAGCAGCCACATGAACAATTTCCCTTTAGTGAAAGTAAAGCTAGTCGTGCCTTTGAATTGATTCATTGCGATTTGTGGGGTCCACTATAGTTTTCCTTCTACATGTGGTGCTACTTATTTTTTGTCTATTGTGGACGACTATTCCCGGTGTGTTTGGATTTATTTCTTGTTTAATAAAATGGAGGTTGAACTGTGTTCTTGGATTTTGTTGCATTGATTGCGCGTCGAGTTTGATGTAACGATTAAATGTGTTCGTAGTGACAATGGAGCTGAATTTTGGCCTTTGCTTCCACTATTTTCGAAAACAAGGAATCATTTTTGAAACCTCTTGTGTTAAAACTCCTCAACAAAATGGAAGGGTAGAACGTAAGCATAAACACATTGAATATTGCACGAGCATTTCGTTTCGAGGGTCACTTACCTCTCAAGTTACGGGGAGAGTGTGCTTTGGCGCTTCTATATTATTAACCGAACTCCGTCTAGCATTACGAATTACAAGACTCCTTATGAATTCTTGTTTGGAAAACCACCGGATTTGTCGATGCTTAGAGTTTTGGGTTGTCTTTGTTATGCTCATTACCACCGTCATTCAAATAAGTTTGATAGCCACGGTCGTAAGTGTGTTTTTTGGGATATCCTTTTTCGAAGAAAGGGTGGACGTTGTATGATCTTGATACGGATGAGCTTTTTGTATCCCGTGATGTTAAATTTTATGAGCATGTTTTCCACTTTTTCCCATCTGACGTGGGGAATGTGAATCCTTCTCCCCTCCGCAGTCATAGATGATGTTGTGATAGAAGACGAGGGGTCGGATTTTCTCTCCACACACCCGGGGGTCCACGCTTTGCCGGATCCACCGGTTGAAGGGGGATGAACGGTATAGATGAGATAGTTATAGATGAGCCGGTTGAGACATCACCTTCACCACCACACTTGACAACCGGGTGAAGGTGTGGAAGAGTTGGGCGAGAGGTAGACGACAAAAAATTCCAAATTCCCGGTTTCGGGATTTTGTGACACACTTTGGTTGAAAAGAAAAGTCTACTCCACGCTCGTCCATTCCATCGGCATCCTCGGGTACTCCGTATCCTCATGCATTTTGTTAATTATGATTATGATTTGTTTTTCGATAAACACCGGAAGTTCTTGGCGGCTATTACGGTTGGTAGGCCTCGAAAATCCTTTAAGGAGGCCGTTAAACATGAGGGTTGGCGTAAGGCTATGGGCGAGGAGGTTCGAGCATTGGAAGACCAAGGTACTTGGGTGTTAAAGCCACTTCCTCCGGGGAAAAAGGCGTTGGGGAGTAAGTGGGTGTATACTTGAAAAATATGATGAACATAGGATTTTACAACGGTTGAAAGCTCGGTTAGTTGCATTTGGGAATCATCGGATTGAAGGGATTGACTATCTTGAAACTTTTGCTGCGGTGGCCAAGATGGTGGTTGTACGTACATTTTTTAGTGTGGCTACGGCCAAGAGCGGGACATTCATCAAATGGATGTCCATAATGCTTTCTTGCATGGGGATTTACAGGAAGAGATTTATATGCCGATTCCCCCGGGGTTCGAGAGACGGGGTTTGAACCTGGTATGTCGTATGCAAAAATCTATTTATGGATTGAAACAGGCACCGTGTTGTTGGTTCGCCAAGCTTTCTTCCGCTCTCGGAATACGATTTCGTCAATCCTATTCGGACTATTCTCTTTTTTGCCTACATCGCGGTGAGATTGAGCTACATGTTCTTGTGTATGTCGATGACATGATTGTGGCCGGCAATGATAAAATGGCTCTGGCTATTTTTAAACAATATTTGGGGAAGTGTTTTAAATGAAATATTTGGGAATCCTTAAATACTTCCTTGGGTTGGAAGTCGCCCGAAATAAACAAGGGTTATTTTTGAGTCAACGCAAATACGCTCTCGATATTATCCATGAGACGGGTTGTTGGGTGCCATGCACTGCGGAATTACTTATCGAGCGAGAATCACTGGCGGCGTTGTACGAAGGACCTTTGTTGGATGATCTGAGAAATATCGATGCTTGGTTGGTCGTCTTCTTTATCTCGGAGTTACTCGGCCGGATTTGGCCTATTATTTCCATATTTTGTCTCAGTTTATGCAGGCACCTCACATTGAGCATTGGGATGCCGCATTGCGAGTGGGTCATTATCTGAAGAAGCTGCCTGGACAAGGAATTCTTTTGGGCTGCGACAGTTCTTTACTCCTTGAAGGTTGGTGCGATTCTGATTGGGCAAGTTGCCCTTTGACTCGTCGTTCCCGAGTGGATGGTTTGTATTTTTGGGCCTTTCTCCCATCTCTGAAGTCGAAGAAACAAGTGACGAGTCTCTCGTTCCTGCGCGAAGCGGAATATCGTTCCATGGCGTCCCTCGCTTGCAAGTTGAAATGGCTTAAGCAACTCCTTAATGATCTCGGGGTTCGACATCCCCCCGGCATTTGCATGTTCTGCGATAGTCAGTCGGCATTGTATATTGCTCAGAATCCTGTTTTCCATGAACGCACGAAACATATTTAGGCGGAATGTCATTTCGTGCGTGATTGATCATTCCATCATATGTCCCTACGAAGGTGCAGTTGGCGGATATCTTTACCAAAGCTTTGGGCAAGCAGCAGTTCGAGTTTCTTACGCACGCAAGTTGGGCGTTTGTGACCTTCACGCTCCACCTTGAGGGGGGGTGTTACGATATTAGTGTGAACATAACATGTTGTATTAATTGCGTAGGATTTGTATTATTTGTGTAGGATTCTTTGAGGTGTATATATACATTACACTATGAATTATGAATGATAGAAAACCAGAAATTTTACTCCATAAAATTTGTCATTATCCTTTTTCAAGAAGCTAGAGTAGTATAAGTATAAGCACCTCTGTGTTGCAAACGATCAAGGAAGCAAGCATTAATAAGATTTTCGAGTTTTTTTCTTTTAAGTTTTACATTCAGTTCTTCATTTTTCACAGTACGAGTTCCCACAGAAGCCTAAAGGATGACAGAGATTTTCAAGTTCAAAAGTCCACAATTTGCTCCAAGATCTTGATGTCTGAGCGCGACTGAAATCATTCAACACCCAAATTCCACAGCGACTTGGAATGTTGGTCGAAGAAACCACGACGTACCGCAATGGATTCTCTGAAAGGGAATACTCGTAAACTTGTTGCCCTGCTGCTATCATATCCAACGCTTCATCGCTCACATCAGCTAACTTGATAAAAATAAAATAAAAACAAGAATTGCATAACTTGATAAATTAAAAATCAAACCTTAGATTCCACATCCCAATCTCTGTCTATTGACTATTCTAAAATCTGATTTGCAAGCAGGAAATATAAAGAATATTCAAATAGTCGTTTCTATAGTTTATTTATTTATTATTTTTTTTTTTTACAGAGATTAGATAGTTTATTGCATAAATGTTCATTTTGTGTATTAATTAGTCGGACCAGTTGGTTCCGGATAGCGGTCCTTTATAAAAAAATATATACACATAAAAAAAACATTAGTTACAATTCTTTAAATTTGTGTAAAAGTCAATAAACAAATAAAATGAGACGGACGGAGTAAATAATTATTGCGGTGCATAACTTTTTATAATAAGGGTAAAAATGGAAACTAGTCATATTTTAAATTACCAGGCAACATATTGAATAATGTTTCCTTAAATATTGTGAATACCAAAATGTCCCCCAACAAATCAAATTGAGACCCAAGGATGGGAGTAGTAAAGTGTAATATCACGAATTTTGAGAAATGACGGACGTGTCGATTTGTAAAATTCGGTATATTATATTTATTTATTTATGGATTAAAAGTATAAAATTATATATAGTTGGATATATATAATTACATTAAATGGAAATTATTGGAAGTTAGTGGGTTTTAGTTGTGGGAGTTTTATTAGAAAATAACCTCCCATTTACCATGAGTTATTATCTGCAAGTTGTGAGAGGAGGGCATAACACAAGTTTTGTGAGAAGAAAATTGAGAGAAGTTAGAAAGCAAGAAAGAAGGAGACTTTCCCTAATTTCTCACAAGATAGTTGACGGATTTCGAACCGGTTGAAGATTCGAATCCGCAAGGAAAGGGCTTATTTGTGATACTAAAAGTTCGAGTTTTGAGAAGGTTTTGGTTGAAGTTTGCTTTAATCAAGTAAGAGGCTCTTCCAATGTTTAATTGAGGTTTTATAATGTTAAGGTCGTGTTTTGGGTATGATTTGTGGTTAGAAATCGTGCTAGTTGTTGTTGTTGTTGTAATACGAGGTGCTATAGCATGTTTAGAACTGTTTTGATGCTATTTGGATGTATATTTTGATGTTAAACTTGGTTGGTTTTGAAAGGAAATCCATAGAGTCATGAAAAAAAGGATATACCCTAAAAAAAAGGATATTTGTAACCTACACATTCTTAGGAAATCAAGACTATACAGTTTTCTTTTTGGCCTATCCATTAGTGCAATTGTTTATGAGCACATCAGTCATGTTAAACTTGGTTGGTTTTGTAATATGCTTTTTTAAGGGATATACCCTAAAAAAAAGGGTAGTTGGATGACCCGAAAATGTGGAGGGGTCATGAAAAAAAAATACGTGTAGGGAAGTTGATTCCTTAAAAAACGAAAAGGAGCGGAGGGTTGTACCCTAACAAAAGAATGTGTACCATAACAAAAATAAACGTAAGAAAAGGCATGAAGGAGTGTACCCTAACGAGAAAAAAAAATGATTTTAATAGAGAAGAAAACGATGTTCAAATAGAGATTGAAGGAGGAAAAAAAGGAAATATAAAAATAGTACGAAAGAGAAATTTTTTGAGACGGTAGAAAAGATGAAAGCTTTATCAAGATCATTAGCAGGACACATAAGTTTGCATAGCCAACGAATGTAACGACACCAATATAAATTTATTCAGAATATTAGAGACGACATAAAATAAAAATAAAAATAAAAATAAAACAACAAAGGTAAAAGTAAAGCACGAGGGGTGAGGGTTCGATCATATTAATATCACAAACCCCCACCCTGACATTTTTTTTGTAAATATCGCTCAGGACCGAAAGACGTTAGTGCGAAAACTACGATACGTAACAACAATTAAGGGAAGGTAATTTCCATTGATTTGGTTGAGTACAATAGTAAGCTGTTTATACTACAAAGTCATAATGTTAACGCAATAATACCTAATAAATGCGATTGATTACAATGATTTATTTTCATGATTTTGTGTATCTAGAATATAATCAACAGTTTTATCACAGTCAGGCAATGCCAATATCAACATTGGTCCAATGCATAAAAATGATGGCAACATTGTAAATTTGAGAAAAAGGAATTCACAAAGAAGGGATACATGGTCACCATTCTCAAATTTGATTGTTGCCCTGCTGCTATCATATCCAACGCTTCATCGCTCACATCAGCTAACTTGATAAAAATAAAACAAAAACAAGAATTGCATAACTTGATAAATTAAAAATCAAACCTTAGATTCCATATCCCAATCTCTGTCTATTGATTATTCTAAATTCTGATTTGCAAGCAGGAAATATGTCGATATTCAATTCGTCGTTTCTATAGTTGATGTTTAATTTCTTTTTTTTTTTTGTTGTTGCAGAGATTTGATAGTTTATTGCTTAAATGTTCACTTTATGTATTAATTAGTCGGACCCAGTTGAATCGGATAAGCGGGGGCTTTAAGGAAAAAAAAAAAAAAAAAAAAAAAGAAGAAGAAGAAGAAGGTATATACATAAAGAAAAAGAGCATTAGTTACGATTCTTTTCATTTGTGTAAAAGTCAAATGAAACAAATAAAATGAATTCTTAAATTAAAAAAAAAAAGAGAGAGATGGAGTAATTAATTATTTGGAGTGCATAACGTTTTATAAAAGGGTAAAAATGAAACTAGTCGTATTTTAAATTATTACTAGACAACATATTAAATAATGTTTCCTTAAATATTGTGAATACCAAAAAGTCCCCCAACAAATCAAATTGAGACCGAAGGATGAGAGAGTAGTAAAGTATTCCCTATGTTAGAATATAAGTCGCGTTCATTCTTAATGAAGTATATTTATTCTTATTTTATATATCTTTACTACAATTTGTTAAAAATCCAAATAATTTTAAATACTTTATAACAATTTTATTAATAATAGCCAAATGATATTTTAAGCCCTTTTTTCTTAAAATTTATTGTATCAACCATTTTTTTAAACTTTGTGGAAACGCGAAAGTGAAACATATCTTGGGACGAGATGAGTATTTGGGAATATATTTTTGTTTGGGCCTGGTGATAATAACTTATAATTTGGGACTAAATTAGTATTTGAAATTTGACTTTTTTTTGGGCCCTGTGATAATAAAGGTTTATAGTTGTAAGAAGAAAAAAAATTAGACGAAAATTCGAAATAAATACGGGGGTAAAATTAGTTTTTTTTGTATATACATTTTTAAATCTTACAATAGCGTAACCTTATCGATAGGACGGCCAGCGATTTGGCATTCGGACGATATATAATGTCATGAGGGCGGTTATTTTTTATTGAGGTCGGACTAAAATAACGCGTCATCGGTAAATTTTCTCATTTCGGCCGTCCGCTTTCAAATAACCCGTCTGAATTTTTTTTTTTTTTTTTGCAATTGTCCGACATTTTAATATTTACTTACGCCGTCAACTACGATTCTTTTTTTAAGGCCTCAATTACGATTTTCGGGCGTAATTCTTCGGGCCACTGCTGCTACATTCATCACCCCCGACGTCTTCCCTTACCGGAGAAACAATGACAATGGCAAGCCTTCGAAATCCCCCCCCCCCCCCCCCCCCCCACCACCCCACCCCAAGACATCACCGCCATCCATGTCGAAAAATACATCTCTCCCTCCTTTTCCAACGAAGATGTAGCTCATTCCGAGTACGGAGATCAACATGATTTCTCAGTACTTCGGTTCCTCTTCTTCTAATGTCTCGTTGGTCTCACAGTCACCGCATCACCGTCATCTCGTTGTTGATGAAGTCTTGCCGCCGGTGGTTACAGAAGATCTGAATCTGGGCCGCAGTTTCTATTTTTTTTTTAAAAAGCTTGTGATCCCATCTCCGATATTTAGGACGGGTATTTTTAGCACGGCCGAGTGAGAAAATTTACAGAGGACGTGTTATTTTAGTCTGACCTCAATGAAAAATAATCCGTCCTCATGACATTATATCTCGTCCTGAATGTCAAATGCCGTCTTGCGAGGGTTATCTTTGTCTGACTTAAAAATAGGAGTATACAAAAAAAAAAACTATTTTCAAATCCAAAGATATATATTTTCAATTCTCCCAAAAAATTAATAATAATAAAGGTTTTATTTTACAATGTTGAATCGGACTACTTCTCAATTTTTAGTTGCTCTTTTTATTTGAAGAGAATATCAATCGGTCCATTTAAAAAAAAAAAAAAAATTGTGATTCAGTTGAATTGTATTGTGTACTAGGGCAGTAATCCTGTTGTATAGAGCTTTTTGGCTGCGCGGCGAAACCCTTGGATGCAGTCAAAAAGTTCCCTATGGATAATTTCCCCGAAGAAATGGTTACTGAAATCCTTTCAAGAGTACCAGTTACATCACTGTTGCGATTCAAGTGCGTATCCAAGTCATGGTGTAATCGTATCTCTGCCAAAGATTTCACCTTTTTGCACTTTAGCAATTATAAACCACCCTCCGATCTCGTTCTAGCTGGCCTTGAGGAGAGATCCCATCAGTTGAAACCTCACCGTTTATCAATTGCAAATGTCTCACCGCCTCCTACTAGACGAGGTTATGCCGTTATGGAGAAGCAGCAGCAACCTCACCATTTGTGTGTAGGACTGTCAATTATCCCCTACCCCAACAGAATGACTTTGATAAGAGGTTGGTATGTTTCCCTGATGTGTGTGGGCCGTGCAATGGTATATTTTGCTTGTACATGTATAGTCAGGGAAAGGGAAAAGATCCTTATTTGTTGTGGAATCCCCAGATCAAGGACTTCAAAATTATTCCTCACTCTAACCTTCCTCGTCATCACGCTATACATGGGTCGGGCTCATATTATACGGTTGCGTTTGGTTTTGGTTTTGATTCTAAAACAAATGATTACAAGATTCTGCATATCGTGCGGAACAACTGTAATTGTAATCAGCACCAACAGCATCAGCAACTTGAGCTATACAGCCTTGCTACTAATTCATGGAGGAAAGTAGATGATGCCTTACCGCTTAACAGTTTTTGCATCAGCCCTTTGTTCACTACACACGGAAAAATCGGCTGGCTGGGAGACCAAAGACAGATATTTTTATTCGATGTGAGCGATGAAACGTTTGATATGATACCAATATCTCTAGAGAGTGAGACTGACAGCTGGAAAAAACGTTTACAAGTGTTTCCTTTCAGAGAATCTATTGCAGTCTTGATTTCAAGTATCTGTGGTGGATATTGTGAAATTTGGGTTTTGAATGATTTCAGTTGTATTTAATCAAGATCTTGGAGCAAATTTTTGGACTTTTGAGCTTGAAAATCTCTTTTGGCCTCTGGGCTTCTGTGGGAACTCGAACCTCATTTTTCGAAGTCAGGATGGTTACAAGTTGATGTTATATGATGTGGTTAACCATGATGTACATGTAGTGGACGTTGGAACATCAATGTCTAGACCCATGTTTACAAGGAAAGCCTTGTTTCAATCAGCAACTAGAAAAACAAGTGTTAGTGATGATACCGAATATCGCACCTCCACGTGGTGTCACGAGATAGTCCTCCTGAAACGAGAATAAGTGATAGCCCAAGGGTCGAGTTACGAGTTGAGACATCGACAACCGACGTGATCAGAGAACCGAGACGATGGGCCCATCTCGATACCGCAAGTCGGAAAGCTCGGGGTGCGGACAAAGTCCACTCTAGACACGCAGGCCCATTATCCATGTGGTTACTTGCATAAGTGGGTAAAACCATAAGATAGTAAAATCCCAAAGGGCTAATACTGTATTTTACCCAAACCGACATGGTTTAGGGTTAGGGTAATGAACTCCTATAAATTTACACTTCCGGGAACTACGTCGACTTGATTCTGGAACACAACAGGATACGTAGACAACCTGAGAGAGACTCTCAGGCTCAGTCTAAAATCACCCCCAAAATCATCATTGATTCGATCATCTCTAGATTAAATTGACCCGAAATTATACATGACAAAATCCACCATCGTCATTGACGCTAGAAGGATGGCCTTCTATCGGTGATGGATCAAGGAGTGGTGGTTCGTGATCAATTTAATGCCAAAAACGCAGTCTGATTGGTGGTTGATTGCCGGAATTGAACCGTTGAAAAAAGATTTCCACCTTTCAGATTCAAGGATAAGGAGGGACGAACAAGCCCTCCAAATTTCGTGACGATTGGAGCCCGTTTAGATGCCCGATCGAAGCCGGAAAGTATCTGCTGTATCACCAAAACGCAGCAGCCACCAAAAACACAGTCAGATCGACGGATTATTGCTGGAGTTTCAACCGGTGGAACAAGATTTCCACCGTTCAGATCCAAGGATTAGGAGGGATGAACAAGCCCTCAAAATTTCAGACCAATCGGAGTACGTCTTGATGTCCGATCGTCGCCAAGAAATTTCTCTTGTATCAAAAATGCGGCCGAACCCTAATTGGGAGCGGAGACAATTCGGCAGCCTATTGCCGCCAATTGAGCCGTTGGAAAAACAATTCCACCGGTCATAATCAAGGATTATGAGGAACGAACAAGACCTAAAAGTTTCAGGCCAATCAGAGTTCGTTTAATTTCCCGATCATGGCAAAGAAGTTCTTGCGGGCACCAAAAATGCGAGCGGGATTCTGGACGGCGGCTGCCCGGATCGGCGGCTTATTCCCGGAGATTGAGCCGTCGAAAGAACAATTCCACCGGTCACATCGAAGAAAAGTGAGGGTAGAACGATCCCTCCAAATCTCGTACCGATCGGAATTCGTTTTGAGGTCTGATTGCCACCGGAAAGACACTGCTGTGGTGCCCGAGAAAGCTGCGAATTATCTACCATATCTAGCTATCCACGAAGCGAGTTCTCGAGCTCCAACGATCGAACCGAGCTCTTTAGCTCTCTAGGTTCTTACAATCTTTATTTGAAATTCTTATACGCTTTGTAAGCCTTTATTATATATGCAATGTTTTTTATCACAATCACATTGCACCACAAAGAATCGAGATATCGAGCACCGGCATTCGAGCTTTACGGACTCCTCTTGCCCGAAGGTGATCTCGGCCTCGGCATCATATTTGTAGCGCTCTCGAGCGAATCTTTTATAAGACCGAGCTCGTCTCGGCATCATCTTTTATAAGGTCGATCTCGGCCTCAGCATCATATTTGGAGCTCTCTCGAGCAAATCTTTAATAAGACCGAGCTCGGCTCGGCATCATATTCTATAAGACTGAGGTCGGCTCGGCATCATATTTGGAGCTCACCGATGGGCAAATCTTTAATAAGTCCGAGCTCAACTCGGCATCATATTTGGAGCTCTCTCGAGCAAATCTTTAATAAGACCGAGCTCGGCTCGGCATCATATTCTATAAGACCGAGCTCGGCTTGGCGTCATATTCTATAAGACCGAGGTCGGTTCAGCATCATATTTGGAGCTCACCGATGGGCAAATCTTTAATAAGTCCGAGCTCTACTCGGCATCATATTTGGAGCTCTCTCGAGCAAATCTTTAATAAGACCGAGCTCGGGTCGGCATCGTATTCTATAAGACCGAGCTCGGCTCGGTGTCATATTCTATAAGACCGAGGTTGGCTCGGCATCATATTTGGAGCTCACCGATGGGCAAATCTTTAATAAGTCCGAGCTCGACTCGGCATCATATTTGGAGCTCACCGATGGGCAAATCTTTAATAAGTCCGAGTTCGACTCGGCATCTTATCTTTGAGCTATACTATTTTGGAACTCACACTACCGAGCGGCGGGTCGAGCTATCTTATTTTGGAACTCACCCTACCGGGCGGCGGGTCGAGCTATCTTATTTTGGAACTCTCTAGCCGAGCTTGGCGAAACGAGCCTTTTTATTTCGGGAACTCTCCCCGCGCCGGGATCGACCAATTTTATTTGCGGTTTTTACATTCATAGTTATTTGTAATAAGTCGGCACGACAATTGGTTTTGATGCATTTTATTTGAGTGGTTTTCTTTTCGAGATTATGCCTTGCTTACAAGTCCATGTGATTAAAAGATAAAAGAGGCAAAAGTCAACCACAACAACTAATCATCGACATGATGGAGTTAGAATAAAATAGTGAATAAAGCCAAGTCAATGACAGTGCTTATATCACTCCCAACCAGTCAATAAGCCACGATGCGAGGCAATTGGAAGATCCCACGATGGAAACCTTATTCGACCGGTTCATAAGCACCACGAAGTGCGAGAGTCGAATAAATTCGACTTTGTTCATAAGCGACGAGGCACGATAGTCGAATCGAGTTCCGACCAAATAGCCAAGTCAAGCCCGTGAGGCGGTACAACGCTAGGTCGACTCGTATTCAAGTGTACCATGAGTCATGCACTCATACTACACTTCGAGGGGCTTAAGGGAATTAAGTCCAAAGGACTACACCACATAAAACAACGTCGCAAGGGAATTAAGTCCAAAGGACTACACCACAGGCAAATATTCAACAACACAAACAACATTTAAAGGAAGGGTCGAAATTCGAGAATTCAAAATTCAAAAGTCCGCAAGTCGGATCCCTCCGTACCACCAAAAGCAAAATAAGCCTAGTGGGCGAAAAATGCAAAGGCAAAAAGACGGTTCGCAGAGTCGGGCCAAACGTCCCAGCTAAGAGCCAAACGAGCCCAAGAGGCAAAAAAGGCCGAGACAAAGGACGGTTCGCATAGTCGGGCCAAACGTCCCAGTCAAGCGCCAAACGAGCCTGAGGGGCGAAAAAGGCCAAAGCAAAGGGACAGTTCGCATAGTCGGACTAAAACGCTCAGCCAAAGGCCAAACGAGCTCATGAGGCAAAAAAAGGCCAAGGAAAAGGCACGGTTCGCAAAGTCAGGCCAAAACATCCTGCGCGTCGACCCGTCCATAGCAAAAATAGTCCAAAGGACAAAAAATGCCAAGGCAAACGGGTAGATCTCAGCTAAAACACATAAGTGCAATAAGAACCAAAGGTTCATAGTACACTTGGGGGGCAACATAGACATCGACACGTGAAAAATAAAGCAAAAGCAAAACAGTGCCAAGGCTCGAAAGCTGAAACGCATCGATGTGGAAAAGAGGATAAAAGAGAAAAGGAAACAAAATACTGCAAAAACTGAAGCAAAATAAAGCTAGGCATCGAGTTCGGATCATGTCCAAATCTCTCGGTAGTCATGTGTCATGAGTCATGAACGAAAAAGAAACACCACGACTCCGAGATCCAGAGCGACAGTTACGTATTACCAGTCTTTTTAGACAGTAATTACTAGGACATCGTAGCCGGAAATGTATATCGACAGCCGAAAGGGCATCGATTTCGACAAACGAAAGGAGGCGACCGGGGGCATCTCTTCTACTACGCAACAACAAAGAAAAATCCAAAAAATGCTAAGGCATGGAAGACAAGTTACATATGATCGACAAACAAAACTGCGAAAGTATAACGAAGATGATGAATCGTATTATACTTCGGGGTGCTTATAACAACGAGTCGACATTGAATACTCATGAAAAAGCGAACAAAGAAATGGGAATCGATATGCGACAAATGGCAAAAACCTAGTCACGAAGACCAGCCATAACAAGGCAAAGTTCTGAAGGTCGAATATAAATTCAAAAGAACAACGGCTAGGAAGTAGCATCGGGAGTCAGCTCGGTGATGACAGCGGGCGGTGCGGTATTGGTGGCTTGCGCAGAAGTCGAGGGACCATATTTCAGAGCCAGAGATTCCAATCATGAAGTATTTATAGATTATACTTCACTACAACGGTTACATTCAGTTATAACATTATAAGAAGTTACAACAAAATACTGTCAGCCGGGTGTTCAATCGGTTGAAATGGGTATTGAGGTGAGCTAAGCATATCAGCTGAAACCTTCAAGTCAGCTAAATTGAGTGTATGCACATCCCCATTCATTTAACACTACTTTATCCATATATTATAACAATCGATGTACGGCATATCCAATCAACTAATAATCTGACAAATTTTATACCAAGACATGGTCAACTATCCGATTTTTTTCCCACTAGATTTTTTTAAGTAAGATTTGACGAGGCATATCATAACTATATATAATTATTATTAATTTTGATTTGTATACATTTTCTGGTTGTGTTGATAATCTCTGGGTCGGTAAAGTGACTTAAACTACTACATTTGGTGGAACCAATCGAAGACTCGGTTTGTGTGATGGACGGTGAGAAGTGTATTCAATTACGTGCATCGGTAGGGTGGAGTCTGCGAAGCTTACGTCGGCGGGGTGAAGTCTGCGCGTCGAGTGCTTGGAATACGACGGGGTCCCACGTCGATAATTACGTTATGTGACAGCTATACAGTGTCATTAAAAGGAGGACACGTGTAAGGGTATTTATGGCGTATCAGACAAAGATTCCTGACGGCTAGGGTTTAGGGATTTGTGCCTATAAATACGATTGTTGTTGCATTGTACGTGTGTGTGTGAAATACGTAACTCGGTGCATAATAATAAAGATCTCTTTTACGCCGTGGTTTTTTATCTCTCTCACTTTGAGAGGGGTTTTCCACGTTAAATACGTGTTCTTCTTGTTTTACGTTATCTCCTTTGATTATTTACGTTTGATTGCATCTGTTTCTATTTCTTGCATACGAAGTTATCTCATCCGTTTTATAACAAGTGGTATCGAGCAAGGTTACGGAGAAAACAATGCGTACGATCAACTTCATCTTCACCAGACCTTCGACAAGGTGCTAGGATGCGTGATAAAGTTGTGATCTTTAGCAAGAAAAGATGTCGGCGGTAAACGTGAAAATCGATAAATTTACGGGAAGGAACGAGTTTTGGTACGTGGCAAATCAAGATGCGTGCCTTGTTGAAACGAACGGGGTTTGTGGAGTCCTTTATCGACAAACCAAATACGGGTGCGGCGATTATGCCGATCTGGAAGAGAAAGCACATTCAACCATCATGTTGTGCTTATCGATGATGTTATCAACGAGGTTCTTTGAGGAAGACACCGCGACCAAGTTGTGGAAGAAGCTTGAAAGCTTGTATATGACCAAGTCAGCGACCAACAAGTTGTTGTTGAAACGAGAGGTTGTTCGGTTTGAAGATGCATGAAGGGAGTCCACGAGGGAACATCTTGACCGGTGAACACAATATTACTTGATTTAAGGAATATTGATGTTAAAATTGAAGATGAAGATGCGGCCACAATCTGTTGGTGTCATTACCGGCATCATATGAAAACTTTGTGCGATCTTTCATAGTTGGGAAGGATACGGTAGCTTTAGAGGATGTGAGGTACGCCTTACATGCCGGGGAGCTTAGACACAAAATTTCTTTGGGACGGACGGTCGAGTTCTTGGGCTAGTAGCTAGCGACAATAGTGGAAAAGGATATGGACGAGAAGAAGAAAAAGAAGTCGGGGTCCAAAGGTCCTAAGTCTGCGATGTACGTAATTATTGTAAGGAGCGGGGACATTGGAAGTCCAATTGTCCAAGGAAGAAGAAACGACGGGAAGGCAATTCGGCACGGTAGCCTTGGCTGCGAGCAATCGATGAGGATGCGGTTCTAGTTGCGGGGGACTTACACACCATAATGATGTGTGGATACTTGATTACGGAGCATCCTACCATATTTGTCCAAACGGGGAGTGGTTTTCTACTTATGAGCGGATGGATGGTGGTCAAATCTATATGGCCAACAACAAGGTTTGCAAAGTTGTGGGAATTGGCTCGGTAAAGTTAAGGACGAGAGGATGGTAAATTACGTACCTTTGAAAGATGTAAGACATGTTCCACGAGATGACCAAGAATTTGGTATCTCTCGATCTCTTGGACGGCAAAGGGGTTCAATTTCAAGGGTGAAGGTGGACGGTGAATGTCTTCAAAGATTCGGTTGTAGTCCTCAAAGGCATCAAGAGGGGAACCTTGTATATATTACAAGGATCTACTTGTATACGCTTCTAGCTGTTTTGCATCCTCGGCGGTTCACCGATCTCGGCGGACTCAGTTTGTGGCACGTGAGACTAGGTCACGTGGGTGAAAGGGGTATGCGAGATTCTTTCTTCGGCGGGTTTTCTTGGGGGATATAAGGTCAAGAATGCGGACTTTTGTGAACATTGTGTGTTTGGGAAATTGCATAGAAGTAAGTTCTCGGCGGGGTTGCACAACACAAAGGCATCACTTGATTATATCCATTCGAATTCTTTGGGGTCCATCAAAAGTTGAGTCATTGGGTGGTCACGGATATTTTGTGTCATTCATAGATGACTATTCAAGGATGACTTGGGTGGTGATGATGAAGAACAAAAGTGATGCATTCGGTAACTTCAAGCGAGTGGAAGGCCACTAGTGGAGAATCGGTTAGGCAAGAAAATCAAGAAGCTTCGTACGGATAATGGTGCGGAATTCTGTTTGGACGGATTTTGATTCATTTTGTGCGGTGAGGGTATTGCCGGACATCATACTTGTAAGGAATACACCTCGACGAATGGTGTAGGCGAAAGGATGAATCAAACTCTCTTGGAGAGGGCAAGATGTATGCTTTCTCAAGGCTTGGTTTATCAAGGAGATTTTGGGCGGAGAATTTGTAAAACGACTTGCTACTTAATCAACGGGAGTCCTCACACGGGATCAATCTCGAGACACCATTTGAGATGTGGTCGGGCAAGCTGCGACTACTCGGTTCTAAGGGTTTTGGAAGTACGGCTTACTATCATGTTAGTGAAGGGAAGTTGGAGCCAAGAGCCAAGAAGGGAGTGTTTGTGGGGTATGGTGATGGAGTGAAGGGATATAGAATTTGGTCATCGGCGAGTCCGAGTAATCCTCGGCGGGGATGTTGTGTTTGATGAAAATTCTATGTTAAACTCATCGGTGGGGAGGTCTGCGAATACGAAACCGATCTTGAATCGATAGTGTTGAGAAACGGGTGGAGCTTCGGGTGGAGTCTGCGATATGCAACAATCGGTGGATCCAAATCAACAACATGCGATCGGATAATGAACCGAGAATCGATCCAAGCCGACCCTGCGAGACCTCGGTAGGGCGTCATACAAACATTGATCGGCGAGTCTAGGCGCCGGCGGGCTAGAAGATCTAATGTTGGGATACCTCCAAGGAGATATGGGTATGATGATTTGGTGGATATGCACTCCAAGTTGCGAAGAGGTAGAGGTTCTTGAACCTACTACTTACGGGGAAGCGGTGACATGTACGAAGCATCTCGGTGGCATGCGCCATGGGAGATGAAATGGAGTCATTGTTGAAGAATCGGACTTGGGAATTGGTCAAACGACCTGCGACAAGGGAGTTGTGACTTGTAAATGGATTTTCAAGAAAAAGGAAGGAATAACTAAGGCGAAGGGGTCGGGTATAAGGCACGTTTGGTTGCAAGAGGATTCGGTCAAAAGGAAGGGGTTGACTTTGATGAAATATTTTCACCGGTGGTCGGACACACTTCAATCGGGGTGTTACTAGCAATGGTGGCACGGCGGGATGCGGAACTTGAGCAATTAGATGTGAAAACTTGCTTTTCTACATGGTGAGGTGGATAAGGAGATATACATGACACGGCTTTGAGGGTTTTCAAGTTCTGGCAAGGAAAATTATGTTTGCAAGTTGAAGAAATCATTGTATGGTTTGAAGCAAGCTCCAAGGCGGTGGTATAAAAGGTTTGACGGTTTTATGCTTCGACGGGGTTACAACGAAGTCCTTATGAGCTGTTGTGTATACCACGATCTGTTTGAAAGATGGATCATATCTATCTTGTCTTGTATGTGGATGACATGTTGATTCTTTGCTTTGCAAGGAAGTCGATATTCAAAATCGAAGAACCTTCTCGGTCTTGAATTTGAAATGAAGGATTTGGGTGCGGCCAAGAAAATCTTGGGGATGGAGATGCGGAGAGATAGAAGTCGAAAGAAATTGTTCTTGTCTCGGCGGGGTTATGTGCGAAAGATATTGGCCAAGTTTGGGATGTCTGTTTGCAAAACCAATAGATACTCTATGGCATCAAATGTTCATTTGTCTGTTTATGCTTCACGGTCGGTGAAGAGAAGGAGTATATGTCAAAAGTTCCCTATGCTAGTGCGGTTGGCGATCGATGTATGCCATGGTATGCACTTAGGCACGATTGGCTCGGGCGGTCGGTGTTGTCGGCGGGTTTATGGCTCGGCACTGGAAAGGAACAACTTTGGAAAGGCTTTGTTAAAAGGATATTCGGGTACACGAGAGGTACGGTGATGTTGGTCTCATTTATGGAGGTGATGCGGGTACGGTCACGAGCTGCTTTGTGATGCGATTATGCGGTGATGTTGACGGTAGAAAATCAATGATTTGGTTATGTGTTTACATTGGGAAATGCGGTGGTCGGTGGAAAGCTACTCTTCGGGCTACGGTAGCCTTATCAACTGCGAAGCGAGAATACATGGCTCTTGCTTGAAGCGGCTAAGGAGGGTATCGGTTGAAGGGGCTAGTCGGTGATTTGGGGTTGCATCGGGATCGGTGAGATATATTGTGACGATCTAAGTGCAATATGTTTAGCCAAGGATCGGGTTCATCATGAGAGAACCAAGCATATTGATGTCGGGTATCATTTTTGAGGAATGAGAAGAGGGTTGTAGTGAAGAAGATCGGCACCAAGGATAATCCTGGCGATATGTTCACTAAACCGATTCGACGAGTAAGTTTCGGCTTTGCTGGACTTGCGAATATTCAAAGCTTATAATCGTTTTGGAAACTGCGAGGGCGGATCGGTGGAGTGGATCTTGTGGAGATAGTACGGTACAAGTACATACGGCATTGACGAATGCATACGGTACAAGTACATACGGTTATGCAATCTTTTGACTCGGTGAGAGTTGAAGTCAAGGTGGAGATTTGTCGGTAAAGTGACTTAAACTACACATTTGGTGGAACCAATCGAAGACTCGGTTGTGTGATGGACGGTGAGAAGTGTATTCAATTATGCGTCGGTAGGGTGGAGTCTGCGAAGCTTACGTCGACGGGGTGAAGTCTGCGCGAGTGCTTGGAATACGACGGGGTCCCACGTCGTAATTACGTTATGTGACGGCTATACGGTGTCATTAAAAGGAGGACACGTGTAAGGGTATTTATGGCGTATCGGACAAAGATTCCTGGCGGCTAGGGTTTAGGGATTTGTGCCTATAAATACGGTTGTTGTTGCATTGTACGTGTGTGTGAAATACGTAACTCGGTGCATAATAATAAAGATCTCTTTTACGCCGTGGTTTTTTATCTCTCTCACTTTGAGAGGGGTTTTCCACGTTAAATACGTGTTCTTCTTGTTTTACGTTATCTCCTTTGATTATTTACGTTTGATTGCATACTGTTTTATTTCTTGCATACGAAGTTATCTCGAATCCACGATCCATAACATCGAAATTATTCCTCAATCTAACCTACCTCGTCGTCGGGCTATACAAGGAAAAGGGTCACCCTTTTATTATAGGGTTGTGTTCGGTTTAGATTCTGAAACAAATGATTACAAGATTCTACAAATTGTGCGCAGCATCGATATCTATAAGCAGCAGCAACAGCTTGAGGTATACAGCCTTGCTACTAATTCATGGAGGAAAATAGATGCCTCACCCGTCTACTGTTTTTGCGTCAGTTTTCTGTTTACTACAATAAACAAAAAAATCGGCTGGCTTGGAATCAAAAGTTGAAAAATATGTTTATTTGATGTGAGCAATGAAACATTGGATAGGATACCCGTATCTCTTGAGGGTGCGAGGCCCCGATAGCAACATGGCAACAAGTTTACAAGTATTCCGCTTCAAAGAATCCATTGCAGTCGTGATTTCTTCGATGACCGTTCCAAGTCCCTACGGATTTTATGAAATTTGGGTGTTGAATGGTCTGAGTTGTGCTCAGTCAAGATCTTGGAGCAAGTTGTGGACAATCAAACTTGAAAATCTCTATTGGCCTTTAGGCTTCTGTGGGAACTCGTACCTCATTTTCGGAGGTTGGGATTGTTTTAACTTGAAGTTGTAAGATCTCCTTAACCAAGACGCAGTGAACCTTGGAGCATCAATGGTTACAGCGCTTGTTTACAAGGAAAGTCTCATTTCGATCAGTGGCCACAAAAGGTACAAATAAAATCTTTTGATAGATTGGTATCTCTTCCATAGACTTTAATATTATTTTTCAAGATAAATGATACAGAACTTGATACAACACACAAGGCGGCTTGAGGTCACAGAATATGCCAAAGAATATTCCATCCTTGACCAGAATATTCCAAGAAATATTCTCTATTGACCAGAATATTCTCCTGAATATTCCATGACAACGGAATATTCCCCGAAATATCTTGTCAAGTCTTATACTCAAATGCAAATGTATAAATAGGAAAAACAGTGTACATACACATTCATCTTTTGCAAAGTAATAAAATGATTGATTAATTCCTCAAATAGTTTTCCACATGGTATCAGAGCTTCAGGTTTCTCCTCCATTTTCTTTGAGCTTCCGCATCTATGGTGAATCAAAACCAGCAGCAAATTGCTCCAATTAGTCCTTATTACTTGCATCCAAATGAAAACCCATCGTTAGTATTGATACAGCCACCTCTTAATGGAAGTAACTATCATGCATGGGCACGTTCGATGCGCATGGCTCTTATGTCAAAGAACAAGTTAGGATTTATCAATGGAAATTTGGGGATTCCACCAGTGGATGAAGCTGATCACCATGCTTGGGAACAATGCAACAGCATGGTATTATCCTGGATCCTAAATTCAGTCTCTGCCTCAATTGCTCAAAGTGTAATGTGGTTGAATTCTGCTGAAGAAGTCTAGAACGACTTGAAGGAATGGTTTTCCCATGGAGATCACTTCAGACTCTCAGACCTGCTTGAAGAGGTAAACTCTGTTAGACAAAATGATCTCAGTGTTAGTGATTACTACACTAAAATTTGGATTACGTGGGAAGAACTATTGATAATAAGGCCATATCCTAATTGTACTTGTGTACTGTGTGCAATTGTGGAGTATGTGAGAATTCTGAGAGATTATTTTGAATGCGAGTGTGCAATGTGTTTCCTAAAAGGTCTTGCGACAATTTTGCCCCTGTTAAAGCACAAGTAATGATCATGCATCATTTACCTCCTATAAACCAAGTTTTTGGAATGGGTTTGTTAAACATGAAAGGCAATTGAGTTATTGCCTAGGTCATCACGACGAGGCGAGAGTTCTATAATGGGCTGCACAAAGGATTTCTTGGTTATGGACAATCAAACACACGGTATGGACGGAATGCGAGGTCCTAGTGGAAGTGTTCAATATCCTAAGAGGCCTCTGTCGGCAACATGAATTTTCGGTGCACTTATTGATGCATCCGGGGGCATGCGAAGATAGATGCGACAGAAAACATGGTTTTCCTCCGGGGGGCAGAGGTAGAGGCAGAAATGGTGCTGGAAGAGGTTCAGGCAGGATCTCAGCTAACCAAGTTGATACAACTGAGGCATTCATAACAGAACCTACAGCTCAATCAGTCACCTCCTTCTTTACTCAAGAACAGTTAGAAGAATTAAAGAATTTACTCAACAATGTACCAAACACTGAAGCACAAAGTGAGCCTGAACATCTGGTTAATCGAGACCTTGTTTTGAGTGCCAACTTTTGGGCAGCTACTGGTAAGTTTGTGCATTCTACCTCAGGTAAGTGGATTATAGACTCAGGTGCATCTGATCATATAATATGTGCTCTTGATCTTTTTTCTTACTACACATCCATCCCACACACAAATGTATCCCTTCCAAATGGAAATCAAGCTGTGCCACACACAAAGGTACGGTTAAGATCTCGTATGACTTAATACTCCATGATGTTCTTTACGTACCATCTTTTAAACACAACTACTCCCGTTGAGCAAATTGTTACATAACACTCAATTAATTCTTACTTTCACACACGATTTGTGTCTAATACGGGAACCTATGACCAAGAGGATGATTGGATCAACTAGACACCATCATGGCCTCTATTACCTAAATCTCCATGACCATCAACATCACTCCAATTCTCTGGTTGCTCTTAGTCAATTCAAGTCTGCCATGCCATCCAATAATCCGATGCATATACTTGGCATCTTAGACTAGGACATATGTCAAGCAAAGTGATCAATGATGTAAAGCTCATAGAGCAATACTGTTTGTCATTTTGAAATGAATAAATGTACGAGTGTGCCACACTTGCCAAACAATGAAAACTTTCTTTTCCTTTAAGTAATTCTATGGCTGTTTCTGCTTTTGACCTTGTCCACATGGACATTTGGGGACCATACAAAAAGGCCACTATTCATAATGAACATTATTTTACAACTGTTGTGGATGACCATACAAGATTTACATGGCTATTTCTACTTAAGGCAAAATCCCAAGTTAGAGACATCATTAAAAAATTCTGTTTCTTTGTTAGAACTCAGTTTGGTAGGCAAATCAAAGCCATCAGGTCTGACAATGGTTTAGAATTTCAATTAACATAATTTTATGGAATGAATGGGATCATACATCAAACTTCCTGTGTTCATACCCCAGAACAGAATGGAATAGTTGAAAGGAAACATCAACACATACTTAATGTTGCTAGGGCACTAAAAATCCAATCTAAAATTCCCTTAGGCTATTGGGGATTTTGTGTACAACATCTTGTCACCCTTATAAACCTCACACCTTCTCCTAAGATTCGGTACCAAACCCCCTTCCAAAGACTATCCCTTAAACTACCAGTCTATTCTAATCTTAGGGTTTTTGGTTGCCTAGCCTTTGCTCACAACACTGATGTCCACGGGACAAAATTTGATGATAGAAGTATACCTTGTGCGTTCTTAAGATACCCTCCAAATGTCAAAGGATACATACTTCTAAACTTACAAACCGAAACATCTTGCTTTCCGGACATGTCATATTCCATGAACATATCTTTCATTTTTCCATACACACAAGCAATGAACCACACAATTCATCTATTCTTATCCTCTACACATCGGTCATAATCATCTTCCTTTTGATCTTCATTCCGATCGGACACAATCAACACACTCACCACAACAATCCATCCCACAACGAGACCACCCAAATGTACGGTTCACCACCTACACAACACACCATTTCACTACACCATCGTGGAATCTACCACACCACATCACACAACACAAAGTTCTTCTCATAGTCCTCGATCCTCGGCTACATATGAGCAACGGAACTTGATACAACCTACATCTCCACCACCTCCTCCTAGACAATCCACCAGAATTAAACAACCACCACACTATTTACAAGACTATGTTTGTCACGGTGCCTCCACCCAACCTAAATACCACATCCAAGAGTATGTATCATATGATTTGCTTGCACCTCACTATAAATCATTTTCCTTGAGTGTGAATGTTGCGGATGAACTGTCACTTATCCATAGCCGATCAAGGATCCAAGGTGGAGAGATGATATGGCAAGCGAAATTGAAGCCTTACAACGCACCAACACATGGGAAGTTGTATCTCTACAAAGGCAAACACCACTATTGGTTGCGGGTGGGTTTACGAGTGAAATATCTACCGGATGGCAAAGTTAAGCGTTTTAAAGCTCGTTTGGTGGCTAAGGGTTACACTCGACAAGCGGGAATTGATTATCATGATACATTTGTGCCGGTTGCAAAACTCACAACGATCGAGTGGTCATGGCGGTGGCGGCTACGCAATTGGCATTTGGAACGACTAGACATCAATAATGCATACCTTCATGGTGACTTACTTGAAGAGGTCTACATGAAAGTCCCACTGGTTTTGAAACATCTATTCCTAATCTTTGTTTGTAAACTAAAGAAGTCACTGTACGGGTTCAAACAAGCAGGGCGTCAGTGGAATGCTAGACTAACATCCTACCTCCTTGGATTAGAGTTTCAACAGTCAAGGAGCGATTACATCTTATTTACTAAGGGGAGGCAAGACACATTTGTGGGGCTCTTGGTCTATGTTGACGATATCCTACTCACAGGCCCCGATTTACAAATTATTCAAGAAATCAAAGGGGATCTAGACAAGGAATTCAAAATTAAGGACCTGGGCAAAGTGCATTATTTTCTAGGGGTTGAAATAGCAAAAAACAATAAAGGGATTACCTTGTCACAAAGAAAGTACACCATTGATTTACTTTCTGAGTACGGTCTTCTTGCATGTAAGCCAGCATCCACCCCAATGGTCACAAGCATCAAACTTGCCAAGAATGATTCTCCACCATTATCGGACAATTGCAGCTACCGGAGTCTGATAGGAAAATTGATTTACTTAACCTTCACCAGACCGGATATCAGCTTCGCAGTTTAGCAATTATCACAATTCCTCGACTGCCCCTCTGTTAACCACCAGCAAGCAGCACTTCATCTTCTCCGTTTTCTCAAAGCTGGCCCTGGTCAGGGTTTGCTGTATCCAGCCGGTTCTAGTGTAAATCTACGAGCTTTACCAATTCTGACTCTCGGACCATCTCCTCCCTGGATCGGCGCTACTCCGACTCCGATTGGGCGGGGTTTGTGTTGATACAAGACGGTCGATTACGGGCTGGTGCATCTTCTGGGACAATCCTTGATATCATGGAAAGCCAAAAAGAAAAGTACGGTTTCACGAAGCTCGGCGGAGGAGGAGTATCGAGCACTCGCCGCCACTTGCTTGCGAGTTACGGTGGATAGTTTTTTTGCTAAATGACACAGGGCATTAACCCACGATTGCTATACCCCTATTTTGTGATAACACGAGTGCATGTTACATCGTTGAAAACCCCGTATTTCACGAGCGTACCAAACACATTGAACTCGATTGTCACTTCATACGAGATAAGTTTCAAGCTGGTCTTCTCGTTCCAAAAGCCATCTCCACGACTCAACAGTTGGCCGACATCTTCACCAAGCCTCTTGACGGACCACGTTTCATCCAACTCACGAAACAACTCGGGCTCTACTCAATTTACTCCAAGTCCAGCTTGCGGGGGGTGATACAGAACTTGATACAACACACAAGGCGGCTTGAGGTCACAGAATATGCCAAAGAATATTCCATCCTTGACCAGAATATTCCAAGGAATATTCTGCATAGACTAGAATATTCTCCTAAATATTCCATGACAACGGAATATTCCCCAGAATATACTGTCAAGTTATACTCAAATGCAAATGTATAAAAAGGAAAAACAGTGTACATACACATTCATCTTTTGCAAAGTAATAAAATGATTGATTAATTCCTCAAATAGTTTTCCACAATAAAAGGCTGCCCGGATAAAAATCGTGGACGTGGAATGTAAATTGTTTTACAAGATGGTGAATGGACTTGATCTACCAAAGTACGTACTTAATGGTGATCGAACTTGGGAAGTTTCAATGTCTTGGAATTGTCGTCGTCAATGGTTTTCGGTCGTGGACGAGCTTTACGAGGAGATGGAGATGATGCAGGATATCAATGGTTTTTGCATATTACAGAATTGATTGTGTCTTCTTGTATAGATACCTTAGAAATATTGCTGATTGTGCTTAGTTTCTTACTTTTTCCGGTACCATAAATTTCTAGAAATGATGCATTATTACATAAAATATGTATTTAGATTAGTAGATGCCCTTATTGGAATAATCCTGTATAAAATTTACAGATAGTATGTTACTAGGATTGATCATAATCGAACCGTAAGAATTGGCCTCCAAGATCAAGAGTCAAGCTCATGGGAACAAGTAGACTTTTTTAGTGATGTATTGTGGACTTTTTTTTTTCTTTTAAAATTTTTTTTTTGTCATTGAAACAAGTGTATAAATAACTGCCCTAATTGCAGCCAACAATCCAAAACATCGCTACAAAGAGGCAATAATTTCTGATTTTGGGGAGGCATTGTGTAGTTGGATCATTGTTCAGTTTTTGTGCAAATGATTAGGGGTGAACAAAAAAACCGAAATCAAACCAGGCCGGCCAAACCAAACCGTACAAACCGAAAATACGTAAACCATGGTTTTTTGGTTGATTTTTGTATTGAAAAAAACCAAAGCAAGTGAAAAACAATTTGGTTTTGGTTTTAAGATAAATAACCGGACCAAATCGGAACCGGATATATATATATATATTTTTATACACACACGTGTGTGTATGTATATGTCTATGAATATCGACACTAGTAATACAAGGGCGCTTTATTTGCACGTACGCGTCCACGCTCGTGTACTTCATTACATCGTACACCACACTAAAACCGACTTTTTGGAAATGTGAGAATTAGGATGACACTGCCTTGAAATATTGTGGTTTGCTGAACCAGGGATGATTTTTAACAGCCATAAATTTTAATTTAGACATATGATTAACAAAATTATTGCATTATAATTCATACTTTTCATCATCTTCAAATATTGTGTTGCTTCAAACGTTGTGGCAATCATAGTTGACGCAAGCAAAAAGAATTCGGATTTCAAAATTATTTCACTATAATTCCTACTTTTCATCATCTTGAAATATTGTGTTAAAATTTAAAAAAAAATAAAATAAAGAAGAAATATTGTGTTGCTGCAAACGTTGTGGCAATCATAGTTGACGCAAAAAAAAAGATTCAGATTTCAAAAATTACGTCGATAAGTATCATATGGGATATCTAAATCAAAATTTATGGATTTCTAAAAATCAATTAATTAATTAATTATATTTTCTTAAAGCGTGCATCGATTATATTTTCTAAATCAAAATTTATGGATTTCCAAACATGTCATATTCGGGCCCTCCTCTTATATCTATTGCGTTTCAGAACATAGCGTGCCTCCTTAAAACCAACTAGCGGCAAATCCGGTGTGGGAAAATCCGTTATAGTAGGAAAGAGTACATCACTTTATGCTTTTGTTAAATTGTGCTACACATTTCTAGAAAAAAGAAAAGAAATATCTAGATTGTAGAAATGCATTCCTAGTGTAGAAGCTTAGTTGTATGTAAGAGTCTAGATAAATATTGCTACACTAGAGATGGAAGCTACTAGAAGCATGTAGGTTCTAGTAGTGATTACTCAAAATTAAGAAAGAACTAGAAAACTCCATTAGACACTTGAACTATCCAATGGGGGCTATAAATAGCACCACCACCATGTAACTAAGAATCAAGCAATCAATACAATAAAATTCCTTTCTCCAATTTCTCCAACTTATCAATTCTTTTCCATCTCACACTCATCATCCTAGCCTTCTCCATTCAACCTTACAAAAAATCTAACAAGTGGTATCGGAGCAAGGTTTCGACACAACTACAAGCTAGGCGAAATCAACATCATGGCGAGATTACACACTCCGCTCATCCATTCCGGTTCCAATTTTCCGGGGTGAAAATTTCGACTATTGGTTCATTAAAATGAGAACCTATTTTTGTGCTCAAGATTTATGGGATATCGTAAGTAAGGGATTTAGCATCCCCGACGACATCTCAAATTTATCTACCGCACAAAAGAAAGAACTCAAGGAGAATCAACGAGAAAGATGCTCAAGCATTATTAGCCCTTCGATTAAGCTTGGCGAAGAATTGTTTCCGAGAATCATGAGTGCCAAGACGGCTAAAGAAGCGATGGATAAGTTGCGGGGAGGAGTTTCAAGGCAATGAAAAGGTACGAGTCTCAAAACTCCATTCATTGAGGAGAAATTTCGAGAATTTAAAAATGAAAGATTCGGAGAATGCTAAAGACTACTACACAAGAGTAGATTCATTAGCAAATCAATTGCGGGCGAATGGAGAAGACGTCCCGAGAGAAGAAAATTGTGGAAAAAATATTAATTACATGTACGAGAAAAATATGATCCAATCATTACGGCTATTGAGCGATCAAAAGATTTGGAAAAATTGTACGCTTCGAAATTGATGGGGTCTTTAGAAGCTCGAACATAGATTGGAAAGGCGTCACGAAGGCACAAGCGAAAATGCTTTTCAATCTAAGTTCAAAACGCCGTCACAAAAATCAAAACAAAATGATCGGAGATCAAATGAAGGTTCTAAAAATACGAGCTTCCAAACAAAACATTTTCTTCTTGCGTTATATGCAAGAGGAAAAGCCATTTGGAGAAAGGCTTTGTTGGTTTAAAGGAAAACCACAATGCAAAAATTGCAAGAAATTTGGTCACGTCGAGAAGGTATGTCGATCAAAAAGGAATCATCAAGCTAACTTTTACGAAGAAAAGGACGTCGAAGACAATCTCTTATGCTGTCAAGTAGCAACGAGAGGAAAAGAAAGATACATGGTATCTTGACGGTGGTTGCGGCAATCACGCTGACAAAAGATGAATCTATATTTTGCCATCTTGAAAAATTCAAGACAAATATTAAGATAGGAAATGGCGAATTTATGGAGGCTACGGAAAAAGGCACTATTGTCATTAACACAAAGAAGGGCAAGCGATACATAAATGAGGTGCTCTTGGTTCCGAGTATAGATCAAAATCTATTGAGTGTCGGGCAAATGATGGAGAAAGGATACTCGTTGCATTTTGAAGGAGATTCTTGTACAATATATGATAAAAAAGATAAATCCCTTCAAATTGCAAAAATAAAAATGAAGGAAAAACGATGCTTTCCGATCCAATGGAGTTATGCAAGAGATGTCGCAATGAAGGCACAAGTTGACGACTCGTGGTTATGGCACAGAAGGCTTGGTCACTTCAATTTCAATGGATTAAAAATACTACATCAGAAGAACATGATGAAAGATCTCCCGACTATAAAGGCACCCGATCGTGTTTGTGAAGGATGCATGCTCGGGAAACAACATCGACAACCATTTCTGTCGGAAAAGCTTGGAGAGCGAAGGAGCCATTAGAATTGGTGCACACGGACGTTTGTGGCCCAATGCGCACTCCTTCACATGAACAAAATAGGTACTTCATTCTCTTCGTTGATGATTTTACCGAATGACATGGGTTTATTTTATGCGTGAAAGATCGCAAGTATATGAAATATTTAAAAAATATAAGGCCTATGTCGAGAAACAAAGTGGTCACTTTACATGAAGACCATAAGAAGTGATCGAGGCAAAGAATATACATCTAGAGAATTCAACAAGTTACGTGAAGATGAAGGCGTGGAGCATCAATTGACGATTGGATACGCTCGAGAACAAAATGGTGTATCGAACGCAAAAATAGAACCGTTATGGAGACGGCAAGAGCTATGCTAATGGAGAAAGGACTTCCGAAAACATTTTGGGCGGAGGCGGTGCATGCTGCGGTCTACTTGCTAAACGGATGTCCAACCAAAGCCGTTCGGGACAAAACACCATTCGAAGCACTGGAGTGGGCGAAAGCCATCGGCAAAGCATCTTAGAGTCTTCGGCTCCATACGTTATGTTCACATTCCAAAAGAGAAAAGGAGTAAGGCTGGATGAAAAGACGAGAGAAAGGGATTTTCTTAGGCTATAGTACACAATCAAAAGGTTACCGTGTTTATAGCTTAAGAACAAGAAAGCTTATTGTCGGCGAGATGTTGAATTTGACGAGGATGCAAGCTTCAATTGGGAAACGAGAGGAAGTTGAAAGGAAAACTATTAATATGGCACCAACTTACACGAACCAACGAAGAAGACAACCGTCAACGAGAATCACCGGCTCGCGCTATCATTGAAGAAACATCACAAGATGAAGGTTCTTCTCCGGAGACACCACCAAGGAAAACAAAATCCTTGAGTGAGATATATGAGAGATGCAATCTCACCTTGATAGAACCGGGAAGTTATGAAGAAGCTTCCAAAGAAGAAGTTTGGAGAAAAGCAATGGAAGAAGAAATTAAGATGATAAACAAGAATGAAACGTGGGAGCTAGTAAGTCCATCTCCGGACAAAGAAGTCATCGGTGTTAAGTGGGTCTATAAAACAAAGCTTAATCTGATGGCTCCATCCAAAAACACAAAGCAAGGCTTGTAGCCAAAGGCTACTCTCAACAATTTGGAGTGGATTACAACGAGACATTTGCTCTGTTGCACGATTGGATACGATACGTGCATTAATTGCCCTCTACTGCACAAAAAGGATGGAAAATTCATCGGTTTGGATGTTAAATCGGCATTTCTCAACGGATACCTTGAGGAAGAAATTTACGTGGAGCGACCTCGAGGATTTATCGTGAAAGGAGAAGAAGACAAAGTACTAAAGTTAAAGAAAGCTTTATACGGGCTCAAGCAAGCCCCACGGGCTTGGTATAGCGAAATTGATAATTACTTCATCACGCAAGGTTTCGGGAGGAGCAAAAGCGAGCCTACACTTTACATTAAGACACGAGATTCAAGTGACGGACTTATTGTTTCCTTATACGTTGATGATCTCATCTTTACGGGAAACAATGAGGACATGATCAAGAGTTTTAGACAAGACATGATGAAGACGTTCGAAATGACGGACTTGGGATTAATGCACTACTTCCTTGGAATCGAGGTAAACCAAAAACAAAATGGGATTTTCATTTCCCAAAAGAAATATACGAGATAGTCTTCTTGAAAAATTCAAGATGAAAGGGTGCAAGAGTGTTGCAACTCCACTTGACAACAAAGCACTCAAGAGCGAAGATGGCACGCCAAGGGCGGTGTACGGTCTATCGACGTCTCGTTGGAAGTTTACTCTATCTAACAACTACGAAGACGACATTATGTTTGCAACAAGTTATCTCTCAAGGTTCATGCAATGTCCAAGTCAAGTTCACTTCGGAGCGACTAAAAGAGTGCTAAGATATACGCAAGGTACAAAGGATTACGGCATACGGTATGGATCGAGTCGACTCAAAATTGATTGGGTACAACGATAGCGATTGGGCGGGATCATCGGATGATAAAAGCACATACGGCTATGCATTCACTTTGGGCTCGGGAATATTCTCTTGGGCAACAAAAAAGCAAGACACAATTGCACTATCAACGGCGAAAAGCGAGAATATGTAGCGACGGCATTGACAACATGCCAAGCTATATGGCTCAAACGCATACTTGAGGACATGGGGGAGCCTCGAAGAAGCAACATTGATCTCTTGTGACGACGCAATTCGGCAATTTCAATGGCGAAAAACCCGATATTTCACAACAAGACTAAGCACGTAAGAATCAAGTACCAGCTTCGTCGGAAAGGCTTTGTGGCCAATAAAGAAATAGAAGTCATGCATTGCGGGAGTGAAGAACGAGTTAGCCGACATATTCACAAAAGCACTACCAAGAGACAAGTTCGAGCTATTACGAGAAAAGATTGGTGTCAACGAAATGTGTACCAAGGAGGAGTGTTAAATTGTGCTACACATTTCTAGAAAAAGAAAAGAAATATCTAGATTGTAGAAATGCATTCTAGTGTAGAAGCTTAGTTGTATGTAAGAGTCTAGATAAATATTGCTACACTAGAATGGAAGCTACTAGAAGCATGTAGGTTAGTAGTGATTACTCAAAATTAAGAAAGAACTAGAAAACTCCATTAGACACTTGAACTATCCAATGGGGGCTATAAATAGCACCACCACCATGTAACTAAGAATCAAGCAATCAATACAATAAAATTCCTTTCTCCAATTTCTCCAACTTATCAATTCTTTTCCATCTCAC
The DNA here is from genome assembly GCA_036785695.1 of Gentiana straminea. Taxonomy (NCBI): domain Eukaryota; kingdom Viridiplantae; phylum Streptophyta; class Magnoliopsida; order Gentianales; family Gentianaceae; genus Gentiana; species Gentiana straminea. Next base: position 3,167,975 of record JAVUPR010000220.1, on the reverse strand, counting down.
ACTCATCATCCTAGCCTTCTCCATTCAACCTTCTACAAAAACTTCTAACAAAGAATCCATTGCGGTCGTGATTTCTTCGATGACCGTTCCAAGTCCCTATGGATTTTATGAAATTTGGGTGTTGAATGGTCTGAGTTGTGCTCAGTCAAGATCTTGGAGCAAGTTGTGGACAATCAAACTTGAAAATCTCTATTGGCCTTTAGGCTTCTGTGGGAACTCGTACCTCATTTTCGGAGGTTGGGATTGTTTTAACTTGAAGTTGTAAGATCTCCTTAACCATGACGCAATGAACCTTGGAGCATCAATGGTTACAGCGCTTGTTTACAAGGAAAGTCTCATTTCGATCGGTGGCGACAAAAGGAACAAATAAAATCTTTTGATAGATTGGTATCTCTTCCATAGACTTTAATATTATTTTTCAAGATAAAAGCTGCCCGGATAAAAATCGTGGACGTGGAATGTAAATTGTTTTACAAGATGGTGAATGGACTTGATCTACCAAAGTACGTACTTAATGGTGATCGAACTTGGGAAGTTTCAATGTGCTGGAATTGTCGTCGTCAATGGTTTTCGGTCGTAGACGAGCTTTCTGAGGAGATGAAGATGATCTGGGACATCAATGGTTTTTGCATATTACATAATTGGTTGTGTCTTCTTGTATAGATACCTTAGTAATATTGCTGATTGTGGAGTTCTCAGTTTCATTTTAGTGATGTATTGTAGACTTTTTTTTTCTTTTAATTTTTTTTGTCATTGAAACAAGTGTATAAATAACTGCCCGAATTGCAGCCAACAATCCAAAACATAGCTACAAAGAGGCAATAATTTCTGATTTTTGGGGAGGCATTGTGTAGTTGGATCATTGTTCAGTTTTTGTGCAAATGATTGTCTGGTTAATGGTTTGTTGTAAATTTATTTAAAGAACAAATGTGAGAATTAGGATGACACTGCCTTGAAATATTGTGGTTTGCTGAACCAGGGATGATTTTTAACAGCCATAAATTTTAATTTAGACATATGATTATCAAAATTATTTCATTATAATTCATACTTTTCATCATCTTCAAATATTGTGTTGCTTCAAACGTTTTGGCAATCATAGTTGACGCAAGCAAAAAGAATTCGGATTTCAAAATTATTTCACTATAATTCATACTTTTCATCATCTTGAAATATTGTGTTGAAATTCAAAAAAAAAAAAAAAAAAAAAAAAAAAAAAAAGAAGAAATATTGTATTGCTGCAAACGTTGTGGCAATCATAGTTGACGCAAAAAAAAAAAGATTCGGATTTCAAAAATTACGTCGATAAGTATCATATGGGATATCTAAATCAAAATTTATGGATTTCTAAAAATCAATTAATTAATTAATTATATTTTCTTAAAGCGTGCATCGATCAGGAATATGTCGTCTATTTTTTTTAATATTATTTTTTGGTTGTTGTAGTATATAAGGGTTCATTTGTCCAGCAAATTTTATTTTGTCCTTAAATTAACCTTTTCTTAAATTTTATGTCATATTTCCTTTTAATCACTTCCTTTTTCTTTTTTTTTTTTTCATTTGGCCAGAATCAGTGTATTTAAAATTAAAAAAAGAAAAGGAGTATGATTAACCCTATGAATATTAATATCCCTGAAGAATTGGTTTTTGAAATCCTTTCAAGACTACCGGTAAGATCTCTATTGCAATTTAAGTGCGTATGTAAATCATGGTGTAATCTTATCTCTGCCAAAGATTTCACCTTTTTGCACTTTAACAACTATAAACCCTCCGATCTTGTTTTTGCCGGCATTGACGCGGCTAGATACCATCCCCTGAATTTATCAACTGCATATGTCTCACTCTTACCATTTGTAACTAGGTCTAGGATTGTCGATTATCCAATACCCCAACAGCTATACTTTGTTAAGAGACAGGTATTAGGGTACCCCCATGTATGTGGGCCGTGCAATGGAAAAGAGAGTATTTTGTTGTGGATCCACTGATCCAGGACTTTAAAACTATTCCTCAATCTAACCTACCTCGTCATCACGCTATACAAGATTATAGGGTTGGGTTCGGTTTTGATTCTGAAACAAACGATTACAAGATTCTACAAATTGCGCGAAACACCCATACCTATAAGCAGCCGCAGCAACAACTTGAGCTATACAGCCTTGCTACTAATTCATGGAAGCTAGAAACTAGCTGCCTCACCACTCGAAGTTTTTTGCGGCAGCTGTTTGTTTACTACATCCAGAAAAATCTGCTGGCTTGGTTTTTGTTTGATGTGAGGGATGAAACCTTTGATATGATACCGGTATCTCTGGAGGGTGTAACTTACAGCTGGGAAAAGTTATTTATTGAAGTATTCCCTTTTAGAGAATCCATTGCAGTTGTGATTCATAATGTGATTTCTAGTCGATATTGTGAAATTTGGGTGTTGAATGATTTCAGTTGTGCTCAGTCAAGATCTTGGACCAAATTGTGGGCAATTGAACTTGAAAGTTTCTTTTGGCCTGTAAGCTTATGTGGAAACTCGTACCTCATTAATTTTTCGAGGTTTCGATAGTTTGAACTTGAAGTTATATGATCTGCTTAACCATGATGTAGTGGACGTTGGAGCATCAATGTTTCCAGTCCTTGTTTACAAGGAAAGTCTCATTTCAATCAGCGGCAACAAACCGAATTAAAAAAAATATAAATAAAAAAAAAAGAAAAGAAAAAAAAAGTAAGTTTTAGATTCTATTGATTGGTTTTCTCTTCCATAGATTTTAATCTTGTTATTTGGATAAGACTTGAATTGCTTATACTGTTTTTTGCCTTATATATAAAGCTGTAATTCCTTTTTGGTGCGTACGTTTTGGCATTACAAAATTTGTTTGAGTCTTTCTTGTAAGATACATATATCATTAGATACCCTATATTGTTGTTGATTATGATTAGTTTCATACTTTTTTCCAGAACCTTTCTAGGATTAAAACATAATCTATAACATATATATACATAGAACATAGATATATATATATATTATATATAAGTTGTTTTGATTGGGGATAATTTACTGCTCGGTCTAGGATTTCTATCTAATTGCCTTCATAGAAACCCTAAATGATAGGATGAAATGATTTTTTTTATAGAAGGATGTTATTTGGTGTGATTAATTATTACCAACAATTCTTTAAGATGGCCGGGTTGATTAGGTCTCGTTCTACAGATTTGTGTTAATCAAGGTTGATTTTACGTTTATTGTTATTTCTCATTCATGATTAATTTGGATGCCGAAAACAAATTCATCGAATATATACATTTTTTTTTTCTCGGGCGCTAATGGGTTATTGTTGATTAGTGTATATAGAGGAATGTGGAAAGCAACAAAATGGATGTATGTGTGTTGTGATTGTGATTGTGATTGGATTTTGCTTACTACATTAGTTTGTGGATGGCCACACCTAAAGGGAAGAAGGTAGAAAAGCAGTTTTATTTATCTAGCTAGAGGAATGTGCATGCTCAATTTCTTACATTTAATTTGTTAGCTTTGATCAATCCATTTTCATGGAAATATGGCTGGTTTTGTTCAATGAATTTGTTTGTGATAGATGAAATAAAGGAGCTTCAATTTTATTGTGTTGTGATGCAATTTGTTTTAACATGCATGGTTGAAGTAAAACTGAATGGGTGATTATAAAAATAGGTGAGAAATTTATATTTTAGTAGCATAGCACAAGTTAAAAGCTCTTGCTAGGGGAAATTGTATTGTGGTCTGACCAATCTGAGAGTTTACAGTCTTTGTTAAACCGAACCACAAAACATTAATTGTTACTCATCAGTCAGTTAACATATTTCAAATAGTGTTTTGAATTATAGATTTTTTTCCAAGAAGGATACATTCACTAATAAATCGGGCTAGAAGTACACACATGATTAATAAGGGCAAAATTAATTTAGAGTTCCGATAATACCCCTATTTTATAACTATGGAAGGACGAGTAAATAAAGGTAAGTAAATCCTGGCAATTAAAAGATCGAGAAGTAATTATAGGAAATTGAATCTTCCTAAATCTTTTATCCATTTTTCAAAAAACAAAAACCCACAATCAGTAGTATGCTTCGGTTACAACTATATATATATATATCACGAGTGAAGTAACAGTAACAAATGAAGTAATAATACAATAACAATGATAATTTCCAACATATAGTAAATATTACTAATGAAGTAACAAGTAACAAGACAATAAGAATGGTAATTTTCTATATATAGTAAAAATTACGAATGAAGTAACATAACACGTGAAGTAACGATGCAATAAGAATGAGGGGTTAGAGTCCATAAAGACATGTTTTAAACTTAAATGGTTGAGAAAGATAGTCACTACATATGTTACTACATTTTTGTACGTGTTTGTCATTCTCAACCATTTTAGATTAAAATCGTCCTTTACGACCTTTAAGCTCATAAGAATGATCATTTCCAACATACGATAAGAATTACAAGTGACTACTTCTTTGTATATTGGTTGTAACTACTTTTTTTTTTTTTTGTATATGTTACTACAATTTTGTGAGTTAAAATGTCCCAAAACAAATTGGGACGGAGGGAATACATTTTTTTTTTTGGCACTGAGTACACATTTTATGTGTAATTGTATTTTTTTACGTGACTGCAACTTTTTCATCAGAATTTTTTTCATTAAGGCATTTGCATGTTACAAAACATCATGACATGTCATCATGCAAACATCATGGCATTTGTACCTACTTTCTTCCTTGTATAAATACGGAGACCTCTTTTTTTTTTTGTGTGTGTATGTCTGTGTGTGTAATGCCACGGTATAATGGGAGGATGAAAAGCAAATTCATGTAAAAGGGAGAAGAATTGTCGTAGCACAAATTCGTGGGCGTTTTTAAAGCCATTTACCCCTAAAATGTGGTCTGTCACCGGACTTTTCTTTCTTGTTGTGGGAGTTGTTGTTTTGATTTTGGAACATAGAACAAACGATGATTTTCGTGGACCTCCTAAGAGGCAACTTTTCACAATTCTATGGTACTGGAAAACTTTAATGCAGAGAGTCTTCAATAGTCTTGCCACAAAGAATTTGACTCGATTCCATATAACAATGACGGACTAATGAAGACTCTTTACAATAGAATTTCCTGTTTGTCAAAACTTTTAAAAATAACTAATTTATTGGGTTTCTTAAACCGTGTGAATTTTTAAAAGCCCTTATAATACGGGACGGTGGGGGAATATATATGTGTTGAATATCTATTTAATATATTTAAAGAGTTTACGTAGTTATACAGAAAATTTATATTTTATATTATCTAATCTAATATTAATATCTCTACTACTTAATAAGAAGGCAAGTGTTCACCATTTGGTGACACTTGTTTTTTTTTTATTGGTTCACCCTTTTTTTACTGTTCATGGCCCAAAAATCCGGCCCAATCTTTTTTTTTTTTTTTTTTTTTTTTTTTTTTGCTTTTTTCTTGTTCGTTGGGCGGCGGCCCAAAAAAGTGTTTTTTTTTTTTTTTTTTTTTTTTTTGAGGTGAAGGGTTTGAGTTAAATTGTTATTTGAGAGGACTCGGTTGTATTTTTAATCTACACATTAGCTTTAATTTATTCTTAATCTTATTATGTGTGTTGTCTTAAGATGTATCCGATTCGATTTAATTACATATTATTTTGCTTTCCATCGAGATCTCTTTTTTTTTTTTTTTTTTTTGTCTTATCACAATACGATACGGCTACGTGATATTTCATATCTTTTATAGTTTGTTTGTGTGTGTGTTCTTTTCCTTTTTTGCGTATATATATTTTACATTGTGTGTCTATGCCGGTTTTTTTAGGGGCGTCGTTTTTTGGGGTCTTTACGTATTGATTATTTTTTTCCGTCTTCGTTTTTTTACTTCTATATATTGTGTGTGTCGGTTTTTTTTTTGGTCAATGGTTTAGTAGTGTCGAAAGGTGTCGATTTTGTGTCGTGGAGTGTTTGATAGTGTGTTAGATTTTAATTAAAATTTTAATTAATATTCATTTGATCAACCGACAACCGTTGGATATGGCGTCGGGGTGTATCGAAGCGTGTCGTGTCGTGTTTTGGGTAGAACACGTGTTGTTGCGAATAATGTCGAAGATAGCTTCATTTTTGCGGTTAAAATTGATTTAAGTAGAAATTGAAAAAAAATTATTCGGTAGTGTCGAAAAGTATCCATACGATGTCGGGAGATGTCGAAGATGTGTCGGATATTCATTTAAATACGCACTTATATTATTCTTCTATGAACATGGTTCGTTCATACATGTCAATCACCCTTTAATTAATCACAACTAAAACATGCATTAAATCAACCGCTTAACATGATGCATTTAATTTCATCAATTTAATCACCAACAATATGTGATAAATTCTCTATACACGACAATTATTGAGCTGCTTTGGCCACACTCAAAATCAACAAAAGAATATGACATATTTTAGAAGTTTCTAAATTAATAGGGTGTCTCTTATATTGACTAGCAAATGTATGACTATAATTGTAGTTATGTTAAATAATTGACATCATAATTTGTTGTATAATATCAATGTCGGCTAAATTTCGTCATTTATATTGTGTTGTCTTAAAATGTGTGGAGTGATATTTTAGTTAAAATGTATTTTATATTTAATAGTTTTTGACGTTACGTTAAACATCTAACGTGGGCGCGCGCGTCTTTGCACGGCATTCAATTTTACTAGTTTATTATATATATTTGTAAGGTACTGTTGTACAAGTGTCCTTGTTATGCAGCGTGCCTAGTGTCTGTGTATGCGTGTTCCATAGGGTTCAATCGTATTGTACGTCGACTCATCTTTGGTTGCCGGTGAAACCCTCGGAACGTGGAGGTGAAGGAAAAGGGAAAGACGATGATTATCCCTATGAATTTCCCTGAGGAACTGGTTACCGAAATCCTTTCAAGACTATCGGTAAGATCTCTATTGCGATTTAAGTGCGTATGTAAATCATGGTGTAATCGTATCTCTGCCAAAGATTTCACCTTTTTGCACTTTAACAACTATAAACCCTCCGACCTCGTTCTAGCCGGCATGATCGGGGCATTCAAGCAATTATCAGTTGCAAATGTCTCACCGCTTACTATAGCTTGTGCAGAAGAAGAAGAAGCTGCCTCACCATTTGTGTGTAGGTCTAGGATTGTTAATTATCCACTACCCCAACAGCAGGACTTTGATAAGATTGGGGCATCGGTCCCTGCAGTGTGCGGGCCGTGCAATGGTATATTTTGCTTGTACAGGCCTGGAAAAGAGAGTATTTTGTTGTGGAATCCACTGATCCAGGACATTAAAATTATTCCTCAATCTAACCTACCTCGTCAGGCATTACAAGGGTCGGGCCTTAATTATACTGTTGGGTTCGGTTTTGATTCCAAAACAAACGATTACAAGATTCTGCAAATTGTGCAGAACCCCTTTGTCGATTCACTAAAGCAGCAGCTTGAGCTATACAGCCTTGGCACTAATTCATGGAGGACACTAGAGGCATCACCACTCGACAGTTTTTTCGACAGTTTTTGGGTCAGTTTTCTGTTTACTGCATACAGAAAAGTTGGCTGGCTTGGGCACCAAAGACGAATAATATTTTTATTTGACGTGAGCGATGAAACGTTTGATATGATACCGATTTCTCTAGAGGGCGAGACTGATCGCATGGCAACAAATTTACACGTATTCCCTTTTAGAGAATCCATTGCGGTTGTGACTTCTACTTTGACCAAGGTACCAAATCCATGCGGATATTGTGAAATTTGGGTGTTGAATGATTTCCGTTGTACCCAGTCAAGATCTTGGAGCAAACTGTGGACAATCGAACTTGAAAATCTCTATGAGCCTCTAGGCTTCTGTGGAAACTCGTACCTCATTTTTCATGGTTGGGATAGTTACAAGTTGAAGTTATATGATGTGCGTAACCATGATGTAGTGGACGTTGGAGCATCAATGCTTAAAGCCCTTGTTTACAAGGAAAGTCTTGTTTCGATCAGCAGCGTGAAAAGGAACACCAAAATGTAGTGTTAGATTCCCTTGTAAACTAATCCCTTATGGAGATGGTAAAAACAACCCAAGTTGCACCGAGCTGGTTCGACTAATTACTACTGGGGTGAGATTAAAGCTTGAAACTTTATTGATTAACTTCAATTTTACTAAGTACCCTTTAATTTTTATTTAATTTTTGGTTTGTTTTCAGTAGGTTTTTTACGCTGCTATAGGTGACATTGCAATCACAACTAATAGAACAAGAATGGTCGATTTTACTCAACCTTATATCGAGTCTGGCCTTGTCGTAGTTGCACCAGTGAGGAAGGCAAGTAACAATTCCTGGGCGTTTTTAAGGCCATTTACCCCTAAAATGATAGCTGTCACCGGACTTTTCTTTCTTATTGTCGGAGTTGTTGTTTGGATTTTGGAACATAGAACGAACGATGATTTTTGTGGACCTCCTAAGAGGCGACTCGTCACAATTCTATGGTGCGTCCCTACTGGGAAACTCTAATGCAGAGAGCCTTCATTGGTCTAGACCTTTAGACATCTATCAATGATGGACCAACAAACACTCCCTGCAATAGAATTTCCCCTTCTGCAAGTTTATCTTATATATCATCGTAGGATAATCTGTAGATTTCTTCGTATAGTCTTTCATAATCTTAAATTATCAGAGAACGGTGAACTACAACGAATGTACGATAAATGGCTACGGAGAAAAGCTTGCAGTTCACAAAGCACAAAGCTAGAAGTGGACAGGCTTGAACTAGCAAGCTTTTCAGGTCTTTTCTACATATGTGGATCAGCATGCATAATCGCACTTGTTATATACTTCATAATCATCATCCGCCAATTCTGTAAACACTATTTCAAATCGGGCCCTGAATTGACTTCTCATATTAGCTCGTGATCGTCTAGGATTCAAACATTTATTTCTTTTGTTGATGAGAAAGAAGAATCTGTGAAAGCTCGGTCGGTAAGAAAGCAACCGGAGGGAGTTGTATCTAACAAAAGTGTTGATGGAGATGCATCTATGGGTAATTCAAATGGATACCATGCTCATATTCCTTCAAATTAGTATTGTAGATTCATCTAATTAAGTTTCTACTCTAATTAGATTCATATTACATGTTACTTTGTATGTATTCTATGCACGAACGATCGAGGAATTGGTAATTTGATGTCACATAAGTTTTGTAATTGTGAAAGAAAGTTGATACTAGGAGATGGATGCTCTGCATAGATGAACGTTGCAGGACAACGGTTGTGGCAGCAGTATCATTACTCTAAAAATATATATATTAGAAAAATCCAGTTCTCTTCTTAAAAAAAAAAAAAAGAGAATCCAGTTCTTATATAGGTGAAAGTTGGAGATAAAACCATTCAAACTAAATATATGAAAGATAACCGGGTAAACCAAGAATTTCGAAATGGTAAGTGACTTGAGAATGCTTGCGAGGGATGTCACCTGGTTCGATTCTCCTCTAAGACGCCATGTTGAAAGAGATATTGGCCGGGCCTTACCCCTGAGTAAGAAACAGACTCTACAGGCACGACACGGGCCGAACTCCGGATTAGTCAGACCATTGGGTTCCGGATACCGGAGGTTTTAAGCAAAAAAAAAAATAGGGGGAATGAGGGAGAAGGACAGAAATATTTCATCAATTGAATAGAAGGACAGTTTTTTGAAACTTTTGCATAAAGGACAAAATTATTTAATCATTGTCGAAATTCACTTGTGTTCGAAATTCACTGACGAAATTCACTGTCGAAATTCACTAATTTTCAAAATTCATCGTCGAAATTCACTAAATTTTCGGGATTCACTGTCGAAATTCACTGATTTCGGGATTCACCGGGGAGATTCATTTGATTTTCGGGATTCACTTGTTTGTCCTTCTCGCTATAAAAATTATGCGGTTGTCCTTCTCCCTATAAAAAATATGTAGTTGTCATATTCTTAAAAATATTTCGGATTGTGTCCTTATCCCTAATTTTCCAAAAAATATATATATATATATATATATATATATATATATATATATATATATATATATATATATATAACAATGATAAAATTATTATCTAACATTATTATAAATTTAAAACAAATCATGAATATTTTATTTTAACTAAACACATATCTATTGCAATCCTATTATTTATTTGACATTCCATTATCTCTTGAGATTGTCTTCTAAAATGTTCTTCAAACGAGGTCGGGTTTGGAGGTTGAATTTATCTAGTACTCCATCCGTCATGATTACAAGGCTTTGTAGTTTGTAGCTTTTTTGTAGTGCCTTTTGGCTTTATTGTGGTGATCTAAAATATAAGTGTTTCCAACAAAACAACGTGATATTATATTCTTTGTTTGCATTTTTATATCAATCAATGCATTATTATAAGACACTATAGAAAAAATCATACAATAACTTACCAAGACACCGGGTATGTACTGATATGTTCAAAGGCTACTCATCCTTTGATGTTTACATTTTATGCTTATAACTAGTATAGAAAGTAGTAAGTGGCCGAACCTACACAGAACGGATGATTCTTTCAAATTTTTGGAACGGATAAAATAATAGGAGTAATCGAGAAAATAAAAATGAAAGAGTAAAACGTAAAATAAATGGTGATAGTAACAACAGATTAACAATAAAAGAAATAATAATTTAGTTTCAAATAAGGTAAATGCTCCAAATTTAAAGTAGTTATTTCCACATTGATTTACTCGATTGATCAACGATGCAAGAATTACTCACTAATTTATTAATAAACTGATTATAGCCACCGATAACCGCAAAGCGTCCAATCTCTCCTAAAGTCGATAATTAAGACACGGTCGTTAATTATTCTTTAACTGGAAGTCACCCTAGACACGGTCATAAGAGTTTGGAAATCCAGAAGCATTAAGTTTTGAGAGACCCAATTCAAGGTATTAATCCAACCGGATTAATTTTAACCTAGATTATTCATCTTCATGATAGTGGATTCTACGGGTTACGAACCCGGCAAAATCATATCACTCACCAATATATTAAAACCAATAAACGTTAACGTATTTATCGTTTTAATTGGTAATCGACTAAATAATAAATTAATTATCCTGCAGAAACAACTAAATCAAATATATAGTCATCAATTTCATGCCCGGAAAATGAATAAATATCAAGAAATTAATAAGGATGAAATCAATTAGTTCACACAGTCCCGTCAATCAAGATTTCAGTTACACTTTAACCGGAAAGATGAAATTTAGCTACACATCATAATATAAACAAAATCACAATTGCAATATGGAAGTACCTTTTACCGGAAAATAAATATAATACTTCGACTTGGACATCGACAGATTACTCATATAAAAGTTGCGCCCCTCAACCTTTTTCCCGTCCGTCAAAAGTATATTCTATGCAGAATGGAAAATAATCGCTCTAAAAACAAAGGGGGTTTCTAAATAGATCCCCGTTTTTACTTTCGGCACCTATTATTTGATTAACTTTTTGGGTGAAAAAAAAGTCGGTTCTTGGTGGTGTTCGTTGTTGAACAATCCAACTGATGTCGGCTGCGTTGATGTTCAACAACGAACACTAGTGACACCAACATTACCTTTATTAAAAATCATCATCATATCAATGTAATTTTTTATAATGCCGGAAATAATAATGGAGTTGTCTTTAAAAACCCCATAACAGAATGTCTCTTTTTTTTCTTTGACTTTTCCCCTTTTCGGGGTCCCACGTGACCAGCCCCCGGATGTTGTCCAATCCACTTGTCTAAAATAAGGGGCCATCACCATTCTTGAATAATCCAGCCCAAAAGAAAACATTTAATTGCAGTCAATCATAGTTTTCTCCATCCCATAAAATAATACTCCTCATGCTTTATCTTCTTCCCTCTCGCAGGCATTTCGTGCGTAAAAATCAATTATTTTCCAATTTCGTTAAGACAAGTGTAAAACAACACTAGAGAACCTCATAAAAGCAATATCGTCCTACAAAATAAACCCAAAAATGAAACAAAAATAACACGTTAAATTGTGCTACACATTTCTAGAAAAAGAAAAAAATATCCGTAGAAAATGAAAATTCTAGAAATGCATTCTAGTGTAGAAGCTTGTAGTTGTATGTAAACAGTCTAGATAAATATTATACTACACTAGAATGGAAGCTACTTTTCTTTTTGATACATGTAGGTTGTAGTAATGATTATTAAAAATTAAGAAATATCTAGAAAACTCCATAAGGGTCTTGAGCCATCATATGGAGACTATATATATAACACTACCCCATGTACTTGAACCAAGGTTGTAATCAAAAAATTAAGCAATCAATACAATATATGGAGACTATTCATTTCTTGAATCTCTCCAACTTATCAATTCTTTTCCATCTCACACTCGTCATCCTAGCCTTCTCCATTCAACCTTCTACAAAAATTCTAACAAGTGGTATCGGAGCTCGGTTTCGACACAACTACAATGGCGAAATCAACATCATGGCGAGATTACACACTCCGCTCATCCATTCCGGTTCCAATTTTCCGAGGTGAAAATTTCGACTATTGGTTCATTAAAATGAGAACCTACTTTTGTGCTCAAGATTTATGGGATATCGTAAGTAAGGGATTTAGCATCCCCGACGACATCTCAAATTTATCTACCGCACAAAAGAAAGAACTCAAGGAGAATCAACGAGAAAGATGCTCAAGCATTATTAGCCCTTCGATTAAGCTTGGCGAAGAATTGTTTCCAAGAATCATGAGTGCCAAGACGGCTAAAGAAGCGATGGAAAAGTTGCGGGAGGAGTTTCAAGGCAATGAAAAGGTACGAGTCTCAAAACTCCATTCATTGAGGAGAAATTTCGAGAATTTAAAAATGAAAGAGTCGAGAGAATGCTAAACTACTACACAAGAGTAGATTCATTAGCAAATCAATTGCGGGCGAATGGAGAAGACGTCCCGAGAAGAAAATTGTGGAAAAAATATTAATTACATGTACGAGAAAAATATGATCCAATCATTACGGCTATTGAGCGATCAAAAGATTTGGAAAAATTGTACGCTTCGAAAATTGATGGGGTCTTTAGAAGCTCATGAACATAGATTGGAAAGGCGTCACGAAGGCACAACTGAAAATGCTTTTCAATCTAAGTTCAAAACGCCGTCACAAAAATCAAAACAAAATGATCGGAGATCAAATGAAGGTTCTAAAAATACAGAGCCTCCAAACAAAACATTTTATCCTTGCGGTATATGCAAGAGGAAAAGCCATTTGGAGAAAGATTGTTGGTTTAAAGGAAAACCACAATGCAAAAATTGCAAGAAATTTGGTCACGTCGAGAAGGTATGTCGATCAAAAAAGAATCATCAAGCTAACTTTTCTGAAGAAAAGGACGTCGAAGACAATCTCTTATGCTGTCAAGTAGCAACGAGAGGAAAAGAAAGATACATGGTATCTTGACGGTGGTTGCGGCAATCACGTGACAAAAGATGAATCCATATTTTGCCGTCTTGAAAAATTCAAGACAAATATTAAGATAGGAAACGGCGACTTTATGGAGGCTACTGGAAAAGGCACTATTGTCATTAACACAAAGAAGGTCAAGCGATACATAAATGAGGTGCTCTTGGTCCCGAGTATAGATCAAAACCTATTGAGTGTCGGGCAAATGATGGAGAAAGGATACTCGTTGCATTTTGAAGGAGATTCTTGTACAATATATGATAAGAAAGATAAATCCCTTCAAATTGCAAAAATAAAAATGAAGGAAAAACGATGTTTTCCGATCCAATGGAGTTATGCAAGAGATGTCGCAATGAAGGCACAAGTTGACGACTCGTGGTTATGGCACAGAAGGCTTGGTCACTTCAATTTCAATGGATTAAGAATACTACATCAGAAGAACATGATGAAAAACCTACCCACTATAAAGGCACCCGATCGTGTTTGCGAAGGATGCATGCTCGGGAAACAACACCGACAACCATTTCCTGTCGGAAAAGCTTGGAGAGCGAAGGAACCATTAGAATTGGTGCACACGGACGTTTGTGGCCCAATGCGCACTCCTTCACATGAACAAAATAGGTACTTCATTCTCTTTATTGATGATTTTACCGAATGACATGGGTTTATTTTATGCGTGAAAGATCGCAAGTATATGAAATATTTAAGAAATATAAGGCCTATGTCGAGAAACAAAGTGGTCACTACATGAAGACCATAAGAAGTGATCGAGGCAAAGAATACACATCTAAAGAATTCAACAAGTTACGTGAAGATGAAGGCGTGGAGCATCAATTGACGATTGGATACGCTCGAGAACAAAATGGTGTGTCGAACGTAAAAATAGAACGATTATGGAGACGACAAGAGCTATGCTAATGGAGAAAGGTCTTCCAAAACATTTTGGGCAGAGGCAGTGCATACTGCAGTCTACTTGCTAAATAGATGTCCAACCAAAGCCGTTCAGGACAAAACACCATTCGAAGCCTGGAGTGGGCGAAAGCCATCGGCAAAGCATCTTAGAGTCTTCGGCTCCATCTGTTATGTTCACATTCCAAAAGAGAAAAGGAGCAAACTGGATGAAAAGACGAGAGAAAGGTATTTTCTTAGGCTATAGTACACAATCAAAAGGTTACCGTGTACTATAGCATAAGAACAAGAAAGCTTATTGTCAGTCGAGACGTTGAATTTGACGAGGAAGCAAGCTTCAATTGGGAAACAGAGGAAGTTGAAAGGAAAACTATTAATATGGCACCACTTCTACGAACCAACGAAGAAGACAACCGTCAACCAGAATCACCAGCTCGCGCTATCATTGAAGAAACATCACAAGATGAAGGTTCTTCTCCAGAGACACCACCAAGGAAGACAAAATCTTTGAGTGAGATATATGAGAGATGCAATCTCACCTTGATAGAACCGGGAAGTTATGAAGAAGCTTCCAAAGAAGAAGTTTGGAGAAAAGCAATGGAAGAAGAAATTAAGATGATAAACAAGAATGAAACGTGGGAGCTAGTAAGTCCATCTCCGGACAAAGAGGTCATCGGTGTTAAGTGGGTCTATAAAACAAAGCTTAATCTGATGGCTCAATCCAAAAACACAAAGCAAGGCTTGTAGCCAAAGGCTACTCTCAACGATTTGGAGTGGATTACAACGAGACATTTGCTCTGTTGCACGATTGGATACGATACGTGCATTAATTGCCCTCTCTGCACAAAAAGGATGGAAAATTCCATCGAATTTGGATGTTAAATCGGCATTTCTCAATGGATACCTTGAGGAAGAAATTTACGTGGAGCGACCTCGGATTTATCGTGAAAGGAGAAGAAGACAAAGTACTAAAGTTAAAGAAAGCTTTATACGGGCTCAAGCAAGCCCCACGGGCTTGGTATAGCGAAATTGATAACTACTTCATCACGCAAGGTTTCGGGAGGAGCAAAAGCGAGCCTACACTTTACATTAAGACACGAGATACAAATGACGGACTTATTGTTTCCTTATACGTTGATGATCTCATCTTTACGGGAAACAATGAGGACATGATCAAGAGTTTTAGACAAGACATGATGAAGACGTTCGAAATGACGGACTTGGGATTAATGCACTACTTCCTTGGAATCGAGGTAAACCAAAAAGAAAATGGGATTTTCATTTCCCAAAAGAAATATACGAGATAGTCTTCTTGAAAAGTTCAAGATGAAAGGGTGCAAGAGTGTTGCAACTCCACTTGAAAGCAAAGCACTCAAGAGTGAAGATGGCACGCCAAGGGCGGTTGTACGGTCTACCGGCGTCTCGTTGGAAGTTTACTCTATCTAACAACTACAAGACCGACATTATGTTTGCAACAAGTTATCTCTCAAGGTTCATGCAATGCCCAAGTCAAGTTCACTTCGGAGCGGCTAAAAGAGTGCTAAGATATACGCAAGGCACAAAGGATTATGGGATTTGGTATGGATCGAGTCGACTCAAAATTGATTGGGTACAACGATAGCGATTGGGCGGGATCATCGGATGATAAAAGCACATACGGCTATGCATTCACTTTGGGCTCGGGAATATTCTCTTGGGCAACAAAAAAGCAAGACACAATAGCACTATCAACGGCGAAAGCGAGAATATGTAGCGACGGCATTGACAACATGCCAAGCTATATGGCTCAAACGGATACTTGAGGACATGGGGGAGCCTCGAAGATGAAGCAACATTGATTTACTTGTGACGACAATTCGGCAATTTCAATGGCGAAAAACCCGGTATTTCATAACAAGACTAAGCACGTAAGAATCAAGTACCACTTTATCGGAGAAAGTTGTGGCCAATAAAGAAATAGAGGTCATGCATTGCGGGAGTGAAGAACGAGTTAGCCGACATATTCACAAAAGCACTACCAAGAGACAAGTTCGAGCTATTACGAGAAAAGATTGGTGTCAACGAAATGTGTACCAAGGAGGAGTGTTAAATTGTGCTACACATTTCTAGGAAAAGAAAAGAAATATCTAGATTGTATGAAAATTCTAGAAATGCATTCTAGTGTAGAAGCTTCTAGTTGTATGTAAGAGTCTAGATAAATATTGCTACACTAGAATGGAAGCTACTAGATACATGTAGGTTGTAGTAGTGATTATTAAAAATTAAGAAATATCTAGAAAACTCCATAAGGGTCTTGAGCCATCATATGGAGACTATATATATAACACTACCCCATGTACTTGAACCAAGCAATCAATACAATCAAATTCCTTTCTCAAATTCAACTTATCAATTCTTTTCCATCTCACACTCTCATCAATTCTCCATTCAACCTTCTACAAAAACTCTAACATCAATTCAAACCCAAGACTCATAACATCTCACACTCATCGCCTAGCCTTCTCCATTCAACCGTTCTACAAAAATTCTAACAGAGGATAAAGCGTTATGTGATGCCTTCTAAACCATATGGCTTATCCTATGAGTTCAAAAAAAAAAAAGAATTTAGTGCCAAAAGAATGATTTTTCTTGTCAAAAAGTTGTAAATATTGAACGGTTGAAAACAGAGAAATGATGCTAGGTAGAACAGAACAGGGCACACAGACAATTAAATGAAACATCATTGTCATGACAGCTCACCCATCAAGCTTTTTTATTAGGCATAGTTAAAGTATAAGGGTAATATTGTCTTTATAACCATTGGTGATGTGGCAGTACTACTAGAAGATCTAGGAGATAGATTTTGGTACTATTCTGTAATAGGAAATATCTAGCTGCTGTATTAAATATACCCAGAATTATCCAACATCCAATAACAAGAATTATTTCCTTATCTTGAAATGCTCTAGTTTATTTCTTGGTATCGGAGCCTATGGCTGAAACCACCGCTTCCGCCGCGAGTCAGATCTCCGGCGTTATCGTCTCCACTCCTCAAATAACTACTGAATCTCCTAGATCTTCTAGCGTTCCTTCTTCGTTCACCTTCGGAGACATATCCTTTGGATCTGGGCTATTTCGATCTAATCCTCTTTACACCAGTAGCCTCTCTTCAATTCCGGCAAGTCTGACCACTTCATTTCCGTCTTTTCTTCAATCCAACCCCAGCATTCCGACGACTTACACTCCTGCTGCAAATACTCTTCTGTAGCTTAAGCCAAACTTGCAATTTCAAACTTGATCGATCAAATTACCTGCTGTGGAAATCGATCGTGATCCCCATTGTTCGTGGTCACCGTCTGGAAGGATTCCTCAATGGTACAAAACCAGCTCCGCCCAAATTTCTCCCTACCCCAACTGGCACCTTGATCGGAGAACCCATTAATCCTGCTTATGATTCCTGGGTTACCACTGATTCGCTTCTAATGGGTTGGCTTATGAGCTCTATGACCGAATCTGCTCTGGTGGAGCTGGTTGGCTGCACTACATCTCAAGAAGTCTGGAATACTTTGGAAGTTCTGTTTAACAACAGATCGGAAGCTAGGATGCTCGAATACAAGGAGGCTCTTACCAAAACTGAAAAGGGTGCCAAATCCATGGTTGACTATCTAGCCCTAATGAAGACCTATTCTGATGGTCTCACAGCTGCAGGTTACCCAATATCCAAGGCTGAGTTAATTCTGGCTACCCTTGGTGGATTAGGCAAGGATTACGAATCGGTCATTGTGAACATTACCTCTCGAATTGGAAGTCTATCCTGGCAAGAGGTTCAATCGCAGCTGGTGACTCACGAGCGTTTACTTGCTTGGTTTAATCCTACCCAGAATCTTGATCTCTCCAGTCCTTCTGCAAACTTAGCAATGAATAACTCTGGTGGTCCAAGATCTAACTACAGACCGTCTAACGGTGATTCCAGAGGCAGAGGTGGTTTTCGTGGCAACCGTGGTCGAGGCCGGAATAACAGAGGTGGAGGTGGCCAAGGACAAAGCAGTGGTCGTGGAAATGGAGGAGGTCCCAGACCTACTTGTCAAGTGTGTAACAAGGTTGGCCACATTGCTGTTGACTGTTACTATAAATACAACTCCAACTACTCTGGGCAAAATTCAGGCAATCCAAGACCTAATGCACATTAAAATTACAACAACTACACTCAACCTGCTGCATATTTTGCCTCTCCTGAGAGTGTAAGTGATGCCAGTTGGTATGCTGATAGTGGGGCAACCAACCATATCACTGCTGATCTAAATAGCCTCCAACTGAGCCAAAGGTATGAAGGTACAGACAATGTCACTGTGGGTAATGGTGAGTCAGTTTCTATTAAGAATGTTGGCTGTTCAAAAATTTGCACTGATCATACTAAACTGCACCTGGAAAATGTCCTACATGTTCCTACCATTGCTAAGAATTTACTCAGTGTTTCTAAACTTACCCATGATAACCCTGTTTTTATGGAATTTCATTCTGATTTTTGTGTTGTGAAGGACAAGGCTACAGGGAAAGTTCTGGTGAAAGGAATTCTTAAAGATGGCTTGTACAAGTTGCAGTGCTCACCTACGACCTCCCTTCACTCCAAAAGCTCCAGTCAGTCTCCTAGTGTGTCTACTTGTAATAAATTCAGTGCTCTTATGCTAGAGTCCAGTGTTGAGTCTTGTAAGGTTGAGTCTAGTAAGCTTGCCAACTTATGGCACAGAAGGTTGGGTCATCCCTCCTTCAGAGTCTTGAAAACTGCTCTTAAAAGTTGTAATGTTTCCATGAATAAAATATTTGACTTTTGTGAAGCTTGTCGTTTTGGAAAGCATCATACTTTGTCTTATCCTCATTCCATATCTCAAACCTGTTATGTGCTTGACATTGTGCATACTGACCTTTGGGGCCATGCCCCTGTTACCTCTACTACTGGATATAATTACTACATTAGCTTTGTGGATGATAAAACTAGATTTGTATGGATTTACCCTCTCATTCACAAATCAGATGCCTTTAAGACATTTTTGCAGTTTAAAACTCTGGTAGAAAACAGTTTAGAACTCCTATTAAATGTCTTCAAAGTGATTGGGGAGGAGAGTTTAGATCATTTGAAACCTACCTTAAGGATTAGGGTATTATCTTTAGACACTCCTGCCTATATGCCCATGGCCAGAATGGCAAAGTTGAGAGAAAGCACAGGCATCTTGTTGAGGTTGGCCTTACATTACTTGCCCAAGCATCCATGCCCTTAAAACTTTGGTGCGAAGGTTTCCAGTATGCAGCCTATATCATCAACAGACTTCCAACCCCAGTTTTGAAAAATAAATCACCTTTTAAGGCTCTGTTTGGACATGATCCATACCTCAGTCTTATCAAAGTTTTTGGTTGCAGTTGTTATCCCTACCTGAGACCTTTCCAAAACAAAAGTTTCAATTTCATTCCAAAAAGTGTGTGTATCTTGGTCCTAGTCCTTGTCACAAGGGCTCTGTGTCTTGAACCCTCAGGAAGAGTGTATGTATCAAAAGATGTGATATTCAATGAGGAAGAGTTCCCTTACAAAGACCTAATGTCTCCCCAAAAGTCTCATGCCTCATCACTCAAACTTGTGAATCTGCTATCCTTAGTTCTGTTCCAGAGTCTTCTCCTCTTCATGTGTCTTACCACCAACTTGTTTCAGGGGATGCTGCAACTTGCTCAAGCCAGAACAAGAATTCATCTGACAGAAGTGACTCTAACAGCTCCTATGTGCCTGATACTGATTCCCCTACTATAGAAATTTTGCAGCAGACACCTCAAATACCCTACTCACCAGTTTCCAGCATCAGATCACCATCACAAATCTCACTATCCCTTTCACCATCACAAACCTTACCATCAGTTTCACCTGAACCTGTTGCTCACACCTCACCAGCACCATGCCCTACTGCACCACAGTACACAATATATGCATCAAACCAGCACCCTATGCAGACTAGAGCCAAAGTGGCATCAGAAAACCCAAAACCTTCTCTTTTCTTGCCACTAAAGATTCCACCCAATGTGTTGGACTTATTCCTTTGTTTTGATGATGAGTGCCAGACTAGCTGTTATAGTGCAAAGGCAAAAAGATGTGTAGAATTAATGTATAGGTTTATTAGAGTTTGATTCATAAATAGGTTTGATCAAACAAGCACTGTAATGGTCTGTCGACCTTTTCGACGGACCGGTCTAGGTCAGTAGGGTAGATAGGTCAGTAGACTGTCTAGGAACCTGCTGAAGACTGAAGACTGAAGGCTGAGGGTTCAAACTCAGTAATTGAAGGCTAAGGGATCAAACTTAGTAATTAAAGTCGAGGATATGAAATCAGAATTTAGGCAAGTCTGTGATGACCTAAACTGATTGCATATACCTTGTGTAGAAGGTCTAAGTTCCATAAGTTGGATGATGTTTGGAACTTTGTTATATTTAAAAAGGTGTAATCTAACTTCACAAATAAAAGTTAGATAAAAGAAATCAGTTGCATTATATTTTATACACAGCAAATTGATGTTAAGCAGACTGATTGGTATTACAGCAGGCTGCTGAACCTGCTGATAAATACCTCGGTTAATTCAAGATTATTTTGGAAGACTACATGGATAAGGACGACCAACTACCTCGATTTGATCAAACAAATCAGTGGTTAGGATTAAAAGAACATTGGGATGATTTAGGACTTTATCCAATGGACACAAGTCTAAGGGTGGACAGACTGCACTGTCAAAAAGGAAATCTGACAGTGTCAGTCCTATGAATAGTGACAGAGGGCAAATCAGATGGGACAAAAACAAGAAACGGATATGAAATCAGAATTTAGGCAAGTCTGTGATGACCTAAACTGATTGCATATACCTTGTGTAGAAGGTCTAAGTTCCATAAGTTGGATGATGTTTGGAACTTTGTTATATTTAAAAAGGTGTAATCTAACTTCACAAATAAAAGTTAGATAAAAGAAATCAGCTGCATTATATTTTATACACAGCAAATTGATGTTCAACAGACTGATTGGTATTACAGCAGGCTGCTGAACCTGCTGATAAATACCTCGGTTAATTCAAGATTATTTTGGAAGACTACATGGATAAGGACAGCCAACTACCTCTGATTTGATCAAACAAATCAGTGGTTAGGATTAAAAGAACATTGGGATGATTCAGGACTTTATCCAATGGACACAAGTCAAAGGGTGGACAGACTGCACTGTCAAAAAGGAAATCTGACAGTGTCAGTCCTATGAATAGTGACAGAGGGCAAATCAGATGGGACAAAAACAAGAAACGGATATATTTGAAATTCAAATATAAGTCACATGCTCTCCTACCTATAAATAGAGGACTTTCAACTCAGAAAGAAGATGATGAATTTTGATAAACTTTAAGTGATAAATCTGAGTTGAAAAACACCCTGCTGAACTTACGAGCTTAAGGTGTCGATCTAGAAAATCTTCAAGTGCATATTATATTCAAGCTATATCAAGCATACATACTTGAAGACTGCAAGCTGCTGATTACATCATCCTAATCAAGCTGCTGCAACTGAATCATTAATTTGATTCACTCTTTATTTTACAAAGACCCTGCTGAGGACAGTGAAGCATCTGTTGGGGGTGAAGGACTGTTGGTTTGTGGTGAAGCTGGTGAAGAGGCAATACTACCCTTCAAGGACCAGTGGAAGACTCAGGAGCAGCAATCCTACCTGTTCCCAGTTTTCAGTTTGTGAAGCCATAGTGATTGGTGAAGGACAAGCAACCTCAGGAATCTTTGTAACAGAAATATCAAAGATCTCTAGTGAATTTCCTCCAACATCACAGGGGAAGAGTGGACTGACAGGATTACACCACCTGGAACCACTATAAAATTTGCCTACTTACTTTCAGCATTTACATTCTGCATTTAGTTTATCATACACATTAATCTGCTGAATCTAGAAACTGATATCACACACTTACACTACTAAGTATCTAATACTTAGTATCATATTTTAACAACAAGTACTAAGGCTTAATTTTAATATAATTCCGCTGCACAAATTCAGTAACCTAAACGTCGGTAGACTTCGTTTATCGAGCGGAGCTGCGAAGTCTCGACGAGCTGCGAAGTATCGGCGAGGCCTGCGAAGTTGCGAAATTTGTTAACTCCAAAGTTTTAAGTGTTAAGTTTATTCACCCCCTCTAAACTTAACCAAAGCCTTTTCAAGGGACCAACAATTGGTATCGGAGCGATTAGCTTCGTTCAAGTAATCCTACTTGTTGTGCTTGTGAAAATCCTTTGTAAACTTTTTCAAATCACCGATTTTCAAAGTCTTGCATCATGGACAACACACGGTATGCTAGAACAATGCGATGTGTTCACTAGACGAATTTGATGAGTATAAACGTCGTTTGCGGGCTTACCTTGCGCAACCCATGATGAAATGATGGATGTACTTACGAAGGACCACTTGGAGATCACCAAGTCAGTAACAGTTGGTGATACAACTGAGTACATTCCAAAACCAAAGAGGGAATGGAATGCAGAGGACAGAAAGAGAGCAAACCTAAATAATATTGCTATTGATATCATCTACAGAACCTTAGATAGCAATATGTATATGAAGGTTAAAGACTGCAAGACAGCAAAAGAACTTTGGGAAAAGATACAACTGATCTGTGAAGGCGCTGATGCAATAAAGAAGAATAAAATCAGTGTTGCCAGGAAGAGATTCCAAAAGTTCAAGATGCTACCCAATGAAACCATTGAGCAAATGGAATCAAGATTTAATGCTGTCTTGGATGAACTTACCCTGCTGAGTGTAAGTTATTCAAAGGAAGAGATAAACACCAAAATCTTGGAGGCTCTACCTGCAAAGGATGTTTGGAAAATGAAGGTGACTGCAATAGAAGAAATGAGGAAATTGCATGAAGAAGACACCTTCAAGTTGTTTTCAGATCTTAAGGCATATGAATTTAGCAAAAAGCTGGTACCTGAGACTGAAAAAGAAGAGCCAAAAACCATTGCATTGCCTGCTTCACATCAAGAAGAAACATCTGGAGGACAAGATGATTTCTTTGGATGAAATGCGGAAGCGGTTGCCTGTTTGAGCAAGAAGATCAGGATGATGAAGAATGGAAAGGCTCCTGCAAGAAACTTCACCAGGAGACCTACCGAAAGGAAAAAGGAAGAAACAAAGAAAGATAATGATTATTTGTGCTTTCACTGCAAGAAACCAGGACACTTCAAACCTGACTGTCCTGAGTTGAAACAAGGCAAGGAACCTGATTATCTTTGTTTTCATTGCAAGAAGCCTGGACATTTTAGACCTGATTGTCCAGACCTACTGAAAACCAAGAGTCAACAGAGAAGACATGGCAAGAAAGCTATGGTTGCAGAAGATGAATCAGGATATGAGGTAGAATCTGATAAAGGAAATGAATCAGATGACACAGCACTGGTTGCTGAGATGGAAGATTATGCTTTGATGGCCAATATGGATGAAACTGAGGAGGTATACAACACTGTATCAATAAACACTCCTGCTGGAAGTGATTGTGAATCAGCCTGTGGTTCAAATCATAGAAATTCCAATAATGAAGAGACTTTGGATGCCATCCTCAATCAACTGAGGATAATACAATCTGGTTATGAGATTGTGAAGGCTGAAAAAGAAACCCTTCAATTGGAAGTTGAAAGATTGGAAGCTGAAGTAAGGTTTCTCAAGGGTAAGGAAAAGAGTCTGGACGAGAATCAGTGTAAGCCTGCTGGACATCCAGTAGCTTCTGAATCTGCTGAGCCTTCTTCTTCCTCCACTGCATACAAATCTGGAAAGCCTTATGGTGATAGAACTGGGCTTGGATTTGGAACTCAGCAATCTAACAAAAGTGGATCCAGTAAGGTCACCGAACCTAGCACCAAAATTGGTCCTAAGTTTGTGCCTGCAAAAGATCCATCTTCTAGCAAGGTTGCTGAGGCAGTTAAACCTACTGAGAATGCTTCAAAGAAGCAAAATCAAAAGGCAAAGAAGTCAACAGCTCCTAACAAAAAGAATGAATCCAAAAATAGGACTGATGTGCCTTCTAAGCTGCTGATAGCAGACCTGCTGCCAAGTCTGCTGGACCACAGAAGGGTAAGAAACAAAAATATTCCAAGAATAAGAATCCCAAATCCAAAAATGTTAATCATTCTAGGGATACTTATCTCAGGGGGAAAGGTAGATTGTTCCCTACTGATGAGGATTGGAATATTCATGCATCTACTGTTAAAAACAGTAAGTATAACCATACTGCTTGGGTAAAACCAAAGCAAAGGAATCGACAAAGGGCTCGAGGATGACTTATACAAGGCCTCGGCGAGACCTCGGCGGACTCCTTATTATAGGGGCATTCCTAACGGACAAGCACACCTATGGTTATGCACATGTTTCTAACAACATGAATCACTTCAAACAGCATTATGTACCAAAAGGCCAGAAATCATATATGAATTCCACACAACCAATTGTTAGGACTTATGGATGTGTGAAATACATGTATGAACCAAAGTATTAACCTAAGTATGACACATTTAGGAGAAGACCTTATGGAAACATGCCAAGGTTCATGCTTACAACTGACCATTATGGACCCAAACAGGTTTGGGTACCTAAAATGTACTAAGTTTGTTTTGTAGGGGGTCTGGTACATTGACAGTGGATGTTCCAGACATATGACAAAGAATAAGCACTGTTTGTCAAACTTTGTAGCAAAGGATGGTCCAAGGGTGAATTTTGGCAACAAAAATACACCTGGATACACAAGAGGATATGGCACACTTGTGAGGAATGGACTGACAATCAAGAATGTTGCATATGTGGAAGGACTGGACTACAACTTGCTGAGCACAGGACAATTTTGTGACATGGGATACAAGGTCACTTTTGACAAAAGCAACTGTATTGTCATTAGTGAAAGAGGTGATCAAGTTGTACTTGCTGCGAAGACAACAAAACATGTACATTGTGGATTGGTCTACTCAGCCTTCCGAAACTCAACGATCGTGCATACCAAATCGAACTAAATTGGCTATGGCACAAGAAGTTAAATCACTTGAATTTTGATGACATCAATCAGTTGGTAAAGAAGAAATTGGTGATTGGTTTACCTGAGATCACATTCAAGAAAGATGCTATTTGTGATGCATGTCAGCAAGGTAAACAGATAAAGTCAAGTTTCAAGTCAAAGACTAAACAATCAACCAATAGAGTGTTGGAGCTGATGCATATGGATCTATTTGGACCTATAACTCCAACAAGTGTAACAGGAAAGAAGTACACATTGGTAGTTGTTGATGACTATTCAAGATACACTTGGGTGATATTTATGAACAAGAAAAGTGAAACACTCAAGAGCATGCCTAATCTGTTAAAGAGATTACAAAATGAGAAAAGTTTAACAGTAGTGAAGATAAGATCAGATCAGGGTATTGAATTTCTCAACAAAGTGATAAGAGAATATTGTGAACAGAATGGTGTACTACATCAACTTGTGCTATGCTGCTTTGGTACACCTCGGCAAAATGGGGTTCTTTGAAAGAAGAAACAGGACATTAAAAGAAGCGGGAAGAACAATGATTTGTGAAGCATTGCTACCTGAAAGATATTGGGCTGAAGCAGTCAATACAGCATGCTATACACAAAACAGAACCTCAGTAAACAAGAAGCTGCTGAAGACACCCTATGAGATTTGGAATGGAAGAAAACCTAATATTTCCTATTTCCATCCATTTGGAAGTAAGTGTTTCATATTGAATCACAAGGTACATTTGAAGACCTTCCAACCAAAGTCAGATGAAGGAATCTTCTTGGGATATTCATCAGTCAGCAAGGCATTCGGGTACTGAACAAGAGATCACTGAAACATGAAGAAACAATCCATGTTGTGTTTGATGAACCTAAGTTTACTGGAATGGAAGATGAAGATTGTGAACCTGCTGAGAATCAACAAGTCATTGATCCAGATTGTGTTGAAGTTTTGGAAAGAATAAATGACTTAAAAGTTTCTGATACTGCCCCTGCTGAACAACCTGTTGATAATGCAACTGATGCAACAACTGAAGCAGTTCAAGGATCTGCTGAACCCCCTGTTCAAGATACGACGGACCCTGCGAAGATGAGGTTCCTGAAGATCAATCTAACCAGAATCCTCAATGGTTAAGGAATCACCCTGCTGAACAAGTTATTGGAGTGTACAGCAAGGTGTAAGAACTAGAAGACAATTGGAAGCTATGTTTACATGTTTTCTATCTCAAATGGAACCAAAAGTTGTTGAAGAAGCAATTTCAGATCCAGATTGGATAATTGCTATGCAAGAAGAATTAAATGAATTTGAAAGAAATCAAGTATGGACACTAGTGAAAAGGCCTAGTCATGCAAATATCATTGGTACTAAATGGGTATACAGAAACAAACTTGATGAATTTGGTACCATTGTGAGGAATAAGGCCAGACTAGTTGCAAAAGGCTATTCTCAAGCAGAAGGAATAGACTTTGATGAGACATATGCACCTGTTGCAAGATTAGAAGCTATCAGATTATTCTTGGCACATGCTGCATATAAAAACTTCAAGGTATATCAGATGGATGTCAAAAGTGCATTCTTAAATGGCATTCTAGAGGAGGAAGTGTATGTTCAGCAACCTCCTGGCTTTGAAGTTAAAGATGAAGAAGTTAAAGTGTATAGACTCAACAAAGCACTTTATGGACTAAAGCAAGCACCAAGAGCTTGGTATGAAACATTATCTCAATTCTTGGTGGACAATGGTTTTACAAAAGGGACCATTGATAAGACACTTTTCAGAATCAGTGAAGGGGACAGCACCCTGCTGGTACAGATTTATGTGGATGACATAATATTTGGTTCTGAAAATGATCTACTTTGTGAAAAGTTTGCCAATCTAATGAAGAGTAAATTCCAAATGAGTATGATGGGTGAATTAAACTACTTCTTGGGATTGCAAGTCAAACAGTTAAAAGATGGAATCTTCATTCATCAAACCAAGTACACCAAGGAGCTGCTGAAGAAGTTTGGTATGGAAAATAGTGCTAAAATATCAACTCCTATGAGTACAAACATCAGATTGGATGAAGATAAAGAAGGCAAAGATGTTGATCAGACTTTATACAGAAGGATGATAGGCGATCTGTTGTACCTTCTTGCCCGGCGGGCACGATATATCCTTTCTTTGTAGGTGTTTGTGCAAGATTCCAATCTAAACCTAAAGAAAGTCATTTAGGTGCAGTTAAAAGAGTTCTCAAGTACCTAAAGGAGACTTTGGGAGTAGGGATATGGTATTCCAAGGATGAAAGTTTCAAAGTTATATCCTACTCAGATTCTGATTATTCTGGTTGCAAAATTGATAGAAAAAGCACCACAAGAACCTGTCAGTTAATGGGAAATAGACTGGTTTCCTGGTTCAGCAAGAAACATAATTCTATATCAACTTCCACTTTCTTGAAGTGAATATATTCTTCTTTGGAAGTTCTTTGTGCACAAGTACTATGGTTAAGACAACAGTTAAGGGATTATGGAATTGAAGAAAAGGAAATTCCAATCATGTGTGATAACACAAGTGCAATTGCCATTACAGAGAATCCTGTTTTGCACTCAAGAACCAAACACATTGATGTGAGACATCACTTTATAAGAGATCATGTTGAAAAGAAAGATGTGGTGGTTCTATACATCCCTACTGAAGATCAACTTGCTGATATATTCACTAAACCACTTGATAGTGAAAGATTTGCCAAGTTAAGGACTGAATTGGGAATTATCAAAGTTGACTGATAGTCAGCAATGTACTGGAATTCACCAAGGGGATTAGTCTTTGCTATGATTGGGTGAGCTCACTTAGCAGATTAGTCATTGGTATCAACAATTCCATGTACCTATGTTTGGACAATTGAGCAAATGAGATTGCCAAGGGGATTGATCTTTGTCATGTTGGGTGAGCTCACTTGACAGATCAGTCATTGGTATTAAACTTCATCTTGTATTATCAATTGAACAAAACAAGGAGAAAAACAAGGATCAGCAGAGTCTTTATGTCAGCAGGCTGCTGAAGCCATTTATCGGACCAGATAGCCGAAACCCACCTGGCGAAGGTTACCCTGCTGAAAGGGACGTTACTCAATCAATATTATTAAAGTCAAAAAGCAGATTTGGCGGGATATTTATTTTATCCATTATTACCATAGTTAATCCATCCAACGGTTACAAACGTTATGGAGGAGTAATGGGCCACGTGTCAAGACCACAATTCATTCAGATTAATTGTGGTTACCCTCGATGTACGTGCAATGACAGTTGCAACTACTCACTGTCTATATAATCAGACTGTTTTACAGCAGAATCTCTACTTGCATATCTGCTTTATCACTGCAAAATCCTACATTGTGTGAACACAGATTTGAGAGCAATTCTTCTTCATCTTTTTCTTATTTCAATGGCGGAAAAGATTGAGGTTCAAATCGAATCAAGCCAAAGTGTTAGAGGCTATGTCGTTGATGCAAACCAAACAGAGTTGGCCATTAATATAGGTCGAAGAATAAGGAGGTTTGCAGGCTTGGAGAATAAACTCAATATCAGATTAGAAACAATCTCATACACCAATGTTATTGATTTCTAGAAGAACATGGTCGTGGAAGAAGGAACTGAAGCATTCAAAACAACTGTGAATGCGGAGGAGCTTGTAATCTCCTCCAGTCTACTGAGAGAAGTGTTTGGTTTTGATGAAGTTGTGGATGGTCCAGTCAATCCTGAAGCAATGGGATTGAACAAGATGGCATTTGTGGATCAAATTAAGACAAATCAAGACACAAAATCGAGTTCCGGCATCAACTCTGCAAACATATTTGGCCGAGTACAACCTTACGAGCAAGCGGTTGCAAAGAACATGCGGGGTTGGTTGGCGGTATGGATACTCTATCCGGACCCAAGATAGAGTTGATGATGATCATTTGCAGGAGCATGAGATTTGATTGGGCTGGTTACTTCATTCACTATATGAAGAAAGTTGCCAAGGAAGAGAAAGCAGGGAAAAGGAAATCAAAGGCCTTACCCCTAGGTTTGATGGTTCAGACCCTGCTGAATCATCTGGAGGTTCCTGATCTTGAATCTGAAAAGATAAATCAGTCCAGATACAAGAAGGAAATTGATTATGCAATTCCTGGACTTGATGATGATGAAGAGGTTGCTGGAGAAGCTGCTGATGATGATAATGGTGGAGATGGAGGTGATGCTGGTGGTGAGCAGTGATGAGCGTTTATTTCACCAAACAAAATTTATAATATTCTCAAGACAACGGTGACTAAACAAGCTCTCTAACCGGCAGTGTACCGGGTCGATTGCGAGTAAAGCTACGGGAGTCCGAGGTCGATCCCACAGAGAAGATGTGCTTGTAAGTACCAAAGTGAACTTATTGCTTAGTCTAGGCAAACAAGTTGTTGGAATGTTTGTACACTTCAATTAAACTAAAGTAAATTAAACTAACAAGTCTAAAGGGAGAAGGACATAGCCGAACCATGATCAAAATGACTAATTTCAACCCGAGGATAGACAAAACCGGGAGTGTGTATTATACTAAACGAACCCTTGCATTCAATTTCACGGGTGCGAACTCCTAAACCCGGTGCTAGCGTACGAACAACTCTCTTCTAACACCTTATGCCATGTTAAGGTCGAACAACTCTCTCCTAACAAGTCATGTTTTGCACTCGAGCCGCTTAAACGTATAAACGAGTAACCTCACGATGAGCTCGGTTTAACAACTAAACCGAGACTACACCACGATCCTAAAACCCTTTCCCACACCCCTCTCTCTGAACAACTTTCAAGAGTGATGTGTGTGATATTTGACCTAGGTAGCTAATCTAGCTCAAATCCGTTATAACAAGTTCTAAGACGTGAAACATGCAAGAAACAACAATAAAACACACTACCCACTCCCAATTTCATCACCCAAAGGGTGATTTCATCACATATCACATGACCCGGCTATGGGGAGGAATTAACTACTCATTATACTAATTAAAACATGAAAGAAACAATGAATTAAAGACATAATAAGTAAAAGAGAGAAGAAATGTACCATTAAAGTGTAGAAATTCGAGTTTGGAGAAGAAGAGCACAAAAGTTGAATACAAAAGATCGAATTTTGCCCAATGAAATGTTATAAATCGAAGCTAAGAGTTAGAGAATCAAAGAGAGGATTGAAAGAGCTTTCTAACGGTATATTACACTAATTCTAACTCCTAAAAACGAAGGAAATCGCCCAAATTGATCTTAAACTACTTCCATTCGCGTCTCCTCTGTTCTTCCCCCAAAAATTCGATTCAAATTGGGTTTTTATGGCTAAAAACTGCTCAAACGCACGTTTGGAAGGTTCCCAAACGTGCGTTTCAGTCCCTTGCTCTCAGTATTCGAAAAAACAGTCCCAAACGCACGTTTGAAAGGTCCAAACGTGCGTTTGAAATGCTGCTGTTTTCTGCTGCAGTAAAACCTTCATATTACCAAGTAACGCCCCGTTCCCGGACACCGAGTCCTTATCCGGAAAAGAAACGTTCGGCACGTATAAAATAAAAATAAATTCATTTTATACGTAAGCCTCTACTACGTCGTATC
Source organism: Gentiana straminea (assembly GCA_036785695.1). Classification (NCBI taxonomy): domain Eukaryota; kingdom Viridiplantae; phylum Streptophyta; class Magnoliopsida; order Gentianales; family Gentianaceae; genus Gentiana; species Gentiana straminea. The sequence goes on along the minus strand of JAVUPR010000220.1, from coordinate 3,136,930 downwards.
AAATTAAAGGCAAAACGGAAGCAAAACTCGGGTATATAAAATTTTTCCCAAAATTAAAGAGTAGAAAAGAAATCTAAGGGTAGAAATGTAAATTATTACATTTGGAAAAGTACGAAAATCCCAAAAGACGAAATACGACAAAACGTCAAACCGGTAGTCTACCTCAAAAGTACGGAAAGTACAACCAAAGAAAAGCGAAAAAAGAAACATCTTGATTCTTCAACGAGCGGCGTCAAACGTCGTCGTCAAACTCTTCCTCGAAAACCTGTTCGTCTTCTCGTCCCCAAACACATAGAAAAAGTATGCATTCGAGGTAAGTACAACGTACTTAGAAAGAAAGAGAAGCTATGAAAGCAATCATAGTTATAACGAAAAGATAATTATTTAATTAGTTGATTAAATGAGACCAACTCCATCTAGGGTTCACTTCATGCTCATCAACACGTTGTGACTAACTCGTTTCTAACTTAGCCTACTCTATGCTACAACCGCACTCAAGGGCACTACGCGCATCCGCCTCAGCAGGGTCCCTCTGTACTTAGGGTCTTTGACCTACAGAGTTCTTCTACCTCGGGGACACTCTTTTGCAACATATTAGTGGATCACACCAATACCCACGAAGTCTAGAAAAGGTAGACTCCGATAGCACGCACACCTCAGCAGAGTCCCTCCGTACTTAGGGTCTTTTTGACCTACGAAGTTCTTCTACCTTCGTAGGTAGCACATGCATCGCGATTTAGCCTCGGTGCCTAGCCAAGAGAGACATGTTGTTTAATCTTTTACTAGTCACATACGTTGTTTATTAGGTTATTAGCTAGCCAACCTGAGTATTTTCAAGTATTCTCCCTCACACAACTACTCTCTTCTTAGACCACTAGACACGGACAAGTCCTAGCACATACACAGACATTGATGAATACTAATTCATCAAAGCACAAGCCTATCATGCTCTTCCGACGGATCCGAACTTCAACTCCCTTTAAGAGTACATTCGGTGTTTTAACTGAACGAATCAGAAGCTCAATCCAAGCTTGTCTAAGTTATACCATGTTTAACATATCGTATATATATATCTCAAGTAAGTAAAGCATGTATATTTGGCTGAACAACGATTAACAATAGAAAGGAGGTAGTACAAAACTGGACGCCCGTTTAAAGACCTGGACGCCCGTTCAGTTTCCTGGACGCCCGTCCAAAATAGTGGACGCTCGTCCACACAAAACAGTTCAATCCTGAATGTAAAATTGCACCTCAGACGCCCGTCCGGATAAGCCAGACGCCCGTCTGAGATTCGACCTAAGCGGACGCCCGTCCAGAGAACCGGACGCCCGTCCACCTGGGTTCGACCAAAACCCTAACTTCATCATCATGCGATTTCCAGATCGTAATTCAACCCAAAACCAGCAAATAACCAACAAAACAACACAAGGATCCACATCTAGACGTACTGTAACAACCATAGTCTTTAACCAAAACAAAGATTCATATTTCTAACACCAAGAAGCCTTAAAACATGATCAATTCCTTATAACAAATGATAGAATTCATAGGACTGTTTCTCTTACCTATTTGCAGCCCCAAAACTGATCAATACTGCTCTGAAAAACTGCTGCAATCCCACAAAACTGATGCCGCAAAAGTTGTGCTCTTCACGCCGAGTCCAATTCTTGAATCCGTTTTGAAAACGATCAACTCTACCTCTTAGAATTGTGAAGAACTCTCTTTTCTCTCTTTCTCTCCTCACAATGCCGCACAAGGGAAGGGGGAAGGCTGAAATCAAACTGAAAATCCCTGAATTAGGTTAGGTCTTAGCATAAAAAAGGAGTTAACCATTTTCCTTAATTGCCCTTGACCACAAAACTGATTTTCCTTTTAATTATACATATATAAAACTCGAGATATATATATATAACATCCAAAATAATTAACTCCGAATAAAAGGAAACCGAACCTAATATTTCGTTTTCGCAAAATGACACGTCTCGCCCTTTCCCGAAAATCGGAATATTACATTCTCCCCCTTAAAAGGAGTTTCGTCCTCGAAACTAGAACATACCCGGTAATTCCCCAAACTCTTGGAACTCACTAAGCATGTCGCTTTCCACTTCCCAAGTTGCCTCCTCGGGTGAATGATTGCTCCACCGAACTAACACCAAAGGGATCATCCGTCTCTTAATCATCTTTTCTTTCCGGTCTAGATCTTGATAGGTCTCTCGTCATATGCAAGGTTATCTTGTAAGATTTCGGGTCAACCGTAGTTTCCACATCCTTCTTAGTCGACACTTTTTCAACATCGAAACGTGAAACACATTATGGACTCTCGACATTGATTCTGGCAACTGAAGCTTATAAGCTAACGTCCCAACTCTCTCCAAAATCTCAAAAGGTCCAACATACCTTGGACTTAGCTTTCCTTTTTGTCCAAAGCGTTTCACTCCTTTCATCGGTGAAGCTCGGAGGTAAACTCTATCGCCGACTTCAAACTCAAGAGGTCTTCTTCTAACATCAGCCCAACTTTTCGTCCGTCTTGAGCCGCCTTCGATTCTTCTTGACCAACCGAACCCTTTCCTTTGCTTGTTCGACCATTTCGGCCCCGTGATCCGTCTCTCCCCGACTTCATCCCAAAACAAAGTGGCGTGCGACATCTTCTCCCATACAACGCTTCAAACGGCGGCATGCCTATACTCGTGTGAAAACCGTTGTTGTAGGCAAACTCCGCTACCGATAGGTAATCATCCCATGATCCGCCTACCTCCAAAACACAAGCTCTCAACATGTCCTCGAGTGTTTGGATGGTCCTCTCGATCGTCCATCCGTCCGAGGATGAAAAGCCGTGCTCAAGTCCAACTTAGTCCCGAAGGCTTCTTGCAAGCTCTTCCAAAACCGACTTACAAATCTCGAATCACGGTCCGAAACTATCGAGATTGGAACTCCATGTAGCTTTACTATATTGTCCGGATATAGTGTCGTCATCTTCTTTAATGGCATGTCGACCTTGTACGGTAAGAAATGGGCGATTTGGTCAATCGTCCACGATTACCCAAATTGCGTCGTGTCCGCCTCTTGTCTTAGGTAATCCGGTGATGAAGTCCATTGTGATCTTATCCCACTTCCATTCCGGGATATCCAATGGCTTAAGCATTCCACCGGGTCTTCTATGCTCCGCCTTAACCTTCTGACACACATCACACTCGGCCACAAACTTGGCTATTTCCACTTTCATCGAGGGCCACCAAAATCTTTCCTTTAAGTCTCTGTACATTTTAGTAGCACCCGGATGAACCGCAAAAGCTATCCTATGTGCTTCTTCCATAATTCTTTGTCTCAAGTTGTCAACATTGGGTACACATAGACGATCCCGATACCACATATTTCCACTCTTATCCAACACGTAACCAACCGTAGGCTTCTCTCTAGCAACACGCTTCAAGTCCAACAAAACCGGGTCTTCGTCTTGCTTTCCCCGAATATCATCCATCAACTCTGACCTTGCTAACATCGGTGCCACAAACTGCCGGTCTTCAATCTGATCGAAACTTCTGATTTCCAACCCATCAAACCTTTCTGCCATTACCTCAACACTGGAAGCTGCAAACACTGGTTTCCTGCTCAGAGCATCTGCCACTACATTCGCTTTTCCCGGATGGTACTGAATGTCCAAATCATAGTCCTTAACGAACTCTAACCATCTCCTCTCGTCTCATATTCGGGTTCTCTTGTGTGAAGAAATACTTTAAACTCTTATGGTCGGTGAAGATCCTTGCTTTAACCCCATATAAGTAATGCCTCCAAGTCTTTAAGGCAAATACTACCGCTGCCAACTCTAGATCATGTGTCGGGTAATTTTTCTCATGCACCTTCAACTGCCTAGATGCATAAGCTATCACTTTTCCTCCTTGCATCAACACACAACCCAACCCTGTCCCGAAGCATCCGTGTAGACATCGTAGTTATCAAAAATCTCCGGAACTCGCTAACACCGGTGCCGTAGTCAACTTACTCTTCAAGGTATGAAAGGCCTTATCACACTCATTAGTCCATTCAAATTTCACATTCTTCTCGTGTCGGCTGGTGAGTGGAGTAGCTATCTTCGAAAAATCTTGTACGAACTTCCCGTAGTAACCAAACCAACCCAAGAAAGCTTCTTACCTCGAAACTCGTGGTAGGTTTAGGCCAATTCTCAACCGCCTCGATCTTTGCCGGATCAACTTGAATACCATCTCCGTAAATTACATGACCCAAGAAACTCACTCGATCCAACCAAAAGTCACACTTGGAAAACTTTGCGTACAACCGATTCTTCTTCGGTGTGTCCAACACTATCCTTAAGTGTTCCTCGTGTTCTTTCTCATCCTTAGAGTAAACTAGGATATCGTCTATGAACACTATCACGAACTTATCCAAGTACGGCATGAAAACTCGCCGCATCAAATCCATAAATGCCGATGGAGCATTAGTGAGTCCAAAAGGCATGACAAGGAACTCATAATGTCCATATCTCGTACCGAAAGCCGTCTTCGGTATATCTCGCTATCCTAACCTTCAATTGATGATATCCGGACCTCGTGTCGATCTTGGAAAACACCTTCTTACCCCGCAACCGATTAAACGGATCATCTATCCTTGGTAGAGGATACTTATTCTTGATGGTAAGGTTGTTCGGTGCTCGTAGTCGATACACATTCTCATGCCGCCATCTTTCTTCTTCACAAACAAAACAGGGGGCTCCCCAAGGCGAGGTACCGGGCTGAATTATGTTCCTTTCAAGCATATCTTTAAGTTGAGCTTTCAACTCCTTTAATTCAGCCGGTGCCATTCTGTAAGGTGCTTTAGCAACTGGTGCCGCTCCCGGTATCAACTGAATTTCAAACTCTATCTCTCTGTCCGGCATGTTTCCCGGTAACTCTTCTGGAAATACCTCAGGGTATTCCCTCACTATGGGAGTCTCCTCGAACTTAGGCTTCACTTGTTCCACGTCCACTGCATACAACAAGTAGCCTTCACAACCCTTCTGACAAGCCCTTACCGCCTTAACCGCTGATATGATCGGATGTTTCTTCTTACTCGGCTTGTACACATTCCCTTGATACGTCTTGTCTGATTTCCCAGGTACTTTAAAAATCACTTTCTTCTCTTTACAGTCCAAGTGTACATAATTCTCGGATAGCCAATCTATTCCGAGGATTACATCAAAATCCGAAAAGTCCAAAACTGTAAAGTTGCTCTTACATCGATAAGGTCCGACTCGAACTTCCACTTGTGGTATCATTCTAGTTACCCTTGTTACCTTCCCTAACGGCGTAGTTATTTCCAAAGTATTCCTTAAAGGTTCTGAAGATAAGTTCAACTTCTTAGCTACCTTGGTTGACACAAAAGTATTTGACGCTCCCGTATCAAACAAAGCCTTGACCACTAGGTTTTCTAACATTATCGTACCTAGTATGCATATTCATTTATTTAAATATAGTTACAACATGAATAATCACGCTATAAAATATCTTAATAAAAGAATAAAACCATAACATGATACCCGAAATAACGTCATCCTCTCGGTTCCACAAAATTGGCATCCGCCGCAAAAACTCGAACCGGTCGGCTCGGGCCGCCTCTCCCGCTACCTTGGCTCGAACCACTCTTGTTTCCTCTGTTTGGACACGCTCTAGAAAAGTGTCCTTGCTCACCACAAACGTAACAACCGTTACTACTCGCCCTCACTCTCCCGTATGATTTCGTTGCACTTGGGGCAAAGTGGTGCACCGTTCGGAGCCTTAGCCGCCGTAGGAGCCGTAGTCTTCTTGGTCGCTTGCTTGTGTGGCGCTCCCCTATAACCGCCTTGACTTGTCCCAAAATTCCTCTTATTATTAACAACCACCGTAGCTCTCTTCCCGAAAGTCTCGACTTCCAAGGCTTTATTCATCAACTCGCCATATTCCTTGCCGTGAATCCTAGCATGCCCGACCGAATCTCGTAGGCCAACCCATCCTTATAGAGGGCCATCTTTCTCTCTTCTACCTTCATCAATTCCGGATAGAACCTTCCTAGCTCATTGAACTTATTAGTATACTCGGGCCACTTTGTCGTCGTGATTACCTTGCTTGTGCTTCGGGAATTGACTTGCTTTATCTCGCTTGAACCGTAACCGGGAAGTACTCATTATAAAACATCGTCTTGAACCCTTCCCAATCCGTTACCTTACCGTTGTCGCTTTGGACGGCATCAATCCATGCTTCGCTCGCTCCCAACATAAAACCGATCGCTAGCTGTGCCATTTCGTCTCGGAACATGTATGTTCCTACAAGCTTTCTCGAATCCTCTTATCCATTCCTCTCGCTTTAGAATGCTCCACATTACCAAAGAAGTTCTCAACTCGATTTCTCCTCAATCTTGTATACCAATCCACCGCCGGTGCTTGCTCGAAAGTCGGTCTAACTCGGTGGGTGAACCGGAGGGTAACCAAAAGATACATGCGGCCGATACCGCCGATGTTGAGGATAATGTGGGTTTACTTGAGGCTCATTCGATACGGATAGTACCCCGATAAGACCGATGCCGTTGAGGCCGCCGAAAACCAAAGGGTGGATGACCAACGCCTTGCCGGTGGTCAAAGCGTGGTGAAGGTGGTACCGTAGGTTGAGGAACATGACCTACGGGAGGAGGGTAAAAGACTGCTCGCCGCCGCGAGGATACACCGGAGGATAAGCACTAGATGGTGGTGGATACACATTGGTCACCGGTGGTGGCGCACTAATCGGTGGAATGTCGCCTATTACGGTGACACGAATAGGTGCTTGTCCGGGCTCTCCATAAATGTAGTTATATCTTGGCGGTGGTCGGGGTGGCGGTTCGATGCGGCCTCGGTGACACATCCCGTTGAGACCTTGGTGTAGGTGTGGGTGTATGGGGTGGTGGCGAAAGACTCAAACGAGGCGAAGGATTCTCGCCTCACAAATCCGCCCCTACTACGGGCACCGGGCTCCCCGCCCCTTGACTAACCCCGAGCTCCCGGCTCCACGAACGCCTCTCCTTGTCGTTACCATGCCGAAAGATCAAGAAAACCGTACGTTACTAAAGATCTAAAGAAACTTATCTTAAGGAAAGGAAGTCTAAAGGATGCTAATTCTCTCGATACCAACCGTAACGCCCCGTTCCCGGACACCGAGTCCTTATCCGGAAAAGAAACGTTCGGCACGTATAAAATAAAAATAAATTCATTTTATACGTAAGCCTCTACTACGTCGTATCAAATTAAAGGCAAAACGGAAGCAAAACTCGGGTATATAAAATTTTTCCCAAAATTAAAGAGTAGAAAAGAAATCTAAGGGTAGAAATGTAAACTATTACATTTGGAAAAGTACGAAAATCCCAAAAGACAGAATACGACAAATCGTCAAACCGGTAGTCTACCTCAAAAGTACGGAAAGTACAACCAAAGAAAAGCGAAAAAAGAAACATCTTGATTCTTCAACGAGCGGCGTCAAACGTCGTCGTCAAACTCTTCCTCGAAAACCCGTTCGTCTTCTCGTCCCCAAACACATAGAAAAAGTATGCATTCGAGGTAAGTACAACGTACTTAGAAAGAAAGAGAAGCTATGAAAGCAATCATAGTTATAACGAAAAGATAATTATTTAATTAGTTGATTAAATGAGACCAACTCCATCTAGGGGTTCACTTCATGCTCATCAACACGTTGTGACTAACTCGTTTCTAACTTAGCCTATCTATGCTACAACCGCACTCAAGGGCACTACGCGCATCCGCCTCGGCAGGTCCCTCTCGTACTTAGGGTCTTTGACCTACGAGTTCTTCTACCTCGGGGACACTCTTTTGCAACATATTAGTGGATCACACCAATACCCACGAAGTCTAGAAAAGGTAGACTCCGATAGCACGCACACCTCGCAGAGTCCCTCCGTACTTAGGGTCTTTTTGACCTACGAAGTTCTTCTACCTTCGTAGGTAGCACATGCATCGCGATTTAGCCTCGGTGCCTAGCCAAGAGAGACATGTTGTTTAATCTTTTACTAGTCACATACGTTGTTTATTAGGTTATTAGCTAGCCAACCCGAGTATTTTCAAGTATTCTCCCTCACACAACTACTCTCTTCTTAGACCACTAGACACGGACAAGTCCTAGCACATACACGTACATTGATGAATACTAATTCATCAAAGCACAAGCCTATCATGCTCTTCCGACGGATCCGAACTTCAACTCCCTTTAAGAGTACATTCGGTGTTTTAACCGAACGAATCGAAGCTCAATCCAAGCTTGTCTAAGTTATACCATGTTTAACATATCGTATATATATATCTCAAGTAAGTAAAGCATGTATATTTGGTGAACAACGATTAACAATAGAAAGGAGGTAGTACAAAACCGGACGCCCGTTTAAAGACCCGGACGCCCGTTCGGCCATCGGACGCCCGTCCAAAATAGTGGACGCTCGTCCACACAAAACAAGCTTCAATCCCGAATGTAAAATTGCACCTCGACGCCCGTCCGGATAAGCCGACGCCCGTCCGAGATTCGACCTAAGCGGACGCCCGTCCGCAGAACCGGACGCCCGTCCACCCGGGTTCGACCAAAACCCTAACTTCATCATCATGCGATTTCCGGATCGTAATTCAACCCAAAACCAAAGCAAATAACCAACAAAACAACACAAGGATCCACATCTAGACGTACCGTAACAACCATAGTCTTTAACCAAAACAAAGATTCATATTTCTAACACCAAGAAGCCTTAAAACATGATCAATTCCTTATAACAAATGATAGAATTCATAGGATCGTTTCTCTTACCTATTTGCAGCCCCAAAACCGATCAATACCGCTTCTCGAAAAACTCGCAATCCCACAAAACCGATGCCGCAAAAGTTGTGCTCTTCACGCCGAGTCCAATTCTTGAATCCGTTTTGAAAACGATCAACTCTACCTCTTAGAATTGTGAAGAACTCTCTTTTCTCTCTTTCTCTCCTCACAATGCCGCACAAGGAAGGGGGAAGGCTGAAATCAAACCGAAAATCCCCGAATTAGGTTAGGTCTTAGCATTAAAAAGGAGTTAACCATTTTCCTTAATTGCCCTTGACCACAAAACTGATTTTCCTTTTAATTACATATATAAAATTTCGAGAATATATATATATAATGTCCAAAATAATTAACTCCGAATAAAAGGAAACCGAACCTAATATTTCGTTTTCGCAAAAAGACACGTCTGCCCTTTCCCGGAAGTCGGAATATTACATTCTCCCCCCCTTAAAAGGAGTTTCGTCCTCGAAACTAGAACATACCTGGTAATTCCCCAAACTCTTGGAACTCACTAAGCATGTCGCTTTCCACTTCCCAAGTTGCCTCCTCGGGTGAATGATTGCTCCACTGAACTAACACCAAAGGGATCATCCGTCTCTTAATCATCTTTTCTTTCCGGTCTAGAATCTTGATTGGTCTCTCGTCATATGCAAGGTTATCTTGTAAGATTTCTGGGTCAACCGTAGTTTCCACATCATTCTTCGTCAGACACTTTTTCAACATCGAAACGTGAAACACATTATGGACTCTCGACATTGATTCTGGCAACTGAAGCTTATAAGCTAACGTCCCAACTCTTTCCAGAATCTCAAAAGGTCCAACATACCTTGGACTTAGCTTTCCTTTTTGTCCAAAGCGTTTCACTCCTTTCATCGGTGAAGCTCGGAGGTAAACTCTATCGCCGACTTCAAACTCAAGAGGTCTTCTTCTAACATCGCCCCAACTTTTCTCGTCCGTCTTGAGCGCCTTCGCATTCTTCTTGACCAACTGAACCCTTTCCTTTGCTTGTTCTACCATTTCAGGCCCTGTGATCTGTCTCTCTCCGACTTCATCCCAAAACAGTGGCGTGCGACATCTTCTCCCATACAACGCTTCAAACGGCGGCATGCCTATACTCGTGTGAAAACTGTTGTTGTAGGCAAACTCCGCTACCGATAGGTAATCATCCCATGATCCGCCTACCTCCAAAACACAAGCTCTCAACATGTCCTCGAGTGTTTGGATGGTCCTCTCAGACTGTCCATCTGTCTGAGGATGAAAAGCCGTGCTCAAGTCCAACTTAGTCCCGAAGGCTTCTTGCAAGCTCTTCCAAAACCGACTTACAAATCTCGAATCACGGTCTGAAACTATCGAGATTGGAACTCCATGTAGCTTTACTATATTGTCCAGATATAGTGTCGTCATCTTCTTTAATGGCATGTCAACCTTGTACGGTAAGAAATGGGCAGATTTGGTCAATCTGTCCACGATTACCCAAATTGCGTCGTGTCCGCCTCTTGTCTTAGGTAATCCGGTGATGAAGTCCATTGTGATCTTATCCCACTTCCATTCCGGGATATCCAATGGCTTAAGCATTCCACCGGGTCTTCTATGCTCCGCCTTAACCTTCTGACACACATCACACTCGGCCACAAACTTGGCTATTTCCACTTTCATCGAGGGCCACCAAAATCTTTCCTTTAAGTCTCTGTACATTTTAGTAGCACCCGGATGAACCGCAAAAGCTATCCTATGTGCTTCTTCCATAATTCTTTGTCTCAAGTTGTCAACATTGGGTACACATAGACGATCCCGATACCACATATTTCCACTCTTATCCAACACGTAACCAACCGTAGGCTTCTCTCTAGCAACACGCTTCAAGTCCAACAAAACCGGGTCTTCGTCTTGCTTTCCCCGAATATCATCCATCAACTCTGACCTTGCTAACAACGGTGCCACAAACTGCCGGTCTTCAATCTGATCGAAGCTTCTGATTTCCAACCCATCAAACCTTTCTGCCATTACCTCAACACTGGAAGCCGCAAACACCGGTTTCCCGCTCGTAGCATCCGCCACTACATTCGCTTTTCCCGGATGGTACCGAATGTCCAAATCATAGTCCTTAACGAACTCTAACCATCTCCTCTCGTCTCATATTCGGGTTCTCTTGTGTGAAGAAATACTTTAAACTCTTATGGTCGGTGAAGATCCTTGCTTTAACCCCATATAAGTAATGCCTCCAAGTCTTTAAGGCAAATACCACCGCTGCCAACTCCAGATCATGTGTCGGGTAATTTTTCTCATGCACCTTCAACTGCCTAGATGCATAAGCTATCACTTTTCCTCCTTGCATCAACACACAACCCAAACCCCGTCCCGAAGCATCCGTGTAGACATCGTAGTTATCAAAAATCTCCGGAACTCGCTAACACCGGTGCCGTAGTCAACTTACTCTTCAAGGTATGAAAGGCCTTATCACACTCATTAGTCCATTCAAATTTCACATTCTTCTCGTGTCGACTGGTGAGTGGAGTAGCTATCTTCGAAAAATCTTGTACGAACTTCCCGTAGTAACCACCAACCCAAGAAAGCTTCTTACCTCTCGAAACCGTGGTAGGTTTAGGCCAATTCTCAACCGCCTCGATCTTTGCCGGATCAACTTGAATACCATCTCCGTAAATTACATGACCCAAGAAACTCACTCGATCCAACCAAAAGTCACACTTGGAAAACTTTGCGTACAACCGATTCTTCTTCGGTGTGTCCAACACTATCCTTAAGTGTTCCTCGTGTTCTTTCTCATCCTTAGAGTAAACTAGGATATCGTCTATGAACACTATCACGAACTTATCCAAGTACGGCATGAAAACTCGCCGCATCAAATCCATAAATGCCGATGGAGCATTAGTGAGTCCAAAAGGCATGACAAGGAACTCATAATGTCCATATCTCGTACCGAAAGCCGTCTTCGGTATATCTCGCTATCCTAACCTTCAATTGATGATATCCGGACCTCGTGTCGATCTTGGAAAACACCTTCTTACCCCGCAACCGATTAAACAGATCATCTATCCTTGGTAGAGGATACTTATTCTTGATGGTAAGGTTGTTCGGTTCGTAGTCGATACACATTCTCATGCCGCCATCTTTCTTCTTCACAAACAAAACAGGGGGCTCCCCAAGGCGAGGTACCGGGCTGAATTATGTTCCTTTCAAGCATATCTTTAAGTTGAGCTTTCAACTCCTTTAATTCAGCCGGTGCCATTCTCGTAAGGTGCCTTAGCAACCGGTGCCGCTCCCGGTATCAACCGAATCTCAAACTCTATCTCTCTCGTCCGGCATGTTTCCCGGTAACTCTTCTCGGAAATACCTCGGGATATTCCCTCACTATGGGAGTCTCCTCGAACTTAGGCTTCACTTGTTCCACGTCCACTGCATACAACAAGTAGCCTTCACAACCCTTCTGACAAGCCCTTACTGCCTTAACCGCTGATATGATCGGATGGTTCTTCTTACTCGGCTTGTACACATTCCCTTGATACGTCTTGTCCGATTTCCCGGTACTTTAAAAGTTACTTTCTTCTCTTTACAAATTCAAGTGTACATAATTCTCGGATAGCCAATCTATTCCGAGGATTACATCAAAATCCGAAAAGTCCAAAACTGTAAAGTTGCTCTTACATCGATATGGTCCGACTCGAACTTCCACTTGTGGTATCATTCTAGTTACCCTTGTTACCTTCCCTAACGGCGTAGTTATTTCCAAAGTATTCCTTAAAGGTTCTGAAGGTAAGTTCAACTTCTTAGCTACCTTGGTTGACACAAAAGTATTTGACGCTCCCGTGTCAAACAAAGCCTTGACCACTAGGTTTTCTAACATTATCGTACCTAGGATGCATATTCATTTATTTAAATATAGTTACAACATGAATAATCACGCTATAAAATATCTTAACAAAAGAATGAAACAAAACATGGTACCTGAAATAACGTCATCCTCTGGTTCCACAAAATTAGCATCCGCTGCAAAAACTCGAACCGGTCGGCTCGGGCCGCCTCTCCCGCTACCTTGGCTCGAACCACTCTTGTTTCCTCTCGTTTGGACACGCTCTAGAAAAGTGTCCTTGCTCACCACAAACGTAACAACCGTTACTACTCTGCCTGCACTCTCCTGTATGATTTCTGTTGCACTTGGGGCAAAGTGGTGCACTGTTCGGAGCCTTAGCTGCTGTAGGAGCCGTAGTCTTCTTGGCCGCTTGCCGTGGCGCTCCCCTATAACCGCCTTGACTTGTCCCAAAATTCCTCTTATTATTAACAACCACCGTAGCTCTCTTCCCGAAAGTCTCGACTTCCAAGGCTTTATTCATCAACTCGCCATATTCCTTGCCGTGAATCCTAGCATGCCCGACCGAATCTCGTAGGCCAACCCATCCTTATAGAGGGCCATCTTTCTCTCTTCTACCTTCATCAATTCCGGATAGAACCTTCCTAGCTCATTGAACTTATTGGTATACTGGCCACCGTCGTGTGATTACCTTGCTTGTGCTTCAGAATTGACTTGCTTTATCTCGCTTGAACCGTAACCGGGAAGTACTCATTATAAAACATCGTCTTGAACCCTTCCCAATCCGTTACCTTACCGTTGTCGCTTTGGATGGCATCAATCCATGCTTCGCTCGCTCCCAACATAAAACCGATCGCTAGCCGTGCCATTTCGTCTCAGAACGTGTATGTTCCTACAAGCTTTCTCGAATCCTCTTATCCATTCCTCTCGCTTTAGAATGCTCCACATTACCAAAGAAGTTCTCAACTCGATTTCTCCTCAATCTTGTATACCAATCCACCGCCGGTGCTTGCTCGAAAGTCGGTCTAACCGTGGGTGAACCGGAGGGTAACCAAAAGATACATGCGGCCGATACCGCCGATGTTGAGGATAATGTGGGTTTACTTGAGGCTCATTCTGATACGGATAGTACCCCTGATAAGACTGATGCTGTTGAGGCTGCTGAAAACCAAAGGGTGGATGACCAACGCCTTGCTGGTGGTCAAAGCGTGGTGAAGGTGGTACCGTAGGTTGAGGAACATGACCTACGGAGGAGGGTAAAAGACCCGCCGCCGCCGAGGATACACCGGAGGATAAGCACTAGATGGTGGTGGATACACATTGGTCACCGGTGGTGGCGCACTAATCGGTGGAATGTCGCCTATACACGGTGACACGAATAGGTGCTTGTCCGTGGCTCTCCATAAATGTAGTTATATCTTGGCGGTGGTCGGGGTGGCAGATTCGATGCGGCCTCGGTGACACATCCCGTCGAGACCTTGGTGTAGGTGTGGCCGTATGGGGTGGTGGCGAAAGACTCAAACGAGGCGAAGGATTCTCGCCTCACAAATCCGCCCCTACTACGGGCACCGGGCTCCCCGCCCCTTGACTAACCCCCGAGCTCCCGGCTCCACGAACGCCTCTCCTTGTCGTTACCATGCCGAAAGATCAAGAAAACCGTACGTTACTAAAGATCTAAAAGAACTTATCTTAAGGAAAGGAAGTCTAAAGAACGCTTTTTCTCTGATACCAACTGTAACGCCCCGTTCCCGGACACCGAGTCCTTATCCGGAAAAGAAACGTTCGGCACGTATAAAATAAAAATAAATTCATTTTTATACGTAAGCCTCTACTACGTCGTATCAAATTAAAGGCAAAACGGAAGCAAAACTCGGGTATATAAAATTTTTCCCAAAATTAAAGAGTAGAAAAGAAATCTAAGGGTAGAAATGTAAACTATTACAATTGGAAAAGTACGAAATCCCAAAAGACAGAATACGACAAATCGTCAAACCGGTAGTCTACCTCAAAAGTACGGAAAGTACAACCAAAGAAAAGCAGAAAAGAAACATCTTGATTCTTCAACGAGCGGCGTCAAACGTCGTCGTCAAACTCTTCCTCGAAAACCTCGTTCGTCTTCTCGTCCCCAAACACATAGAAAAAGTATGCATTCGAGGTAAGTACAACGTACTTAGAAAGAAAGAGAAGCTATGAAAGCAATCATAGTTATAACGAAAAGATAATTATTTAATTAGTTGATTAAATGAGACCAACTCCATCTAGGGTTCACTTCATGCTCATCAACACGTTGTGACTAACTCGTTTCTAACTTAGCCTATCTATGCTACAACCGCACTCAAGGGCACTACGCGCATCCGCCTCGCCAGGTCCCTCTCGTACTTGTGGTCTTTGACCTACGAGTTCTTCTACCTCGGGGACACTCTTTTGCAACATATTAGTGGATCACACCAATACCCACGAAGTCTAGAAAAGGTAGACTCCGATAGCACGCACACCTCGCAGTCCCTCCGTACTTAGGGTCTTTTTGACCTACGAAGTTCTTCTACCTTCGAGGTAGCACATGCATCGCGATTTAGCCCGGTGCCTAGCCAAGAGAGACATGTTGTTTAATCTTTTACTAGTCACATACGTTGTTTATTAGGTTATTAGCTAGCCAACCCGAGTATTTTCAAGTATTCTCCCTCACACAACTACTCTCTTCTTAGACCACTAGACACGGACAAGTCCTAGCACATACACGTACATTGATGAATACTAATTCATCAAAGCACAAGCCTATCATGCTCTTCCGACGGATCCGAACTTCAACTCCCTTTAAGAGTACATTCGGTGTTTTAACCGAACGAATCGAAGCTCAATCCAAGCTTGTCTAAGTTATACCATGTTTAACATATCGTATATATATATCTCAAGTAAGTAAAGCATGTATATTTGGCGAACAACGATTAACAATAGAAAGGAGGTAGTACAAAACCGGACGCCCGTTTAAAGACCCGGACGCCCGTTCGGTTCGGGACGCCCGTCCAAAATAGTGGACGCTCGTCCACACAAAACAGCTTCAATCCCGAATGTAAAATTGCACCTCGACGCCCGTCCGGATAAGCCGACGCCCGTCCGAGATTCGACGAAGCGGACGCCCGTCCGCAGAACCGGACGCCCGTCCACCCGGGTTCGACCAAAACCCTAACTTCATCATCATGCGATTTCCGGATCGTAATTCAACCCAAAACCAAAGCAAATAACCAACAAAACAACACAAGGATCCACATCTAGACGTACCGTAACAACCATAGTCTTTAACCAAAACAAAGATTCATATTTCTAACACCAAGAAGCCTTAAAACATGATCAATTCCTTATAACAAATGATAGAATTCATAGGACTCGTTTCTCTTACCTATTTGCAGCCCCAAAACCGATCAATACCGCTTCGAAAAACCGCCGCAATCCCACAAAACTGATGCCGCAAAAGTTGTGCTCTTCACGCCGAGTCCAATTCTTGAATCCGTTTTGAAAACGATCAACTCTACCTCTTAGAATTGTGAAGAACTCTCTTTTCTCTCTTTCTCTCCTCACAATGCCGCACAAGGGAAGGGGGAAGGCTGAAATCAAACTGAAAATCCCTGAATTAGGTTAGGTCTTAGCATTAAAAAGGAGTTAACCATTTTCCTTAATTGCCCTTGACCACAAAACTGATTTTCCTTTTAATTACATATATAAAATTTCGAGAATATATATATATAATGTCCAAAATAATTAACTCCGAATAAAAGGAAACCGAACCTAATATTTCGTTTTCGCAAAAAGACACGTCTGCCCTTTCCCGAAAGTCGGAATATTACATAGGGTGATTCCGGTTAGTCGAAAGGGGTATTTTGGGAACTGGAGAAAAAGAAGTACGAGTGAACCTAATCAAACAAGTACCAACTCATCTTTATCATGCAAACCACCCAAAACTCCTTTTTGATCAACTTTGACATTTTGGGAACCATAGGTTACCAGTGCACCCGAAATCATTGCCAAACTCGACTATGTTTCAAGTGTCGTGAGGTGAGTTCAAGCACACTAGCACCTATCTCACTATCCCAACTCTAACATCATAAAAATTTATCATTGAGCTCCTTACTTTGACTCCACGCCTTTATTTCTATGTACATCCTCTCTTTTTTTTTCTTTTTTTTTTTTTTTTTTTTTTTTTTAGGAAGAGATAGAAGAAGAGATTTTCTTTTCTTTTGGCCCAAGAGCCGAACACCAAGCCCAAACGAGCTCCTCAACACTTTATAGCTCAAAACGAGAAACAACAACCCAATCAAAAACATCATCTCTCCCACCCCACACTTGCCTTAGCAAGTGTGGTCTAACAGAAGACTAAGTCCACTCGTAGGGTATAAAATGAAGGAAATGTGACCATAATAAGGCTCAAGGGTAGGTTTCTGACTAAGTAACAAAACGGCTATAAGCGAATGGTGGTCAGACCATTCTATCAAGGCTGAGAGGGGCTACGAAGGGTAACTGTTCCGGTTAAGGCTTATTTGGCTATGGTAGGGTCAAGAGAACGCCAAAACCGTCATCCCATGTCCTACTTAGGTAAACCTATGACATTTCGTCTCAAGGCTAGTGATATGAGAGGTGGTAGCAATCAAATTGTGCACAAAGTGTAGCTTTCGTGAAATTAATAAGACTCCATTCTCAAGATAATATCAAACCACAATGTACATGTTCGGGATCCCGACTAAGGTGATCACCACTCAAATGTGAAAATAACACATACAACACGGTGTTAAGACCCTTGAAAAATTTTAAAAATTACCTAAAAATCGACTTGAGCCCGATCATAGGCTAAGCATACCACATTTATAGCACATTTAACAACGAAAACAAGAAAACAGCTAAGTCTCCCACCCCACACTTAAACGAAACACTGTCCTCAGTGTGTGAGAGATAAAAAGAGTAAAAAGACTTAGCTGTTTGACCAAAACCCGGCGAAAAGGCGCACTTTAGCTCACGTGACATCTTCTAGTAAGCTCCATCTCGAGTACCCGAACACCATGTAGACGAGAAAACAAGGCAAACACATGCACGGGAAAAAATCCACGTGCCAAAAGATGGTGATAGATACGAGATATATAAAAATAGAAGCCATGCCACAATCAAGGTATCAAAGCATATCAACCATACTAGACGGGAAGTGCACTTGGATGTAAAGATAATCAAAAGAAACACAGAGCATCCACGCATAAAATAAGGCCACAGAGGCTCACATAAAAACATCCCCGTCTACGTACAGGAGCAAGAATACAAAAGAAAATCTCACCCCAAACTCTCTTGTGAGACAAAACTCTCCCCTCTTGCACCCAAAAAACACTTCAAAAACAAAATTATTACCAAAAAGGTGGGTTGCCTCCCACAAAGCGCCTTTGTTTTACGTCGTTGGCTCGACCAAGTGGCACCAAAACGGACTCAAACCAACTCAAGACAACATTTTTAATTCAATCAAAAATCACCAAAAACCATCAACCGAAATCCGAACTCAAGAATATCAACAATTCAAGGAGAATGAGCATAGCAAGCATAGGGAAAACGAGTTCACTAGGAACTTACCGCACATGGCTCTTGGGAATCCCCTTTCGTTGAAATCCGCCATCATCCTCTTCTTGAAATTACCATCCCATGGTAGTTGTTCCCTTTCATAAATCTTGTGAGCTTCATCTACCGGGGAGTAAAGAGTGTAGTAGTCCGGGACCGGTATGCTAATCACCTCCAACTCTTCCGGTAGCTCTACCACGGATGTCATATCAAGCTCATGAGATTTCATCACACACTCCAAAATTGCATCATCATACACTTCAATCGGGAGTGGTGGTGAAATGGGCGATCCCGTCTTCTCTTCAAACTCAGAATCCGGTTCTTCAAAAAATGTGCTCAAATCTATCATACACTCCTCCAAGTCATCGTCTTGCATTTCTTCGGGAGGCGGTGTAATAGACAAACATTGCACCTCTTCCATCTCTTCTTCATCCCAAAACGAGCTACTTTCATCACCAAAGATTTCATGTTGAGTCTTAGCAATGGTTGGTTCCACCATACATTCCACCAAGGCATCATCAATGTTCACATCAGGAAGTGAGGGTGTAATCGGAAGAATGTGAAACTTACCACAGTCAAACTCCACGAGAGGAACCTCTAGTGACATGGGCGATCCCAACTCAATCTCTAGCTCGGAAAACGCTTCATCTAGATAAAAATCATCATCCTCTCTCTCCGTTTTCCTTGAATGAGCCTCTTCTCGCTCTTTTCCCACGGCTTCTAGCTCCTTTCTTGTTTCTTCTTCTTTCTCAAACATCCTCTTTTCATTTAGTTGCACTACTCGATCTTCAAGATTTTGCAAAGATTCCTCTTGTTGGTCCAACAATTTCTCATGGTGTGCATCTTCAATCTTTTCCCTACCGACTTCGTCTCACTCGGTTTCTTGCGTCTTGGTCCTCTTCTCGTCTCGGAAACATAAAGTCTTGAAGTTTCCGCAATCCGTTCAATTTGGTCAAACGCTTGATCGGGTTGTAACATCATTATATCACCACCGCTTGAAGCATGAAGTCGGTTTTGCATATCTTGATCAAGTCCCCGCAAGAAACAATGGACTTGGTCCCCAAGAGTGACTCCATGTCCGGGACATTGGCGCAACAAGGTCTTATACCGTTCCCATGCCTCGAGTAGTGACTCATCTTCGTAAGCATCAAAGGTCATGATTGCTTCTTTCAAATCAAAAACTTTCCCCGGTGGATAGTATTTAAGCAAAAATGTGCGCACCACCTCGGTCCAAGTGTGTAGGGAGTCATGCCTTAAGGAGTCATACCATGCCCTTGCTTGGTCTTTTAGAGTGAATGGGAACAAAAGTAGCTTGATTGCCTCTTCACTAACACCTTCCATCCTTATAGTCCGACACACCTCGAGATAATGATCTAGGAAGAAATAAGGATTTTCAATTTCCGTCCCTCTAAAGGTTGAGTTGTCCCTAATCATATTGATAATATTTTGCCCAATACTCATAGTGTTGGCGGTGATCGGGGGCAACCTTATCGGACTATGCCCCACCAAATCGGGCCGTGGCATGACCAAATCTCTACAAGTCCACACATCTCCTTGATTCGGTGCCGGATTGGGAGTTTGCATATGAGCTTGCATTAATGCTTGAAATTGCTCTTGTACTTGATTCATGAGCCAATTCATAGCATTCGGGTCCATCGGTGGCATTGCTCCACCTTGTCCTTTCCCTTGACAGTTTACTCCTTTTTGAACGTTGTTACATAAGGATTGGTCTTGAGCTCGATTAGTAACTCCTTGACCTCCCCCGATAGAAGGGTGTTCCACAAAAACTTGGCCTCCACGACCAACTTGATTAGTGTCTTGGTCCATTTCCGTTTGTTCCGGACTCAAACCTTCAAATCTAGCAATCAAATTCCCAACTAGAAGGCCCCTTCCTCTTTGTTTAGCAAATGTCTCCATTCTAGCAATGTAAGGTTCAAGCGGTTCCCAAAAACTCCGGGCAATGCACTACAAAACACCAAACAACAAGAAAACAATAAAATAAAACCTAGGCCCAAGCCTTCGGTTCACTTGCAAGATATCACAAATAGCACACATCTTCCCCGGCAACGGCGCCATTTTTTGATGAGCGTTTATTTCACCAAACAAAATTTATAATATTCTCAAGACAACGGTGACTAAACAAGCTCTCTAACCGGCAGTGTACCGGGTCGATTGCGAGTAAAGCTACAGGGAGTCCGAGGTCGATCCCACGAGAGAAGATGTGCTTGTAAGTACCAAAGTGAACTTATTGCTTAGTCTAGGCAAACAAGTTGTTGGAATGTTTGTACACTTCAATTAAACTAAAGTAAATTAAACTAACAAGTCTAAAGGGAGAAAGGGACATAGCCGAACCATGATCAAAATGACTAATTTCAACCCCAAGGATAGACAAAACCGGGAGTGTGTATTATACTAAACGAACCCTTGCATTCAATTTCACGGGTGCGAACTCCTAAACCCGGTGCTAGCGTCTGAACAACTCTCTTCTAACACCTTATGCCATGTTAAGGTCTGAACAACTCTCTCCTAACAAGTCATGTTTTGCACTCGAGCCGCTTAAACGTATAAACGAGTAACCTCACGATGAGCTCGGTTTAACAACTAAACCGAGACTACACCACGATCCTAAAACCCTTTCCCACACCCCTCTCTCGAACAACTCTCAAGAGTGATGTGTGTGATATTTGACCTAGGTAGCTAATCTAGCTCAAATCCGTTATAACAAGTTCTAAGACGTGAAACATGCAAGAAACAACAATAAAACACACTACCCACTCCCAATTTCATCACCCAAAGGGTGATTTCATCACATATCACATGACCCGGCTATGGGGAGGAATTAACTACTCATTATACTAATTAAAACATGAAAGAAACAATGAATTAAAGACATAATAAGTAAAAGAGAGAAGAAATGTACCATTAAAGTGTAGAAATTCGAGTTTGGAGAAGAAGAGCACAAAAGTTGAATACAAAAGATCGAATTTTGCCCAATGAAATGTTATAAATCGAAGCTAAGAGTTAGAGAATCAAAGAGAGGATTGAAAGAGCTTTCTAACGGTATATTACACTAATTCTAACTCCTAAAAACGAAGGAAATCGCCCAAATTGATCTTAAACTACTTCCATTCGTGTCTCCTCTGTTCTTCCCCCAAAAATTCGATCCAAATTGGGTTTTTATGGCTAAAAACTGCTCAAACGCACGTTTGGAAGGTTCCCAAACGTGCGTTTCAGTCCCTTGCTCTCAGTATTCGAAAAAACAGTCCCAAACGCACGTTTGAAAGGTCCAAACGTGCGTTTGAAATGCTGCTGTTTTCTGCTGCAGTAAAACCTTCATAACTTCTTCGTCCGAGCTCCGATTGGGGTGATTCAAGATGCGTTGGAAATCTCTTTCAATTCTCTACAACTTTCATGAATAAGTCGTGACCAGAAAATGCCTCCATCATGGGTCAAAATGCTTCTGAATCAGAACAGTCACTCGGGCACCAACTCTTTCTCTTCCTTTTCCTATTCTTTCTTCTTTCTTGGCTCATTCTTGCACCTTGATCACACTTATCATCATAAATCTTCGCCTTCCGGGTTCTCGAGACACCAATACCCTACATCATCACAACAACAAAAAACAACCAAAACATTCCGGAGGGTAAAAGTGCTCGGAATAGGGTCAATATCAATAAAAGGAGGTAGTAAACCATCAAAGTGACGGATTTACTCCCCGTGCTATAAACTCACGATATTACCCCTAAAACGGTCTAAATTACCAAGAAACATGCTAAAAGTGTGGTAAACGGGGGTAGAAAATGCACCGGAATCACGTAAAGTTGACTCCCATCAAGCAGGTCAAGCAAACTAAAAAGAAATCAGTTAAACCTGCTGCACCAAAGAAAGTTGCTGACAAAAGAAATGGTGGAGACACAAGGAAGATAACTGAAGTGTTAAAGCCTTCAAAGAAAACAAGGAAGCAGACAGCACAGACTGTTGAGTCTGCTGAGGGTTCAGTGGAAGTTACTGACCCTGCTGTGGCTGCAAGAAGAACTGTTGTTGATATTCTGAGGAAACAACAGAAAGATGATAGTAGAAAGAGGAAGTTTACTGAAGATGTTGATGATGATGAACCCCTTTCCAAGAGGATGAAGGAAGTTGCCACCAAGAAAAAGTATGGCAAAGGAAAGGAATTAAAAATCTTGGAAAAACAAAAAGTCCAAGAAGAAGAAGCATCAGTAGAAGAGGAAGAAGAGGCTATTGAGGCTGAGCCCTTAACTATCATTGAGCCTATGGTAATTACTGATTCCTCACCAGAAGAGGCTGATAAATCTACTGGAGGTGAACAGATTGTTGTTGAGCAATCTGTTGAAGAAACACAGCAGTCTGTTGCACCAGAGCCTGCTGTAAAAGTTGTTGAATCTACTGAAGCTGGACAGATTGTTGTTGAGCAATCTATTGGAGATATACAGCAGTCTACTGACCATGAGCCTCTTGTAGTATCTACTGAAGAACCACATCAAACCACTGTACCTGAACCTGCTGTGGTAGTTGAAGAAGCTGTTGAAGAATTGATTGAAGACCCTGAAAATGTGGCAATAGTTCAGGGGGAAGAGCAGTCTGCTGCTAACCCTGCTGATGAGCATGTAAGTCAGGGGGAATCCAGTGTGGTACAGATGGAAGTAGTAGGTGCAAGTACACCACATCAACAACCTACTGACTTTCAAACATCTGTAGAAGAAACTTTGAATCTACTTGTTGGGACCTTTGGAGGTCAGCAAGGTAGTAAAGCTGCTCACAGACAGTCTTTCATGCCTTTTGAAAGACATGTTATTGAAAAGAAAAAGAAGAATGAAGACTTTGTGGATCCAAAACTACAGCAAGTGGCTGATTACTTTCAATGGAAATTTGGATTTTACAAAAGACAAAAACCTGCTGCAGAACCAATGACAGATTTTGAAGAATGGGTTTTTGAAAATTTAGGAGTGGAGAACCTGCTAGATCTGATTGATACCTCCCTGTTGCAATCAAGGCTGATGGATTTATTTGATGAACAACAGAAGGAGGAGGGTATCAAATTCAGGGATCCAAGAGATGATGGTGATGGCTCTTCATCATCTGATTCTGATGACAATCACCCCTCTGGTCCAGGAGAGACCAGTAGGACTGCAATGTTAATTGACCTTACTGAAAGGCAGTCTACTGGTGCTGGAGTGTCTACTGAGAGACAGCAGACTGGAGAGATGGATGAAGATCTACAGGATCTCACCATGGATGATCTGGAAGCATTGATCAATGAAGGTATAAACCTTAGTGCTAGTAGGCTGGCTGATGAACCAAGTACATTTTATGTTGTAGAGCCTACTGCACAAACTGAAGGTGAACAAAGTGAGGATTTGGATGTAGAGAAGGTCACTGAGCATAGTGAACCTAGTGCTAGCTCAGAAGAATCTATTGAATATCAAGATGGATTTGACTTTGAGGATATTCTTACTAAAACTGCCAATATCCTGACCAAGATTGGCCATGCTGAAGGATTCCAAGTGGATAATGAAGCTGTATTCAATCCACAGAGAGTTGAAGAGGAGGTACAGGTTGCTGGGTTACAAACAAGCACTGGACACGGTTGGAACAGGGAGGTACAGTCGCCGAGTCTCAAACAAAGACACCGGACAAAGGTTGGAACAAACTCTGGGTTTGGAGGAAACCCATGTTGTTGAAGAGGCTGCTGTAGTGGAGCCTACTGGAGTCAAGACCACTGAAGGGAAAGATGGTCAGCAGTCTGCTGCAGATCAAGATGAGCAGCTGCTTGGACTATGACTTCAGTGATGAAGATTTTCAAGTGCCTGAAGAAGAAGATATTAATGTTGATCCACCACAGGCATTTGTACCTATTTTTGAAGAACCTGCCATTGATCCTTCTAGAAGAATATGAAGGTCCTAATCCTGCTGGACTAGATAGGAGTTGGGCAGTAGTAGTGAGCAATCAGAGGCCACAATATAATGTGGAGGAGCCTGCTGATGAAACTACTGGTGGAAGAATGACAAGTGAAGTGCCAGTTGAAGTGTTGAATGAGTTAAGAACTGTAAGAAATGATATGCAACAGTTAAGAACTCAACTGGACAGACAGGAAGAGAGATTTGAAGAGCTGATGAAGATGGTGAATGAAAACAGAGAATCTGCTGATACAGTTGCTTCAAATTTTATATCCACTCAAAATGCTGTGGATAATATGATGTTGGATGTGAGGGGAATCAAGCAAGGGAATTCAGTGAAGGAGAAGTTTCTGAAAGACCAACTTACATCCATCCAAGAAAAACTTGACAAGCTTGTTGAAGCTCCTAAACCTGCTGAGCCTCCTGCTGCACAACAACCTGCTATGCCTGATCCTAAACTCACTGAGAGGATGACCTTGCTGGAACAAACATTGCAATCAAGGATCACTGCAATTGATACTAGAACTGGAACTATGGAGGGTCAATTGCATAGAGTGATAATATCACAGGAGGGTATTCATGGCCTTATTTCCCGTTTTGTTGATGATGTCACTAAGGGGGAAGAGGGTCAATCAGCTGCAGCAAAAGAGGCTGCAAGACTTTTTGCTAAGAAAAGATGGGAGGATGAAACCAATGCATTCAGGCAACCTGAACCTGGCAGAGTTCAACTTACTGATGATCTCCTCAGACAGTACAAGAAAGAATACTATAACAGAAGGAAACCTTATCATGACAAGGGATATCATGAAGGTCTAAATTCTTTCTTGGCACTGAAATTTTGGGAAGCAAGAGTCAAAGCCTTAAGGGCAAATTACAGAGGAGGCAGAGGTGGAAGAGGTGGAAGAAGTGGCAGAGGTGATAGGATTTTGCCTATCACAAAAGCAAAGGACTCACTTGATGAATTCAAGGAACTGTATATGAAGTTTGGATTCAGAGTGAATGAGATCAACCTTATCCTGCCTGAAGCATGGAACTGGTGGAAACAAGTTAATCCCTACATTGATTTTACACTGATTGAAAATGAATGGATGAGGGACATGATAGAAGAAATTAGAGCATATCAAGAACAAGCTGAGAAGGCTAGAAGAGATAGAGAGAGACAGTAGATCAGCATAATTACATTATTTTATCTTTGCTGATGCTAGACTGTAATACTGTGAACAATGTTTATAATGAAAGATGACTGAATTTGTTCTGTTTTTGTTTTATATCTTTTTGCTTTGCTGATAGGTGAGGGTAGTGGCATCATCACCAAAAAGGGGGAAATTGTTGGACTTATTCCTTTGTTTTGATGATGAGTGCCAGACTAGCTGTTATAGTGCAAAGGCAAAAAGATGTCTAGAATTAATGTATAGGTTTATTAGAGTTTGATTCATAAATAGGTTTGATCAAACAAGCACTGTAATGGTCTGCTGACCTTTTTCAGCAGACTGGTCTAGGTCAGTAGGGTAGATAGGTCAGTAGACTGTCTAGGAACCTGCTGAAGACTGAAGACTGAAGGCTGAGGGTTCAAACTCAGTAATTTAAGGCTAAGGGATCAAACTTAGTAATTAAAGTCGAGGATATGAAATCAGAATTTAGGCAAGTCTGTGATGACCTAAACTATTTGCATATACCTTGTGTAGAAGGTCTAAGTTCCATAAGTTGGATGATGTTTAGAACTTTGTTATATTTAAAAAGGTGTAATCTAACTTCACAAATAAAAGTTAGATAAAAGAAATCAGTTGCATTATATTTTATACACAGCAAATTGTCGTTCAAATAGACGATTGGTATTACGACGAGAAGCCGCTCGAACCCGATAAATACCTCGGTTAATTCAAGATTATTTTGGAAGACTACATGGATAAGGACACCAACTACCTCTCGATTTGATCAAACAAATCGGTGGTTAGGATTAAAAGAACGTTGGGATGATTCGGGACTTTATCCAATGGACACAAGTCAAAGGGTGGACGGATCGCACATGTCAAAAAGGAAATCGACGGTGTCGGGTCCCCATGAATAGTGACAGAGGGCAAATCAGATGGGACAAAAACAAGAAACGGATATATTTGAAATTCAAATATAAGTCACATGCTCTCCTACCTATAAATAGAGGACTTTCAACTCAGAAAGAAGATGATGAATTTTGATAAACTTTAAGTGATAAATCTGAGCTGAAAAACACCCTGCTGAACTTACTGAGCTTAAGGCTGCTGATCTAGAAAATCTTCAAGCATATTCTGTATTCAAGCTATATCAAGCATACATACTTGAAGACTGCAAGCTGCTGATTACATCATCCTAATCAAGCTGCTGCAACTGAATCATTAATTTGATTCACTCTTTATTTTACAAAGACCCCCGCGAGGACAAGAAGCATCCGTTGGGTGTGAAGGATCGTTGGTTTGTGGTGAAGCTGGTGAAGAGGCAATACTACCCTTCAAGGACCAGTGGAAGACTCAGGAGCAGCAATCCTACCTGTTCCCAGTTTTCAGTTTGTGAAGCCATAGTGATTGGTGAAGGACAAGCAACCTCAGGAATCTTTGTAACAGAAATATCAAAGATCTCTAGTGAATTTCCTCCAACATCACAGGAGAAGAGTGGACTGACAGGATTACACCACCTGGAACCACTATAGAATTTGCCTACTTACTTTCAGCATTTACATTCTGCATTTAGTTTATCATACACATCAATCTGCTGAATCTAGAAACTGATATCACACACTTACACTACTAAGTATCTAATACTTAGTATCATATTTTAACAACAAGTACTAAGGCTTAATTTTAATATAATTCCGCTGCACAAATTCAGTAACCTAAACTGTCAGTAGACTTCGTTTATCGGCGGTTATCGAAGTCTCGACGAGCTATCGAAGTATCGTTGAGCCGTGCCGAAGTTGCGAAATTTGTTAACTCCAAAGTTTTAAGTGTTAAGTTTATTCACTATCCCTTTCACCATCACAAACCTCACCATCAGTTTCACCTGAACCTGTTGCTCACACCTCACCAGCACCATGCCCTACTGCACCACAGTACACAATATATGCATCAAACCAGCACCCTATGCAGACTAGAGCCAAAGTGGCATCAGAAAACCCAAAACCTTCTCTTTTCTTGCCACTAAAGATTCCACCCAATGTCATGATGAACCAGTTTCTGTCACTGATGCTATGGCTCAACCACAGTGGCATCAAGCCATGAAAGATGAATTTGCTGCACTTATAAGAAATCATACTTGGGATCTTGTCCCTAGTACACATGGCCAGCATCTTATTGGAAATAAATGGATATATAAACTTAAGCTAAACCCTGATGGGTCTGTCCTCAAGCACAAAGCTAGACTTGTGGCCAAGGGGTTTCTCCAAACACCTGGACTTGATTATGAAGAAACCTCCAGTCCGGTTGTAAAGGCATCAACAATTAGAGTTGTCTTGGCTGCTGTTGTTGCTCTAAACTGGCCAGTAAATCAGATAGATACTAACAACGCTTTCTTAAATGGGACATTATATGAGGATGAGTTCATGCCACAACCAGAGGGGTTCATTGATCCCAGCAGACCTAAACATGTCTGTCATCTGAGGAAAGCCTTGTATGGGCTTAAACAAGCACCCAAGGCTTGGTTTGAGGAATTGAGGCAACAACTCTTGCAGTGGGGTTTCAGACAAGCAAAATCAGATACTTCCCTATTTGTGTTCAAGACTCACAACACCCTGATGTATGTTCTAGTGTACGTTGATGATATTCTCATCACTGGAAATAGCCCCAGACTCATTCAAAGGTTTATATCCACTCTCAATTCCAGATTTGCCCTGAAAGATCTTGGCCCTTTAAGTCATTTTCTGGGGATACAAGCCTACAGAGATACCACTGGACTGTATCTCACACAACATATGTATGCATCCCAACTCATTAACAAACTGAAGCTTGAGCATTTAATACATGTTCCAACACCTATGGTAACAGGAGTTGATCTTCATGATGAAAGTTCTGAACTCCTGCCTGATCCAAAACTCTATAGGAGCATTCTGGGAGCCTTGCAATACTTAACCTATACCAGACCGGATCTGTCATTTGCTGTAAATCAGCTCAGCCAATTCATGCAGGCACCCAGACTTGTTCATTGGCAGAAATTGAAGAGAATGCTGAGATATGTAAAAGGTACTCTCCACTATGGCTTGCACTTTAAACCAGGACCTAACCTTGCAATCACAGGGTTTAGTGAGGCAGATTGGGGCTTGACACAAAAGACAGAAGATCAGTGGCTGGTTATTGTGTGTATCTAGGCAATTCCCTTGTTTCATAGAGCTCAAAGAAGCAACAAATTGTGTCAAGGTCCGGTACGGAATCTGAGTACCGCGCCCTTGCTAATGTAGCTGCAGAAATACTATGGTTAAAATCAGTTCTACATGAGCTAAGTTTGCCTCTCACTACTATACTTGTTACTTGGTGTGATAATATCAGTGCCAATCACATTGCTCACAATCCCATGTTTCACTCACGAACAAAACACATTGAAATTGATGTCCACTTTGTCAGAGATCTCAAGTTCTTCAAGACAAGCTCCAAGTTAAACACATTCCTTCTTGTGATCAAGTTGCGGATTGTCTCACAAAACCTCTCACCAGCAGCAAGTTTACTCCAAATAGAGACAAACTCAATGTGGTGGACACCTCCTTTCGTTTGAGGGGGGCAGTTAAAGTATAAGGGTAATATTGTCTTTATAACCATTGGTGATGTGGTAGTACTACTAGAAGATCTAGGAGATAGATTTTGGTACTATTCTGTTGTAGGAAATATCTAGCTGATGTATTAAATATACCCAGAATTATCCAACAACCAATAACAAGAATTATTTCCTTATCTTGAAATCCTCTAGTTTCTTTCTGGCATTAGCAAGGACATAAAGTGTTGTGTATGAAAACCGGAAGAAATTTCGAAACCGAGCAAACTAACTTTGTATATAAGTGGTTGTGGCAGCAGTATCATTACACTAAAAATATACTATCTTCATCCCATAAAAAGTGTCCACGTTTGAAAAAAAATTTGTCTCATAAAAAGTGTCCATTTAGAAAACCAATACATCATTTAATGCTCTTTTTCCAAACATACCCCTAGTCTAACATTTATTGTAGTATGTTCATTTCATATTCCAAAGCAAACATTAATTATAAGATAGGGGTATATATGTCTATTACTACTAAAACACAACACATTAATTGAGTTTCTTAATATGCGCGAATATTAAAATATGGACACCTTTTATGGGACGGAAGTAATATATATTAGAAAAATCCATTTCTCTTCTAAGAAAAAAAAAAAGAAAAGAAATCCTCTTCGTCGTCGAGGTTTCTATAATGATTTTCACAATCGCGATGCTTCGGATATTGAGCATGACTGTGATACGTGGTTTTGGAATTGAAATCGAACTTAGAGCGATACATGTTCCTATTTTAAACCTATGTAATTTCTCGGTTTAACTCTGTGATTTGTCACTGCAACAATTTTGATTCGCAAGTTTCGTTCATTTTTTTCAAGAATGTGCACGATCTTAAGGTACACAAATCCCCTATTGGGTTCCCCTTCCCAATTAGGGTTTAGTCTATCTGTGTTTATACTTTATATGGTTGGGTTCGGTTTTGATTCCGAAACAAACGATCACAAGATTCTGCAAATTGTGCGGAACACATGTATCCAGCAGCAACTGCTTGAGATATACAGCCTTGGTAGTAATTCATGGAAGAAACTAGATGCATCACCAGTCAACAGTATTTGCGTCGGCCCTCTGTTTACTACCCGCAGAAAAATCGGCTGCAGGCTTGGAATCAAAAGAGAAATATATTTATTTGATGTGAGCAATGAAACGTTTGATATGATACCGATACCGATATCTCTAGAGGATGACGCATATACGAGGGCAATTTTAGAAGTATTCCCTTTCAGAGAATCCATTGCAGTTGTGATTTCACCCGTTATGATTTCGCCCCAGGTTCGAAGGCCGTATTATGAAATATGGGTATTGAATGATTTCAGTAGTTGTACTCAATCAAGATCTTGGAGCAAATTGTGGACTTTTGAACTTGAAAATCTCATTTGGCCTCTAGGCTTCTGTGGGAACTCGTACCTCATTTTTCGAGGTCGGGATGGTTACAAGTTGAAGTTATATAATCTGCTTAACCATGATGTAGTAGACGTTGGAGCATCAATGGCTAGACCCCATGTTTACAAGGAAAGCCTTGTTTCAATCAGCAACTAGAAAAACAAGTGTTAGATTCTATTGATAGATTAGTTTCGATCTCTTCCGCAGATTTTTCTAGTCGTATTTTTCAATCTTGCTATTCTTGGATAAAAGTTCAATCGTCTATACTGTTTCTCGATCTCTTTTTTTTTTTTTTTTTTTTTTTTTTGGTTTTTGGACAATCGTCTATACTAGTAGTATAAAAAGAGCATGCCCTTAATTATTTGAACAATCTGTGTATTTTTGTCCAATATAGCTGTCATGTGTGTGAGTCATAGAAACATGAATGGAACACACAAGTTGAGATGCTAAAGTCTGTCTTCTTGGATCCATGGAGGCGATCTCTTCCTCCTCTATCCCGGATTGTGTGTGGTGCAAAATATGGTTGCTGGCCTCTACGGAATACGAGTACGTCAAGCATTTCTTATGACATTAATTAATTGCCTACACGACTGTCTATTAAGCGGATGTGATGTAGAAGATCTACAATAAACGGATAAAAACGAGCTAATCCATGCAATTCTCAAAATGAGAAATTAGATCATTCAAGATTCAAGATTACATCATCTCCATCCCCCCTAACTCAAAAGCTCGACCACGAGCGAACTCGTAGTAATCCATATCGAAGCTCCATCAACATCCATTGGTGGATCAAGTCCATTTTTACCATCTTGTGAAACACTTTCAAAGTCTTCTTAATCTTTCCATTTTCACATAAAATGCTCAAACATAGAAATGTTGTAACGATAGATAGCTTAGCCACGATGAAAATCTATTCTCTATTGGAGTCGTTTCCATCATAAGGCCAATACATGAAGAGGCCTGCTGCATCGATTCCAACCCCCTCCAAAGAATAGCTTGACCACGAGCTAAACTGCAGCTGGAGGATAACCATGAGATAATTCCACCGAAAGGATGCCGCACAAATTAAATTCCAAATGCTGAAGATTTTGTCATATTTACGTGCCTCAAAAGCATGTGTAAATATCATGGCCCCTTGTGCAAATGTAAGAGTTGATGAACCCTTCCTTCCTACTCCCTCTCTGTGGATGACCAATCCTTCACTAAGAACCACAAGCTGCATGCATGGACCTAATATTTGAACCAGAAACAAAAGGCCTAACTTCCACTGTGAACACCATGTAATATATTTGTCCATTCACTCTGCAAGTATTCTTTTCAAGGTCCAGTTCACATACCAAAGATTTTCCATCATTCATTTCTCTAAAGAACAGTGC
This sequence comes from Gentiana straminea, assembly GCA_036785695.1. Classification (NCBI taxonomy): domain Eukaryota; kingdom Viridiplantae; phylum Streptophyta; class Magnoliopsida; order Gentianales; family Gentianaceae; genus Gentiana; species Gentiana straminea. Next base: position 3,105,263 of record JAVUPR010000220.1, on the reverse strand, counting down.
ATTAATAGTCATAAAATGCTCAAAAGGATATTTTGATTCTTCTAGATAGATTTGATCCATGAAAAACTCAATAATCTTTGGTATACCTTTTTCACAACCACTTGAAATCATGTTTATATCCTGCTTCTCAAGGATGTTCGATAGAATTACTTTTGCTCTTTGGTCCGTGAGGCCAAACTCAACATGTGAATGACAAATGATTGTCATAGACAAAACAATCTTCCCATGCATCTATTAGTTCCTCTACCATACTTTTCCATCCCTTGTCAAACACACAAAAAAATATATGAAGCACTTGATACCAATTTCAAACTGATACGGAAGAACGAATAATATATCCATCCAATTAATGTGAACATCCACCCCTGTGAAGTCAGCTTATTTACCAAAAATCCTGCATGCACTCATAATCTGATTGGTAGTCCCTTTGTCAAAACACAAGGACACATCATCTTTTATCACCATATCATAACTCCCAAAACTGGCCATAGACCTTTGAAATGGATCATGTGTATTTAAAGTCCCTCCCCACAACGTCAAAGCCTCGTCCCACCTTCTGTTAAGCAGAGGCAATGCTTTCCAGTTGTGAAATTTTAGCAAAACTGACGAAGTAATCAGCGTGTCAATTATTTGGCAGTCATCAATATATATTAGAGAAAGCCCAACATTAGAAAGATGATATACTGCCACTAAGGTAGATGACATGCTATCATTTTGTACCGGGAGTCCACATTGACCACGTTGTAGCATCTGATTTTCACGTAGGACCTCAATCGGTAATACAGACATTGTGTCAATTGTCCTTGACTGTTATTCATACTTGGTTTGTTTCTCCATTTGTCCCCAGTCATGAATTTAGGTACAGATAAGATTTCGATCCTCGTAGTATGTGTTTTTATGGGATATGATATTCCACCAGGATCAAATAAAAATGACAGAAACTCAAGAATTTGATAGATTTATGTGAATAACAAAACAATTGTCATTGAGGAAATAATGTGTGTACAATAGATTTATATAGGTAGCCAACAAGGCTATAAACGTAAAATATAAATAATATAAAACTATCGTCTAATACGCTCCCTCAAGCGGACGGAGCTGAGCGAAGGCCAAGCTTGGAAACGAGAGTAGAAAATGATAACCGCGGCAAGGGCTTGGTAAGAACATCAGCTAACTGGTCTGCAGCAGCTACACGAGCAACGCGAACAAGACCTCGCTCAACATGCTCACGAATAAAGTGATAGTCAATAGCCACGTGCTTCATGCGTGAGTGGAAAACCGGGTTGGCACTGAGACGAAGCGCACCCAAATTGTCACAGAAAATGACTGGTGTGGACCGAACCGAAAAACTGAGATCAGCAAGTAGATAGGTCAGCCATGCAACTTCTGCTGCCGTATCTGCAACGCACCTGTATTCAGCTTCGGTGGAAGAACGAGAAACTGAGTGCTGCTTCTTGGAACTCCAAGAGATAGCATTCCTGCCAAAGAAGACAATGTAAGCAGAGGTAGAAGTGTAGCCAGGCACATACTCAGAGGACACTGGATCACGGTAGCCATCTTCCTTGTTACCCGCCCAATCAGAATCTGAAAAAGCATGTAATGCCAAAGGAGAATCCCTATATAACTGCAAACCCATAGTAGGAGTGCCAGACAAATAACGCAAAAGGCGTTTGACAAGCATCCAATGATACTCTGTCGGTGCATGCATAAACTGCAAGAGCTTATTAACTGCAAACTGAATATCAACTCTCGTAAAGCATAAGTACTGCAGGGCACCCAAAGTCTGACGATACTGAGTCGGATCTGAATAAGCAGGCGAAACGATGGGATCACCTGAAAAAGCATCGGCTGGCATAGGCGTGGAAACCGCCTTAGAGTCCTCCATGTGAACTTGAGAAAGTAGCTCACGTGTGTACCTGGTCTGCGTAAGCAACATACCCATGGTAGAATGAGTGACCTCAACTCCCAAAAAATACGACAGTGGACCGAGGTCCTTAATAGAGAACCGAGAGCCCAACTGATCAATAATACTCTGAACCTGCTCACTGGAGCTACCTGTAACAATTATGTCATCGACATATACCAAGATAATAGTAATGCTAATAGATGTGCGACAAACAAATAGAGACGGATCAGCCACAGAGTTAACAAAACCCATAGTAAGGACAAAGGACTTAAGCTCATGGTACCAGGCGCGAGGAGCCTGCTTTAGACCATAAATCGCCTTGCGAAGTTTGATGGGAGTCAACTTTACGCGATTCCGGTGCATTTTCCACCCCCGTTTATCCACTTTTAGCACATTCTCGGTATTTTTAGACCGTTTTCGGGTAATATCGTGACTTTATAGCACGGGGAGTAAATCCGTCGCTTTGATGGTTTACTACCTCTTTTTAGTGATATTAACCCATTCCCGAGCACTTTTACTCTCCGGAATCGTTTGTGTGTGTTGTTCGTTCATGAGATTGTAGGGTCTAGGTGTCATGAGAACCCAGAAGGCGAAGATTTATGATGATAAGTATGATCAAGGTGCAAGAATGAGCCAATGAAGAAGAAAAATGAAGAAAAGGAAGAAAAATAGTTGGTATCTTCACGCTATGTTCTGTTCAGAAGCAATTTGACCTATTATGGAGGCATTTTCTGGTCATGGTCTCTTCATGAAAGTTGTAGATAATTGAAAGAGCTTTCCAACGCATTTTGAATCACTCAAATCGGAGTTCTACACGCGAAGATATCATGATTTTACTGCAGCCAGAAAACAGCAACGTCTCAAACGCGCGTTTGAACATTTCAAACGCGCGTTTGGAACTGTTTTTTTCATACAGAGAGTTAGGTGCTGAAACGCGCGTTTGGGGCCATTTTCTGTAGATTTTTGCCCCTATAAACACCCACTTCCATCGAATTTCATCATGATTAGGCTCCCCCCTCCAAGCTAACCCTAGCCCCTTTTTTCTCTACATTTTTAGAGTAGTTTAGATTGGTTAATCCTAGTTTAAATTAGTTATAACATAGCTAGATTCTTCCATTTCTTCACTCAAATCCTCACTTTGAACTCTTGATTTCTCAAATTCTCAAATTCTCTATTTTGTACTCTTGAAGCTCAAACTCGAATTCCTTCATTCTAATGGTAATTTCTTCTTCTCCTCCTGTTATAATGTTGTTTATTTATTGTTTTGATTGTGTTTTTCCTCCACCCATGAGTAGATAATCTCGTAGTAGCCGAATTATGTGATAACTTGTGAATTTGGCCTTAGATTGATGAAATTGGGAGTGGGTAATGTTTAATTGCATGTTTTATGATTGATTCTTGTCCTAGAACTTATTTTGATTGTATGTTGAGTCGATTGACAACCTAATTCGATAGTTTTGTGTGTTGACCTTATACATGTATTTTGCGGGAAAACACGGGAAATGGGTTCTAGGATCACGGAGTAGACTCGGCTTAGTTGTTAAGCCCGAGCCCAATGCGAGGTTGTTATCGTTTTCATGAGCGGCTTTGGAGCGTATCGTGTTAAGGTTTTCGGTTTCCTAAAGGGGGAATCGAATATTTTGGCATAGGGTGTTAAAGGAGAGTTGTTCGATAGTAACACCGCTTTAGAAGTCGACACCCATGAATAATCATGAAACGCTTTTGGTATGGTTGGTCGGTTAATGCACACTCCCGGTTGATTCTTTCGAGGGGCTAAATTAACTTGTTGGATCATGATTCGGCTACATTCCTCTCTCCCTACCCTTAGACTCGTTAGTATAATGGTTTTTAGTCAATGTAGTGTTAATCTTTATCAACCTTTGATCGCCTAGACTAAGCTGTAGATCGACTTTGGTACTCAATAGACTTCTCTGTGGGATCGACATCGGACTCCTGTAGCTTTACTCGCAATCGACCCGGTCCACTACCGGTTAGAGAGCTTGTTTAGTCACCGTTGTCCTGAGTATCTAATAAAGTTGTTTGGTGAAAATTGAGCTCATCAAAATGGCGCCGTTGCCGGGGAGGTCTTTTTGATATCTTGTAAGTTGATCGAAGGCTTAGGCCTAGGTCTTGTTATTTTACTTTTTTCTTGTTGTTTGGTGTTTTGTAGTGCATTGCCCGGAGTTTTTGAGAACCGCTTGAACCTTACATTGCTAGAATGGAGACCTTTGCTAAACAAAGAGGAAGGGGCCTTCTAGTTGGGAATTTGATCGCGAGATTTGAAGGTTTAAGTCCGGAACAAACGGAAATGGACCAAGACACTAATCAATTTGGTCACGGAGGCCAAGTTTTTGTGGAACACCCTTCTACCGGGGGAGGTCAAGGAGTTACTAATCGAGCTCAAGGCCAATCCTTAAGTAACAATGTTCAAAAAGGAGTAAACCGTCAAGGGAAAGGACAAGGTGGAGCAATGCCACCGATGGACCCGAATGCTATGAATTGGCTCATGAATCAAGTACAAGAGCGAGTTCAAGCATTAATGCAAGCTCATATGCAAACTCCCAATCCGGCACCGAATCAAGGAGATGTGCGGACTTGTAGAGATTTGGTCATGCCACCGGCCGATTTGGCGGGGCATAGTCCGATAAGGTTTCCCCCGATCACCGCCAACACTATGAGTATTGGGCAAAATATTATCAATATGATTAGGGACAACTCAACCTTTAGAGGAATGGCAATCGAAAATCCTTACTTCTTCCTGGATCATTATCTCGAGGTGTGTCGGACTATAAGGATGGACGGTGTTAGTGAAGAGGCAATCAAGCTACTTTTGTTCCCGTTCACTCTAAAAGACCAAGCAAGGGCGTGGTATGATTCCTTAAGGCATGACTCCCTACACACTTGGACCAAGGTGGTGCGCACATTTTTGCTTAAATACTATCCACCGGGGAAAGTTTTTGATTTGAGGGAGGCAATCATGACCTTTGATGCTTACGAAGACGAGTCACTACTCGAGGCATGAGAACGGTATAAGGCCTTGTTGCGCCAATGTCCCAGACATGGAGTCACTCTTGGGGACCAAGTCCATTGCTTCTTTCGGGGACTTGATCAAGATATGAAAATCCGACTTCATGCTTCAAGCGGTGGTGATATAATGATGCTACAACCTGATCAAGCGTTTGACCAAATTGAACGGATTGCGGAAACTTCAAGACTTTATGATTCTAAGACAAGAAGAGGGCCAAGACGCAAGAAACCGAGTGAGATGAAGTCGGTAGGGAAAAAGATTGAGGATGCATATCATGAGAAATTGTTGGGTATGGAGCAAAACATTGAAAAGCTTGAGAAAGAGATTGAAAGGGCCAATTTGTGTCAACTTTGTGGGGCAAGACATTCGGCATGGGAGTGCACATCTATGAACAAACCTCCTATGGTGTCTCGTACACAACCGTTGATGCAATGGCAATCTAACAACATGTTCATTGATCCGGCCACCTTTACTAGAAACATGATACAAGTTTGTGCTATAGACCAACAAGGGGAATCTTTGCAAAATCTTAAAGATCGGGTAGTGCAACTAGTTGAAAAGAGGAGGTTGGAGAAAGAAGAAGAAACAAGAAAGGAGCTAGAAGCCGTGGGAAAAGAGCGAGAAGAGGCTCATTCAAGGAAAACTGAGAGAGAGGATGATGATTTTTATCTTGATGAAGCATTTTCTGAGCTAGAGATTGAGTTGGGATCGCCCATGTCATTAGAGGCTCCTCTTGTGGAGTTTGACTATGGTAGGTTTCACGTTCTTCCGATTACACCCTCACTTCCCGAGGTGAACATTGATGATGCCTTGGTGGAACCAACCATTGTTAAGACTCAACATGAAATCTTTGGTGATGAAAATAGCTCGTTTTGGGATGAAGAAGAGATGGAAGAGGTGCAATGTTTGTCTATTACACCGCCTCCCGACGAAATGCAAGACGATGACCTGGAGGAGTGTATGATAGATTTGAGCGCACTTTTTGAAGAACCGGATTCTGAGTTTGAAGAGAAGACGGGATCGCCCATTTCACCATCACTCCCGATTGAAGTGTATGATGATGCAATTTTGGAGTGTGTGATGAAATCTCATGAGCTTGGTATGACATCCGTGGTAGAGCTACCGGAAGAGTTGGAGGTTATTAGCATACCGGTCCCGGACTACTACACTCTTTACCCTCCGGTAGATAAAGCTCACAAGATTTATTAAAGGGAACAACTACCATGGGATGGTAATTTCAAGAAGAGGATGATGGCGGACTTTAACGAAAGGGGATTCCCAAGAGCCATGCGCGGTAAGTTCCTAGTGAACTCGTTTTCCCCTATGCTTGCTATGCTCATTCTCCTTGAATTGTTGATATTCTTGAGTTCGGATTTCGGTTGATGGTCTTTGGTGATTTTTGATTGAAATAAAAATGTTGTCTTGAGTTGGTTTGAGTCCTTTATGGTTTGAGTCCGTTTTGGTGCCACTTGGTCGAGCCAACGACGTAAAACAAAGACGCTTGTGGGAGGCAGCCCACCTTTTTGGTAATTTTGGTAGTAATAAGGGTTTTTGGCGTGGTCTTGGCTTGTAAAGAGAGTTTTTGGGTGATTTCTGTTTTTGGTTGATTTGCTAGTACTTTGACATGGATGTTTGATTTTGTGACTCTGTGGCCCCATTTATGCATAGATGTTCTGTTCTTTCCCTTTATGGTTATGTTTCCATCTAGTGCAATCCATGTGAGTACTACCGATGTGCCTTGATTTCATTCGTGTGGCATGGCTTCTACTTTTATATATCTCGTATCTATCACCATCTTTTGGCACGTGGATTTTTTCCATGCATGCGTTTGCCTTGTTTTCTGTCTATATGGTGTTCAGGTACTCGAGATGGAGCTTACTAGAAGATGTCATGTGAGCCTAAGTGCACCTTTCTGCCGGGTCCTACAAACAGCTAAGTCTCTATATCCTTCTCATTCACACACTGAGGACAGTGCTTCATTTAAGTGGGGGGTGGGGAGACTTAGCCGTTTTCTTTTTCTCGTTGTTAAATGTGCTTAAAATGTGGTATGCTTAGCCTATGACCGGGCTCGAGTCGATTTTTGGGCAATTTTTAAAAAATTTCAAGGGTTTTTAGCACCGTGTTGTGTGTGTTATTTTCACATTCGAGTGGTGATCACCTTAGTAGGGACCCCAAACGTGTACACTGTGGTTTGATATTATCTTGAGGATGGAGTTTATTAATTTCACGTAAGCTACACTTTGTGCACAATTTGATTGCTACCACCTCTCATACCACTAGTCTCGAGACGAAATAGAAAGGTTTACCTAAGTAGGACACGGGATGACGGTCATGGCGCCTCTTTGACCCTACCAAAGCCAAATAAGCCTTATCCCGAACATTAGACCTTCGTAGCCCCTCTCAGCCTTGATAGAATGGTCTGACCACCATTCGTTTTATAGCCGTTTTGTTACTTAGTCAGAAACCTACCTTGAGCCTTAATTATGGTCACGTTTCCTTCATTTATACCCTACGAGTGGACTTAGTCTTTTGATTAGGCCACACTTGCTAAGGCAAGTGTGGGGTGGGGGAAATGATGTTTTACGATGGGTTGTTGTTTTCTCGGTTTGGAGCTATAAGGAGAAGAGGAGCTCAATTGGGCCTAGTGTTTGGGTTTGGCCCAAAAAGAAAAGAAAATATATGAACTTCTTCCTTTTGTAAAAAAAAAAAAAAGAAAAAAAAAGAGATCAATCAAAGTTCAAAATAAATTAGCTCTCATTGAATAAAAGCTTAGAGTTTATTGAAATAAAGGGTTGGAATCAAAGGAATGAGCTCGGAAGTGATTTTTATGATGTTGGGGGTTGGGATAGTGAGATAGGTGCTAATGTATTCGATCTCGCCTCATGACACTTGAAACATAGTTGAGTGTGGCAATGAGTTCGGGTATGTTAGTATCCTATGGTTCCCAAAGTGTTTAAATTAATCAAAGAGGAGTTTGGATGGTTTGTATGGTAGAAATAAGGTGGTACACTTGTTGATTAGGTTCACTCGTACTTCTTTTTCTCCAGTTCCCAAATTATCCTTTTCGATTAACCGGAATTACCCTAGCCTAACGTTATAACCTTTCAAGTCCTACCCGATTGTGTCCAAACTTAGTGACCTTGATTAGTGGAGAGGGTGGTTGGTATGAGACGGTTGGTAGGCTTTTGGTCGGGATTCAAGCCCCGACAATCATTTTGAGCACTTGGCTTTGGCTTGGCACCACACACACTCTATTTTCTTGATAATGTTATACCGGTGTGTATATGTTCATGTGTCTTACTTTGTGGTTACCTCGAGAGTGTGAGTAGTAGCACCTACATCACAAAGTTGAATCCCTTGGTTGGTTTTAATACGCCTAATTTACTCGAGGGCGAGCAAAGGCTAAGTGTGGGGTGGTTGATGGGAGTCAACTTTACGCGATTCCGGTGCATTTTCCACCCCCGTTTATCCCACTTTTAGCACATTCTCGGTATTTTTAGACCGTTTTCGGGTAATATCGTGAGTTTATAGCACGGGGAGTAAATCCGTCGCTTTGATGGTTTACTACCTCTTTTTAGTGATATTAACCCATTCCCGAGCACTTTTACCCTCCGGAATCGTTTGTGTGTGTTGTTCGTTCATGAGATTGTAGGGTCTAGGTGTCATGAGAACCCGGAAGGCGAAGATTTATTGTGAGAAGTATGATCAAGGTGCAAGAATGAGCCAATGAAGAAGAAAAATGAAGAAAAGGAAGAAAAATAGTTGGTATCTTCACGCTATGTTCGTTCTTCGAAGCAATTTGACCTATTATGGAGGCATTTTCTGGTCATGGTCTCTTCATGAAAGTTGTAGATAATTGAAAGAGCTTTCCAACGCATTTTTGAATCACTCAAATCAGAGTTCTACACGCGAAGATATCATGATTTTACTGCAGCCAGAAAACAGCAACGTCTCAAACGCGCGTTTGAACATTTCAAACGCGCGTTTGGAACTGTTTTTTTCATACAGAGAGTTAGGTGCTGAAACGCGTGTTTGGGGACCTCCAAACGCGCGTTTGGGGCCATTTTCTGCAGATTTTTGCCCCTATAAACATCCACTTCCATCGAATTTCATCATGATTAGGCTCCCCCCTCCAAGCTAACCCTAGCCCCTTTTTTCTCTACATTTTTAGAGTAGTTTAGATTGGTTAATCCTAGTTTAAATTAGTTATAACATAGCTAGATTCTTCCATTTCTTCACTCAAATCCTCACTTTGAACTCTTGATTTCTCAAATTCTCAAATTCTCTATTTTGTACTCTTGAAGCTCAAACTCGAATTCCTTCATTCTAATGGTAATTTCTTCTTCTCCTCCTGTTATAATGTTGTTTATTTATTGTTTTGATTGTGTTTTTCCTCCACCCATGAGTAGATAATCTCGTAGTAGCCGAATTATGTGATAACTTGTGAATTTGGCCTTAGATTGATGAAATTGGGAGTGGGTAATGTTTAATTGCATGTTTTATGATTGATTCTTGTCCTAGAACTTATTTTGATTGTATGTTGAGTCAGATTGACAACCTAATTCGATAGTTTTGCGTGTTGACCTTATACATGTATTTTGCGGGAAAACACGGGAAATGGGTTCTAGGATCACGGAGTAGACTCGGCTTAGTTGTTAAGCCCGAGCCCAATGCGAGGTTGTTATCGTTTTCATGAGCGGCTTTGGAGCGTATCGTGTTAAGGTTTTCGGTTTCCTAAAGGGGGAATCGAATATTTTGGCATAGGGTGTTAAAAGAGAGTTGTTCAGATAGTAACACCTGTTTTAGAAGTCGACACCCATGAATAATCATGAAACGCTTTTGGTATGGTTGGTCAGTTAATGCACACTCCCGGTTGATTCTTTCGAGGGGCTAAATTAACTTGTTGGATCATGATTCGGCTACATTCCTCTCTCCCTACCCTTAGACTCGTTAGTATAAGGGTTTTTAGTCGATGTAGTGTTAATCTTTATCAACCTTTGATCGCCTAGACTAAGCTGTAGATCGACTTTGGTACTCAATAGACTTCTCTGTGGGATCGACCTCGGACTCCTGTAGCTTTACTCGCAATCGACCCGGTCCACTACCGGTTAGAGAGCTTGTTTAGTCACCGTTGTCCTGAGTATCTAATAAAGTTGTTTGGTGAAAATTGAGCTCATCAAAGTTTACACACAAAAGTAGGTTTTGTTGCATCCTCAAACCCGGGTGGTTGAGACATATAAACGTCTTCAGCTAGTGTTCCTTGCATAAAGGCGTTATTGACATCAAGTTGGCGAAGAGACCAACCAAAGGAAACCGCAATACTGAGAACAAGACGGATCGTAGCAGGTTTAACAACAGGACTAAAAGTTTCGAAGTAATCCAAACCAGGGCGTTGTGTAAACCCTTTTGCAACTAACCGAGCTTTGTATTTATCAATCGAGCCATCCGGTTTCCTCTTGATTCGGAACACCCACTTACAACCAACTATATTCAAACCATCAGCAGGGGGAACCAAGGACCACGTGTCATTGCGAAGAAGCGCACTATACTCATCAGACATTGCAACACACCACTGCGGGCACTGCAAGGCCTGCTTAAGGGTCGAGGGTTCTGTGTCAAGGTAACGATTGTGCAGTTGAGCTTAAAGGTTGAAGAGTTGACGCGGTTTGTAGATTTGGTTTTGAGAGCGGGTGGTCGTGGGATGTTGAGATGGCGGTGGAGGAGGCGGGGACGAGGTGGAAGGGGATGAGGTGGGAGTGGGGGAAGAATTAGAATCACTGCCAGAGCGAGAGTGGAGAGAACAGGAGAAGGAGAGGAGAGGGAGCTCTCGGGTGGCGCATAAATGCCCACGGGTGGGGTGTGGGCTAAGGAGGTGGGGTGGGGAATTGGAACAACCGTGGGTTCATAGGAAGTAGAGGGTAGAAGAGCAGTTAACGGAGGTAAGGAGGAATCAGTAGCGATGCTAGCAAAGGGAAAAATATCCTCCACAAACCGAACATCACGCGAAATATGCATTCGAGACTCAGAGAGGTCATAACAGAGGTAAGCACTTTGTGTGAGGGCGTAACCAAGGAAGACACAAGGCTTGGATGTGGGCGCAAGCTTGTGCGGTGTATAGGGTTTAAGCCACGGATAGCAAAGGCAACCAAAGACTCGAAGCTTAGAATAGTTAGGGGGCTTAGAGAGAAGTTTGAGATGTGGTGAAAGCATATCAAGATTTTTTGTGGGCATTCGGTTAATGAGGTAAACCGCGGTACGAACGGCATAAGACCAATAGGTAACTGGCATTCTGGCATGTGCAAGAAGGGTTAGGGCGGTTTCAGCTATATGCAAGTGCCGGCGTTCAGAGATGCCGTTGTGCTGCGGCGTGTAAGTGGGAGAAGTGAAATGAGAGATGCCATGATCAGAAAGAAAAGGACGTAACTTGATGTACTCGGTGCCATTATCAGAATAGAGAGTTTTGATAGAGGCATCTAACAGCTTTTCAACATACTGCTTGAATTTTATGAAAGTATTATATACGTCAGATTTACATGCAAGCGGGTATATCCACATGTATCGAGTAAAATGATCGACAAACAGAACATAATATTTAAAATTGTCAACTGAATAAACGGGTGACGACCAAACGTCGGAATAAATAACCTCCAAGGGTTGAGAAGTACATAGAGTGGAATCCGAAAAGGGGAGCCTATGGCTCTTATTACAAAGACAAGAATCACAATAGGAATGCAAAACAGTAGATAACTCTAAAAAATTATTTTTGGCAAGATTTTGAATAACTGGAAAAGCAGGATGGCCGCAGCGGAGGTGCCAAGTAGCTGCAGAAGCTTTGGATGCAGAGAAGGCAAAGAGAGCTTTGGAAGACCACAGATAGGCTCCGTCACTGACTTGTCCTTGGTGGAGGCATTTGCTCGTCTTCAAGTCCTTCACCAAAAACGAATCAGGTAAGAATTCAATAAAAACAGAATTGTCCTGGCAAAATTTTTGGACAGACAGTAAATTACGAGAAAGAGAAGGTACACAAAGCACTTGATTTAATTTGAAAGAGGAAAGAGAGGTAGAGCCAATGTGTGTGATAGCCAAAGAGGTACCATCACCAATGACTATACGATCCGTACCTTGGTAAGAGGAGTGAAGGGAGAGCAGGTTGAGTTCCTGTGTCATGTGGTGAGAGGCACCACTATCAAGCATCCATGGAGCAGAAGGATCAGAGTACTGCACATGATAACTGGAAGAAGCATTCTGAGCAACATGAGCGTGGGGAGGCTGTGAAGGCCGAGTGGTGGCTTGGTTGCGGGGTGGACGAGGGAGATTGTTGTAGAGTGGATAAGTGGTGCAACGAGTAGCAACATGACCTTGGACACCACAGAGTTGGCAGAAGCCCTGATAGCCTTTCGAGTTACGAGCAGTGGTATTCTTGGATGAGTGGTTGGGGGAAGGGGAGGGCTGTGGGGGTCTCGGGTTCATAGGTGGGGCTTGCGGCATGATGGGTGTTGGAGGCCGAGGTGTTTGGGGATAGGGGTAATAGGATGTATTGGGAGAAACATGCATAGGACGGGTTTGATGGTAGGCAGGGAAAGCGGTATACGCAGGGGGTGCAACAGACTGACTTTGTACAAGTGACGCTTCATGCATTAGCAATTTTTCATGTAACAATGGCATAGCAATAGTATCATCACGAGCCTGAATGGCACTTACAAGATCCTTATATTCACTACCAAGAATTTTTAAAATTATCTCAACTAATTCATCATCAGGCACTTTAGTATCTAGAGACGCTAGATCATCCTCAACAGTTTTAATGGCAGTGAAATATTGAGATATTGACATTGTACCTTTAGCAATAGAATGTAAACGCAGTCTGAGATGTCTAATACGACCCTTACTCTGTTTCCCATACGTGTCAAGAAGAGTGTCCCAAGCTTGTTTCGAATCGGTCGTGCGTTGAATCGTAACCATATAGTCCTTGTCAACCGAACCCAGAAGCAAATTATGGATCAATGCATCCTGTTGTATCCATTATAAATAAGCCGGATTGGGGGTGACATTACCGGCGGCAGCTGGAATTGTTGGTGGCGGCTTGGGTGTAGCACCGGTCACATAACCAATGAGACCATGACCTATGAGCAAGGTGGTCAATTGAAGCTTCCAAGCCGTAAAGTTTTTGCCATCGAGTTTGGTTGGAGCGTTGACGGCAGGGTTAAGAGAGATGACAGCGGGTGCGGCTGGTAGAGGAGCAGCCGCAGTAGCACCGGAGGTGGCGGAGGAGGCAGCGGAAGTAGCCATAGCGGCTGTGTGATGACCGGCGGCAGCAAGACCTTAGCTGCGGCGGCTATGAAGAGGACGACTAGAAAAAAAATTTAGGGATCAAAATCTCTGATACCATGATAGATTTATGTGAATAACAAAACAATTGTCATTGAGGAAATAATGTGTGTACAATAGATTTATATAGGTAGCCAACAAGGCTATAAACGTAAAATATAAATAACATAAAACTATCGTCTAATAGAATTGAGTAAGTAAAAGCTACATAATCGTGAATGGTCTGGATTGCACCCATCTTCATGACGGCACACAGTGATTTTACACAAGAACCCTTCATAAATTTTCCAGGCAGTTTGAATGCCGACCACTTATCTAACTCTTGGTTGACGTAGTCGTATGGTTCGTAATTTCCTTTGACCTGAAATTTGTCGACAGTCTTTGAAAGAACTTTGATCACATATGCCCCTGCTCTAATAGATCCCAAGTGGAGCAAGGTAGGCCTACCATTGGGGAGAACTTTCGTATTCGGAGGTGCCGTTAGAGTGAGAGCTTTAGAGATCCTAAACTTTATTTCTTTCAAGCTTTCAAGAGTGCCCCTAAACAATGAATTCAAATGCAGCTCTTCTGCTGGTGGTTGATCAAGCTCAACATTTTCCGATTCCTCCAGGGCCTCTCTTTCTTTATTCTCACTAATTGGGTTATATTGGAGAACATCACATGGAGCATTTCCATATTTGGTACTCTGATGAACATGAATATTGCTTGAACCCATATGATGGAAATGGTCAAATGACTTTATTTGTAAATCCTCTGTTGGTGGTTGGTCAACATCCAAAGTGTGCTCACGTGAATCTGTTGGAAGAGGTAGTGGTGTGTTGCTTGACAACTCTCCATCAGCCATTTCAGTTTCATGGGTGCTACCTTCCTTCTCAGAAGCACAAAGATCCATTAAAACACTTAATCCAGCCCGATTATCGCCAAGTGATTCATTGAGCACTTCTGTCAAACACCTTATGGGCACGAACCTGTCAGCCCTTCCCTCTAAAGGATCATCCACTTTAGTACTACCACAAGCATCCTTTTCCTTATGTTTGGCAATGATTTCCAGATATGGCTCTTTCGAGACGACAGCTTCACTTGAAGGCATATTATCTGATTCATTACAAACAACTTTTTCCTTTGAGCACTCAACTCCAATGCTGCTACCTTCAACATTTTCTTCAAGGCTGCTGTTGCTGTGAACTCCTAATAGGCCTTTCGTCGAACAAGTAGCGGGCAGGAATCTTTTAAGCAATAATCGTTCATAGTTGGCCATGAAGAAATCAAGTTCTTACCCTCCAAATATCTATCGTTCTGCAACATCTTCCACCAGTAATATGCAGCTCCCTTCGTTATATACCAAACGATTTTGCACTTCAGGTGTTCCGGTGGACGTATTTCTTCGAAGAAATCTTCTATGGCGTCTATCCAGCTCAATAGATCTTTGATGTGCCAAAATCCATCAAAAGCAGGGAGATTTCTCTTAAATCTAGCTATTAAGGAATCCGATTCACCATATCCGTCGTAAAACCCATCAAAAGAAGCTTTCTTTCCCATGGAGTAACAAAACCAGCATTCAACTTCTTCAATGCTAGAAGTAATACCTGCGTGCTTCCAACATTCTTGCCCATAGCTGTCATGCTCACCAACTGCAAGACGAGGAAAGACTCGTTCTTTTTGTTGGCAATCAATATCAGCCTCAAATTTTCGATCAAATTGTAATAAAGTATCCCAAAGGATCTTCGAATCCCGAATGTTAAGAATAATTGATGATGTGTCATGATCTATGGTGTACACATCATCTATGATCTAATGGTCCAAAGTTGATCTTATCTATTATTATTTGATTCTCTGTCTAATTCGGTTAGTTACCCTTTCGCAAGAATCTTTGTCATATATATATTTCGGATGCTGCTGAATGTAATTAATGAGAAAACAGATATTATTATGAAAGATTATTCCCTTATCTTCTTTCTGTTTTCCTAAGTTGGTAGCAGAGCCAGTTCAATGGCGTCTTCAGCTCCACCCACGGCTGAGATGACCACCATGGCCACCACCACCACAGAAAGCTCCACCATAACAACCGCCAATGTTTCTGCTCCAGCTGCATCCATGGCTAACATTTCTACTTCAGTTGTTTCCATGGCGATTCCTTTTCTTTCATGGGGCTCCACCCCTTTTTCTCCGTTTTCTGCTATTCCAACGCCCCTATTTACCACCGGCGTTCCTGTCTCCGGTTATCTTTCTGCAGGAGCTCCACCACTTACTCCGATTTCACCCTTGACTGGTTCTTTCACCTCTCGCCCTTTACCCACTCTCATTCCTAGCATGCATGCCACAAATTCAACCTCATTACTTCGATCTACTTGTACTGTGAAGCTAAATCGGGAAAATTATTTGCTATGGAAGTATACTATCCTTCCTATTGTTAAAGGGTACAAGTTAGAAGGTTTTTTGTTTGGTACTGTACCTCGGCCGTCTTCACTCTCATCTGGAGCAAACCTGCATCTAGCACCAGCAATCGAACAATGGGACTCCACTGATCAACTTTTAATGGGATGGTTACTCAGTTCGATGACTGAACAGGCCTTATCTGAGGTAATTGGGTGTACCACTTCTTCTGAGGTTTGGAGCACTTTGGAAAGTCTTTTTAATTCTCATTCAGAAGCAAGAATGCTTGAATATAAAACTGCTCTTACTAAAACTGAAAAAGGCAGTAGATCTATGAGTGATTACCTAGCTCTTATGAAGTCTTATTCTGATAAGTTACTAGCAGCAGGGTATCCTATTTCTAAGTCTGAATTAATCTTGGCTGTGCTTGGGGGTTTGGATAGAGATTATGAATCGGCTATTGTTAACATTACAGCTAGAGTTGGGTCCATGAGTTGGCAAGAGGTTCAGTCTCAACTCCTCACTCATGAAAGACTGATTGCTCGTTTCAATCCTTCTTCTACTGGTTCAAATACCTCTGTGAATCTGGCACAGATGTATCCTAGAGGTGCCCATGCTTCTGACAACAGGGCTCCTTTTCAGTCTAATAGAGGACGAGGTGGTAACAGGGGTGGAAGATCTAGAGGTGGTGGTAGGGGTGGCAGGTCTAATTCCAATAATAGAAGTGTTTGTCAATTGTGTGGAAAAAATGGTCATACAGTTCTTGAATGCTGGCACAGATTTGATGAAAGTTTCACAGGGCCAAGTCAAAACAGTCACAATTCTAGACCTTCTGGTAATCAAAATGGCCCTAGACCTGCTGCCTACATTGCATCCCCACAATCAGTCTCTGATTCTGCTTGGTATATGGACAGTGGAGCCACAAATCACATCACAGGGGACCTCAACAATCTACATTTGAGTTCTGGATATGCTGGTTCTGACACTCTTGGAGTAGGTAATGGTGAGCAACTCCTTATTCATCATATTGGTCAGTCCAAAATTCCAACTACACACTCATCACAATCCTTAAAACTTAACTCTATGCTGCATGTTCCAGAAATTACTAAGAATTTGCTTAGTGTCTCAAAACTTACCTGTGATAATAATGTTATTATTGAGTTTACTAACTCTTATTGTGTTGTGAAGGACAAGAAAACAGGGATGCCACTTCTAACAGGAACACTGGAGCATGGTCTGTACAAGATGGACAGTCAGCCTGAGAGTGTTATGAGCTTCCCTCAATCCAATGTCAAGACTTCCCTTCTAGTTGAGTCTAGTAGAGTTCAGTCTCTTAATGTCAATACAGATCCTAATGTCTGGCATAGGAGATTAGGTCATCCTTCTCCAAGGATTTTTGAGTCAAGTTCTTCAAAGTTGTAATGTTTCTCTTAATGGAAAACTTATGTTTTGTGAATCTTGCCAGTTTGGTAAGTCACATGTTTTACCTTATGCCTTGTCTGATTCACATGCTGCTCATATTTTTGATCTTGTTCATACTGATGTTTGGGGGCCTTCCCCTGTTAAATCCACTGGTGGCTATACTTATTATGTCCATTTTCTTGATGATCACACTAGGTATACATGGCTTTTCCCTTTAAAACAAAAATCAGAAGTGTGTAATGTGATTAAACAGTTTCAAAAAATGGTTGAGAATCAGTTTTCTACATCTCTTAAATGTCTTCAATCTGATTGGGGGGGTGAGTATAGGAGTATTGAATCCTATTTGAAAGATCAAGGTATTAGGTTTAGACATCCTTGCCCTCATGCCCATGGACAGCATGGTAGGGCTGAAAGAAAGCATAGACACATTGTTGAGCTAGGACTGACTCTTCTTGCTCAAGCCTCAATGCCATTAACCTTCTGGTGGCATAGTTTTCAACAAGCAACCATGATCATTAATAGTCTTCCCACTCCTGTTCTAAACAACCTATCTCCTCATGAATCTCTTTTTGGAGCTAAGCCAAACTATAAACAGTTTAAGGTATTTGGTTGTGCCTGTTATCCACACCTTAGACCATTTCAAACAACAAAGTTTCAGTTTCACTCCAGCAAATGTGTCAATCTAGGAATCAGTCCTATACATAAGGGTTACCAGTGTCTAGACATGAGTGGAAGAATTTATATCACTAGGGATGTAATATTTGATGAGGTCACCTTTCCTTTTGCCACTGATTTCTCTCAGGGCCCTAACAGAGCCATTCATGTTCTTGAAGATTCAGATAGTTGGTTTTGCTTGCCTTCCCAGTCCAAGGATACTCATAACACTGCTCATGATACTGAATGTAGTACAACCACTCCAGATGCTCCAACAGGTATCCCTGATGCTACTCCTACTTCTACTCATAATCCTAATGTTTCTCCTTCATGTTCACCAAGAACACCTTTGCACACACCCTTATCCACTACAGACACTTTCAGCATCACTTCAACACCTGCTTCACCTTTGTTACAACAGTCCTTACCTGAGTCCAGTTCCTCAGCTTCTTCCACTTCCACACCTCCACTTTCACCACAGTCTGTTCCTGCACCTCCTCCAGTTTCAAAACTTCTTAATGTGCATCCTATGATCACTAGAGCTAAGAAAGGTATCTTTAAACCCAAAGCCCTGTCAGCAGTTGCTTCCATTATTGAACCTGCAAGTGTGTCAGAAGCACTATCCAGTGCTGAATGGAGAGATGCTATGGAGGAAGAATATAAGGCCCTAATGAAGAATGAAACATGGACCTTAGTCCCTCCTTCCTCTAATCATACAATTGTTGGGAGCAGATGGGTATATAAACTCAAACTTAAAGCTGATGGGTCAGTTTTGAAGCACAAAGCAAGGTTGGTGGCAAAGGGATTCAATCAGACCTATGGAGTAGATTTTACTGAGACATTTAGTCCAGTGGCCAAGGCTCCTACAATCAGGGTAGTTCTGGCCTTAGCTGTAACTTTCAATTGGCCTATAAATCAGGTAGATATTAACAATGCCTTTCTTAATAGTCCTCTCAAGGAACCAGTGTATATGACTCAACCTGAAGGGTATGTTGACCCTTCAAAACCTCATTATGTTTGCAAATTACAGAAGGCACTCTATGGTTTAAAACAGGCTCCAAGGGCTTGGTTTGAAGCCCTAAAGTCTCAGTTGCTATCTGGTCTTTTACACAGTCTGTCTGTGATAGTTCATTATTTACTCTTAAAGCTGCTGGACATATCTTGATTGTTTTGGTTTATGTGGATGATATTCTGGTCACAGGCAGCTCAACTACCTGGATTAACAAGTTCATACATATGCTGGATTCTAAATTCTCCCTCAAAAATCTGGGACCTGTCTCACATTTTTTGGGTATGCAGGTTTCTAGGGATTCATCTGGTTTATATCTAAATCAAAGTCAGTATGCTGCACAGCTTCTTACCAGGTTAGGCTGTGACTCCCTTAAAAGCTGTCCTACTCCTATTGTTCCTGGAAAAAAACTTGAAGAAGATCCAGGGGAGCTTTTCCAGAATGTAACATTGTACAGAAGTGCTATTGGGGGTCTACAATACCTAACTTGTACCAGACCTGACCTTACATATGCTGTAAATTATCTGAGTCAGTTCATGCAAAAGCCTCATTTGGAGCATTGGAAGGCTGTTAAAAGACTGCTAAGATATGTTATTGGAACTCTTAATCATGGACTGCATTTTAGGCCAGCATCTACTCTTGATCTTGTTGGTTTTTCAGATGCAGATTGGGGTGTTTCCACTATTGATAGGAAATCTGTTGGAGGTTACTTGTGTGTACCTTGGAGGATCTCTTGTTTCATGGAGCTCAAAAAAACAGGGTGTAGTCTCAAGATCAAGTACGAGTCGGAATATAGAGCACTTGCCAATGCCACAGCTGAGATAAAGTGGATCACATATTTGCTTGCAGAACTTCAAGTCAGACTTGCTGCTATACCTAAAATCTGGTGTGACAACACTAGTGCTTCCTTTCTTGCACAGAATCCTGTTTATCATGCAAGAACTAAGCACATAGAAATAGATGTGCACTTTGTTCGAAATGAGGTTCTCAGCAAGAAGTTGACAGTCTGTTACATACCTTCCTCTGATCAGGTTGCAGACTGCCTAACTAAGCCTCTACCAGTACCCCAATTTCAGATGTTTAGAGACAAACTCAATGTGTTTGCACCACCATTGAGTTTGAGGGGGGGGGGTGTTAATAATAATTGATGATGTGGCATGATCTATGGTGTACACATCATCTATGATCTAATGGTCCAAAGTTGATCTTATCTATTATTATTTGATTCTCTGTCTAATTCGGTTAGTTACCCTTTCTGCAAGAATGCTGTCATATATATATTTCTGGATGCTGCTGAATGTAATTAATGAGAAAACATATATTATTATGAAAGATTATTCCCTTATCTTCTTTCTGTTTTCCTAAGTCCGAACACCGTCGTGAATCCGGCTATCTTCCCGACTCATTTTGGCTGTCATACCGCAAGGGGAAAACCCTAGCTCTGATACCAAATGATGTAGAAGATCTACAATAAACGGATAAAAACGAGCTAATCCAAGTTCAAAGATAATATCATTCTCAAAATGGGAAAGATCATTCAAGATACAAGATTACATCAGGATGCTTATTAATTGCGAAAGCAAGGACTTAGAAATGTGAGTTGTGGAGAATCTATTATATAAGGACCTCCGGCGGCATGCTAGCTAGCTCTTTTTGATTGTGTCGTCATCCCATGATGTGTCTTTCTAGCTCGAATTAAACGATGATGTAATTTGAACTCTGAAGGGCACGACGCAATTGCCATGATTTTGCTTCTTTTGTCAACTTCCTGCTTGAGGCTTGTGATGCGACTAACGTTATTACTTTTTTTTACGACTTAGTTGGTTGGTACATTTGGAATGCCCATTGTGCGTGTCTCTTTTTCCGACTGTGTAGGTCTAGTCAATTATCCACTACCCCAACAGCATGACTTTGATAAGAGCTGGACATTAATTGTTCCTTCAAGTGTGTGGGCCGTGCAACGGTATATTTTGCTAGTGGCTGGTTTTGTTCAATAGATTTGTTTGTGTTTTATTTGATGAAATGGAGGAGCTCAATCTGTAAACATATTGTTTATCTTTTTTCTTTTAATTTGTATTTTATTTGATTTTTTTTTTTTTTTTTTTTTTATCTTCTGGTGATACAATTGTTTTAACATGGTTGAAGTTGTAACGCCCCGTTCCCGGACATCGAGTCCTTATCCGGAAATGGAACGTTCGGCACGTATAAAATAAAAGTAAATTCACTTTATACGTAAGCCTCTACTACGTCGTATCAAATTAAAGCAAACGGAAGCAAAAACTCGGGTATAAAATTTCTAAACGTTTAAGAATAGAAAAGGGAATCTAAAAGCGGAAATGTAAATTTATTACATTGAGAAAGTACGTAAATCCCAAAAGAAAAGTACTACACGTCTCGAAAGACCAAAAGTCTACCTTGAAGGTATCAAAAGTAATCCAAATGTAAAAGTAAAGCGGTAATTGATAAATCTTCAACGAGCGCCGTCAAACGTCGTCGTCGAACTCCTCCTCGAAAACCAGTTCGTCTTCTCATCCCCAAACACATAGAAAACATGCATTTGAGGTAAGTACAACGTACTTAATAAGAAAGAGAAGCTATGATAACAACTGTAGTTTATAAGGAAAAGATATTTAAATCGATTGGTTGTTTATGTGAGACCGACTCAATCTATGGTTCATTTCATGTCCATCAACATGAATTGACTAAACGTTTCTACTTAGCTTATCTATGTTACAACCGCACTCAAGGGCACTACGTGCATCCACCTCAGCAGAGTCCCTCCGTACTTAGGGTCATTATGACCTACGGAGTTCTTCCACCTCGGGAACACTCTTTTGCAACATATTAGTGGATCACACCAATATCCACGAAGTCTAGAAAAGGTAGACTCCGATAGTACGCGCGTCTCAGCAGAGTCCCTCCGTACTTAGGGTCTTCTGACCTACAGAGTTCCTCCACCTTCAGAGGTAGCACATGCATCGCGATTTAGCCTGGTGCCTAGCCAAGAGAGACATGTTGTTTAATCTTTTACTAATCAAGTACGTTGTTTATTAGGATGATTAACTAGCCACCTAAGTGTTTTCAAATAATCTCCCTCACGCATACTACTCTCTTCCTAGACCACTTAGACACGGACAGTCCTAGCAATTACACAGACATTGATGAATGCTAACTCATCAAAGCACAAGCCTATCATGTTCTTCCGACGGATCCGAACTTCAACTCCCTTTAAGAGTACATTCGGTGTTTTAACTGAACGAATCAGAAGCTCAATTCAGGCTTGTTCCAGTTTATACAGTGTTAACATATCACGTTTAAAGGTTTAGAAATGATTTAACATACTTAAAAGACTGAACAGCAACCGAACGCCCGTTTCCAGACATGGACGCCCGTCTGGAACCTACTGGACGCCCGTCCATTTTTCCCAGACGCTCGTCCACCCTAAGACAGCTACAACCTGAATGTAAAATAACACCTCAGACGCCCGTCCGGAGAAACCGGACGCCCGTCCGAAATGTAGCCAAGGCAGACGCCCGTCCACATGAAGCAGACGCCCGTCCGACCTGGGTTTCGGCTAGAACCCTAAAATCTCCAACACGATTTCCACATCGTTTCTCAACCAAACATCAGCAAAATAACACGGTGAAGCACGAAAAACCTCATCTAAATGCACCATATCATCCATAGTCATTAACCAAAGCAAAACCCATCTTCCTAACACCAAAACTTCATAAGAAAAGATCTAATCCTTACAACTAAGAATTGAAATCATAGGAATAGTTTTTCTTACCTATACGCAGCCCCAAAAACTGATCAAAACCTCAACAAAAGCCTGCAGCTTTGCCAACCAAACTGGTATCAAGACGATGCTTTCCTCACGACGATTCCAACGCTCTCGTCTGATCTGAAAACAACCAAGGATTGCTTCAGTTATTGGTGAAACTTTCCCAACTCTCAATTCTCTCCTTGAATGCGCAGAAGAGAAGAAAAGAAACGTGGCTGCTTCTTTTTGTAATTAGGTTATGGGGATTATCAGTCTAATTTTTCCTTTAATTACCACTTCCCATAACAAATCCTTAATTTTCCATAAACACCCTTATTACCAAAAAATTCAGATTTTTATCCCTTAAATGCATACACATATAACTTGAAATATATATATAATTAGCACATTACTTAACTCCGTTAAAAGAAAAGAAACCACAATATTTCGTTTTCGCAAAATGACACGTCTGCCCTTTCCCGAAAATCGGAATATTACAGAAGTAAAATTGAACGGGACATTATAAAAATATGTGAGAAATTTATATCGTGCTAAAGGAATTTAATTCTATTGTGGTCTGACCATTCTGTGGATATGCTTAAATTTCACTATAAAATGTGGGTGTTTTGAGTGTCTACGGTTTTTTTATTTAATACATTGAAATCACTCGCGTTTTATCGGTTTTTTTATGCATATCCACAATACGGTCACCCACCCGACAACAAAATTTGCCTCTTGCAGGTCATTGTGAATGCAATGTGGTATGTAGTGAGATTGTCTTTTCCATGTTGGAATTTTTTTTTTCTTTTTATGTAATGTGACCAAATTCCTTGCCTATTACTATAATGAGCTATTATCATATTGTTTTTAAATGTTATTTTATTTAATTTTTTTTTCTTAAAGCCTCTGTTATCCGGAACCCATTGGTCCGATTTATCCGGAATTCGGCCCGGATATCCACAATACGGTCACCCACCCGACAACAAAATTTGCCTCTTGCAGGTCATTGTGAATGCAATGTGGTATGTAGTGAGATTGTCTTTTCCATGTTGGAATTTTTTTTTTCTTTTTATGTAATGTGACCAAATTCCTTGCCTATTACTATAATGAGCTATTATCATATTGTTTTTAAATGTTATTTTATTTAATTTTTTTTTCTTAAAGCCTCTGTTATCCGGAATCCATTGGTCCGATTTATCCGGAATTCGGCCCGGATCGTCCCTACAGGGTCTGACTCTTAAACAGGGGTGGTCTGGCCAAGAGCTCCTTCAACATGACGCCTCAGAGGAGAATCGAACCGGTGACCTCCCTAGACATTCTCAAATCACTTACCACTTGACCAAACTACTTGGTTGTTTTTAAGTGTTATTACTTGTGGACCAAATTGCACTAACTCATTCATTATTCTGTGGCTCATGAATTAATCAATCATATTCATATATATATATATATATATATATATATATATATGTAAAATGTTAATTATATATCTTTCCGTCAACTAAGTTTTTGTAAATGATGATAGCTCAACACGTTCAACATGGTATCAGAATGATAGGTTCTGAGTTTCAGCTACGCAGCAAGCACAGTCTTCCCAAACAAACAAAAAAACACAAAAAAAACAGGGTGGCAATCTAATTGCGTATCCCAGTGAATTCAGTTCCATTATCAGAATATAGTGTTTTAATTGAGCAATCAAAGTTTTTTTCAACCAATGTTTAAAAACCAGGAAGAATCGTGGCAGCATCAGATTTACGGAAAAGAGGATAGAGCCGAATATATTTAGTAAAATGATCAACGAATATAATGCAATACTTAGAACCATCAATACCAAAAATAGGGGAAGTCCATACACCAGGAAAAAAAAATTCAAGAGGGCGAGTAGACCGTAGTGTGGGGAGTCCAAAGGGGAGTTTATGACTTTTATTCGAAAGGCATTTCACAGTGATTAGAATCATCATTGTTCAAAAAAGGTAAATGAGCAACATTATTAATAGAACGTAAAACATGTAAAGCATGGTGGCCTAAACGATTGTGCCACGTAGTTTTAGAAGCGACAGAGACGGCAAAGGCAAGGATGGGGCGGGTGGGCCAGGTGTAGAGACAATCTTTAGCATGACCCGTCAGGAGGCATGTGCCGGTTGTAATCTCCTTAACACGGAATTGTTCCGGAAAGAATTCAACAGAGACATTGTTTGTACGACAAAATTGATTAATAGATAACAGGTTATGGGAAATATTGGGAACGGATAAGACATCATTAAGGCGAAAATTCAAATAGGGCGGGGAGATGGATGTAGAGACAATATGAGTAATAGAAAGATCAGTACCATCTCCTATTAAGACGACATCGGAACCGGTGTAGGGTGAGTGAGGAGCAAGGTTGGCTAAGTCATTGATAACATGAAATGATGCTCCACTATCAAGAAGCCAAGGTTGAGGTTGTACCTAAGATGAAGTGGTGGCTAAATGAGCCTGAGGAGCTATGGCCTGTTTGGTTCCGTGCTAGGTTGGATCCATTTGGATCCAACTCAATATTTTATTCACTCCACTATCTTATTTACCATTATTTTATTAATTCTATTATTTTATTATAATTTCTCTAATCAATCATTTCACCATCAACAAATAAAATAATATTAATCAATTCACTTTATTCACTCACTACACCATTTAACCATTATTTTATCAATACAACACTTCATTCAAATTTCTCTCACCAATCACTTTTTCATCTACATAAATTTCAATACAACATTTCAACATTATAATCATTATATCACTTTATTTTATTTTATTTTATTTTCTCTCTCCTGAATCCATTCAACCCCAATTCAACCTCAAACCAAACAAGGCCGAACTCCATGGGTGTGCCGGATGAGGGGAGGGCATGCCAGAAACCGGGATAAATTGAAAAATTGGGACACCACCTTGCACTATGTCCTTGAGTCCTACACATTTGGCATTTGCCAAGGTAGGGCTTGGGTGGAGCAGAGGCGAAGGGAGAAGTAAGAGTCGAGATCATTGACATTGATGTTGCTTTTCCTTTTTTTTTTTTTTTGGGTTCTGAAGCTGTTGTTTTCTTTTCTTTTGATTGTTGTTTGCAGAAGGTGGAACGGGAGAAGAAAAGAAAAAAAAATGGAGGAGAAGAATGAGGGGAGGATTAATGTGGCTCTGATACAATATATACAATTGAAATGAAGGTCCTAGAATCAGTGGTGTCTATGTTCAATCAATATAGAATCAATCAGTAGTAAATACGATGATTATAAATAAATGAATATCTCCTATATATATTTTGCTATAATATCCTTAATTAGATACCTTGTATTTGTTGTTAAGTGTGCATAGTTTCATGCTTTTTTTTCTTTCCAGAACCTTTCTAGGATTAAAGCATTACAAAGAATATATATATAGAAAACCGATAGGGTGGATCATTTTTCTGTGGGTTTTCTGTAGAAGTTTTATGTAAGAATTAACACAAGGTAAAAAGATGACTTAAAGCATAGAAGAAAGGGGAATGCATCCTTAAAAACTAGACACAAACCCTTACTTTTAAGCCAATTTATTTCTCAACCCTTCCCTCTGCTTCAGCAGGACGAGGCCCCTCATCATCATCGTCGTCTCCTTCATCACTATCCTGTGACAAGGGGGCTGCTCCTTGTCCATATTTATCATCAGATAATCCTGAAATACAACCCCTATCTCAACCTACTCAAATTGTCGATAAAGTTATTCCAACATGCCCTAGCCAAACCTTGGGAAAAGCTCTTTATATACCCAGTCATGGTGTGATCGTATCTCTGCCAAAGATTTCACCTTTTTGCACCTTAACAACTTTAAACCTTGCGACCTCGTTCTAGCCGGCATGACCGGGGCATGCAAGCAATTATCAGTTGCAAATGTCATATTGGATTAAACACCTACGCTTGATATGCCAGATATTCAAAATTAAGTAAAGTGGGAGGTGGTAGTTTAAACTTGGATGCCATGAATATTTTCAATAAATTGATGATTGACAGCATTTTACATGTTAATCAACACAATTCACATTTCTTGATTGTATTAATTAGAAGATAAGCCAAAAGAGATAAGAGATGGAGTAAAAAGAAGAGAAAGTTGTTATATGAAGATATATTTGATTAAATTTAATTAAATTTATAGTGTTTATCTTGATTTATTATTATTCAAATAAATAATAGTTTTTTTTTATCTTTATTAGGATTTCTCTCCTATATAAATGAACAGTACTGTATCAACTGATCATCTCAATAAAACATCATTTCAGTTTTTCTATTATTCGTGTCTGGTTTTCTTTATGGTATCAAAACCAGAGGCGGGGTTCGGATGCCTTAACATTGGTGAACCCTCGCCCGATCCCTCTTCCGCTATCATTTCAATTTTTCTGAATTTTTCGAGAAAAAAAAGTCTGATTGCATACACTTTTTGAACAACCCCTTTTTTTTGGTACTGCATCTTAGGGTATCATAAAAATAAAAAATAAAAGAAAAACAAATTGCAAGTATAGTTTGTTTGCTTCAAAAATCGTACCCCGGTCAAATATAAATTAAAATAAAAAAAAAAAGAAAGAAAGAAAGAAAAGAAAAAGATGACTCAGAAGAAACTTGTTGTTTTTTTATTTTTCCAATCATTGTCCCAGTCCAAATAAAGCTTCGAATGCTTTCTCTTTCGTATCCCTTTTTTTCCAAAAAATTAATTCAAAAATGGAATGCGATCCCCTACGGTACAAAGGGGTGCGGTGCGGTGCTGTGCACCCGAAACGGCGTCGTTTCGGGTGAAAGCGACGCCGTTTTGACTGTGTTTTTTTTATTTTTTAGATCGGAACCAAACGGCGTCGTTGCGGACCGAAACGGTGTCGTTTTGGTGCACAGCAAGCCGCGTTGTGCACCTTTGTACCGTAGGGGATCGGCCCCCTTAAAAAATATAGCATCTTTATTTTATTTTTCGGCATCCATCTTATCTCTATTTTTAGGATGTAAATGCAAAAGACGGATCTATTAATGCAAGAATTTCATTTGGAGGCGACAACAACAAATTTCCCAACAAGACTCTCGGAAGAGCCGGACAAACGTGCGCCGATGAGAAGTCAAAACCACAAACTAATGGACTCCGGAAGAGCCGAAAAAAAGTGCGCCGGGGTGGAGATGCCCTCCAAAAATTTCAAAAATATGGACTCCGAAAGAATCGCCGGAGTGGAGATGCCCTCCAAATCATGCAATTACAAACTCAGCCTCCAAACCTGGCCTCGTTTGAGGGAGTGTATTAAAAGATAAGCCAAAAGAGATAAGAGATGGAGTCAAAAGAAGAGATAAAGTTGTTACATGAAGATATATTTGATTAAATTTGATTTATAGTATTTATCTTGATTTATTATTATTCAAATAAATAATAGTATTTTTATCTTTATTAGGATTTCTCTCCTATATAAACGAGCACTACTGTATCAATTGATCATCTCAATAAAACATCATTTCAGTTTTTCTATTATTCGTGTCTGGTTTTCTTTAGATTGCACCATCAACAAACCAAACATAGTTCTTCGCAATCAACACTCTTTCAGGGAAGTTCGTACCTAGAGACTCTGTGATGTGATCTAGCCCAAGAAGACTGAAGAGCATAGCAATGATGGGCTTGTATGAATTATTTTAGTTAGTACTTGATTTTATATTATTTTACTTTATTTTTCATTGGATTATATTAATAATTGTCTCGTGGGCTTAGATGTCACAAGAAGACCCACCTTTATTTAATAATGGCGCCACTTTTGGGCCTAGTTGGTTTAGGTTTTACTAGTGTAGCCTATATAAAGGCATCCTACGTGTAGTTTTATACAGATGAATCATGAACAATATTATTATAAAGGCATCCTACGTGCAGTTTTAGATTGCACCATCAACAAACCAAAAATAGTTCTTCGCAATCAACACTCTTTCAGGGAAGTTCGTACCTAGAGACTCCGTGATGTGATCTAGCCCAAGAAGACTGAAGAGCATAGAAATGATGGGCTTGTATGAATTATTTTAGTTATTGTACTTGATTTTATATTATTTTACTTTATTTTTCATTGGATTTTATTAATAATTGTCTCGTGGGCTTAGATGTCACAAGAAGACCCACCTTTATTTAATAATGGCGCCACTTTTTGGGCCTAGTTGGTTTAGGTTTTACTAGTGTAGCCTATATAAAGGCATCCTACGTGTAGTTTTATATAGATGAATCATGAACAATATTATTATAAAGGCATCCTACGTGCAGTTTTAGATTGCACCATCAACAAACCAAAAATAGTTCTTCGCAATCAACACTCTTTCAGGGAAGTTCGTACCTAGAGACTCCGTGATGTGATCTAGCCCAAGAAGACTGAAGAGCATAGCAATGATGGGCTTGTATGAATTATTTTAGTTATTGTACTTGATTTTATATTATTTTACTTTATTTTTCATTGGATTTTATTAATAATTGTCTTGTGGGCTTAGATGTCACAAGAAGACCCACCTTTATTTAATAATGGCGCCACTTTGGGCCTAGTTGGTTTAGGTTTTACTAGTGTAGCCTAAATAAAGGCATCCTACATGCAGTTTTATACAGATGAATCATGAACAATATTATTATTATTTGAGTGAAAACTCTTCTTTGATTAAGTCGATTTAGGCTTAATTGTCAATCACTTGCGAGTGAGTATCTTCTTCGTTATCGAGGATACAACCCTTCAAGAACGAATCAGCGTTTTCGAGGTTCCTGACTGGGTTTTTTAGCTCGTCATTGATTCCTTAGGAGGTTCCTAAGCACGTTCTGATCGTTTTTCCTACCCGGAATCACATCACTCCAATATGGGGAGTAACATACGTGGCTCATTCTGGACCACACAGTTTCATTCTATAATGTAAATGTGCGGTCCAGAATGAGCCACACGGGTCACTCCCTAAATAGGAATCTCTAGGTAAGAATTTTCCTCTTTCAAGGAAGTTCTTACCTAGAGACTCCATATGGGGAGTAACATACGTGGCTCATTCTGGACCACACAGTTTTATTCTGTAATGAAACTGTGTGGTCCAGAATGAAAGACATAGGTCACTCCCCATATGTGAGTCTTTAGGTAAGAATTTTCCCATCTTTCATGGTTGATACTTGTTACCATTCCTCAATGGCTGGACTAGAACCAATGAAGGATTCTCATTTGGATGATCATAAAACAGACTAGAACGACTCAGTTCTTGCTTCTTAGCTGCCATTGCTATCAAAAACATTAGCTATCCACACAAAAGTATAGATTTCTGAAGAAGAAGAAGAAAAAAAACGATCCTTAATTGGATTCTAATTCCAGAAATAAAAGAAAATCTCAAAAAAATTCTCAAGTTTCTATGAAAACCACTAAATCTTGAAGAAAGCTCTCAATTTTCTTCTACTAAAACATCAGAATTAGCACATTTTGAGCAGAAAATGCTCTGATACAATGTTGAAATTGAAAGAAAACACAAAACAAAATATAATGCGGAATTCTTATTGATACAAAATAATGAACAAATTTAATAACAATGTTGTTGATCATGAAGTATTTATAGAGTATAATTCACTACAACGGTAACATTCAGTTATAACAGAATAAGAAGTTACAACATTGTACTGTCAGCTGAGTCTTCAGTCTGCTGAGCTGAGTATTGAATTGAGCTAAGCATATCAGTTGAAACCTTCAAGTCAACTGAATTGAGTGTATGCACATCTTCATTCATTCAACACCCATTTATCCATATACTCCCTCCGTTCTTAGTTATATGTCGCGTTTGAGAAAAACAGACAGATTAAAATGAGTACTCAAAAAAAATCTTTGAAAGTGTAGTGGTGTAATGAATATGATTGATAGGTTGAATAAGCCTTGAGAGTTAGAAAAGTAATATTGAAAAACGGAAAGAGTATTAAAATATGTATTGAAAATGTAACTGTAACGACCCACTCCCAAAAAGCGCAATTTTCTTGGGAAATGAACCGTTCGGCCATGTTATGAAAGAAAGCTTCATAACACGAAGCCTCGTAGTTGAAAACTAAAAGAAATAAAACTAATCGCGGAAGTTAAAATGTATTTCATAACAAAGTGAGGTGGTCTACGGGGTCAACCCGATTATTACAAAACATAAATAATATAAGTCTAGGTCCCAAATATTTATTTATCCTCAAATTCTATCTCCACGGCCTCGAACACATATATGACCTCCTTGGAAACAGACATGACATCAGCTAAGATAATGTGACAGGATGCTATTGTTTTCGTGGTCGTGGAGATAGAATTTGAGGATAAATAAATATTTGGGACTTAGACTTATATTATTTATGTTTTGTAATAATCGGGTTGACCCCGTAGACCACCTCACTTTGTTATGAAATACATTTTAACTTCCGCGATTATTTTTATTTCTTTTAGTTTTCAACTACGAGGCTTCGTGTTATGAAGCTTTCTTTCATAACATGGCCGAACGGTTCATTTCCCAAGAAAATTGCGCTTTTTGGGAGTGGGTCGTTACAGTTGGTATCAGAGCCGACTACCAGACGGATCTAAGTGCCACACCCTTAGAGTTGGTGGGGGCCACCTCTAGATACCTTTGGTAGGATCCTGGCGAGGACGCCAGTCCTTTAAGGGGGGAAGAATATCACGACCCAAAATCCCACATTGCTAGCTTGTGGGAATTGGGATTAGTATTTAAGAGTGAGGGAATAATGGATTTGATAACTTGGGTTAACCATTTTAGACCAAGCGAGGACGACGGTCTAAGTAGTTACCAGGACCATTATGCCCCAAGTAGCACACCCAGGCCCGCAGTTTCTGGGGCGTTACAGTAACTACGACAGATAAAAAAGAAATTTTGATTTTGACAACTGCGACAAATAATTAGGAATAGAGGGAGTATTATAATAATCGATGTGAAGCAGATCCGTTCATCTAATATTATGACAGTTTTTTTTAGCAAGACATCATCTATTACTCGATTTTTTAACGCGGCACATCGTATCTATTGTTTTTTTTTTTGAGTGGTGTATCTACTGTTATTTAAAGGATAATAGACATCAATGGATTAAGTATTATTAATTTTGATTTATATACATTTTCTGGTTGTGTTGATACTTTAATCAAATTTTTTTTTTTTGGAATATCGATATCTCTAGTATAAATACTCATTATACCTTTAGCAAAATACACAAATAATTAATAATTTTTGTTCTAAATTTTGTCGTCTGTATTATATATTTTGTCGTATCTTTGGTTGCGGTGAAACCCTTGGGAACGTGGAGGTGAAGGAAAAGGACAAGACCATGATT
Organism: Gentiana straminea; assembly: GCA_036785695.1. NCBI lineage: Eukaryota > Viridiplantae > Streptophyta > Magnoliopsida > Gentianales > Gentianaceae > Gentiana > Gentiana straminea. Next base: position 3,073,450 of record JAVUPR010000220.1, on the reverse strand, counting down.
ATCCCTAAGGATTTCCTTGAAGAACTGGTTAGTGAAATCCTTTCAAGACTACCAGTAAGATCTCTATTGCGATTTAAGTGCGTATGCAAGTCATGGTGTGATCGTATCTCTGCCAAAGATTTCGCCTTTTTGCACCTTACCAACTATAAACCCTCCGATCTCGTTCTAGCCGGCATTGACCTGCACATATACGGAGCAGCCGACTTAGAAGTACTGTCTCAGCACTTATCAATCGTAAATGTCTCACTGCCGACTAGAGGTTCTGCACAAGGAGCAGCCCCCTTACAGTATGCGTGTAGGTCTAGGATTGTTAATCATCCACTACCCCAACATCATGACTTTGATAAGAGATGGGGATTGATCACTGAAGTGTGTGGGCCGTGCAACGGTATACTTTGCTTGTACAGTCAGGTAGAAGAGAGTATTTTGTTGTGGAATCCACAGATCCAGGACTTCAAATTTATTCCTCAATCTAACCTACCTCGTCATGACTCTCATGAGGCTATACAAGGAGAAAGGTCACACTTTAGTTATACGGTTGGCTTCGGTTTTGATTCTGAAACAAAGGATTACAAGATTCTACAAATTGTGCGGTATATATAAGCAGCAGCAACAACTTGAGGTATACAGCCTTGCTACTAATTCATGGAGGATACTAGATGCCTCACCGGTCGACAGTTTTTGCGTCAGTCGATTGTTTACTGCACACAGAAAAATCGGCTGGCTTGGAAGACGAACAATATTTTTATTTGATGTGAGCGATGAAACGTTGGATAGGATCATACCACCCGTATCTCTAGAGGGTGAGACTGATCATAGCAGGGAAAAATATTCACATGTATTCCCTTTCAGAGAATCCATTGCAGTCGTGATTTCTACTGTGACAAAGGTACAAAGTACTTGTGAATATTGTGAAATTTGGATGTTGAATGATTTCAATTGTGCTCAGTCAAGATCTTGGAGCAAATTGTGGACGATCCAACTTGAAAATCTCCATCAGCCTCTAGGCTTGTGTGGAAACTCGCACCTCATTTTTCGAGAAAGTAGGGATACTTTTAACTTGAAGTTATATGATCTACTTAACCATGATGTAGTGGACGTTGGAGCATCAATGGTTAGATCCTATGTTTACAAGGAAAGCCTTATTTCGATCAGCAACTAGAAAAACAAGGGGATATTTTTCTTCCGCATATTTTACTAGTCGTATTTTTCAATCTTGTTATTTGGATAGAAGTTCAATCGTCTATATTGTTTTTTATTTGATTAATTATTATTATTTTTTTTTTTTCTTTTTTGCGTTTGAAAGCAGTAATTCCTTTTGCTTTGGTTCCTCTCATCATTGGCTTTTCGTTGATATATGTTCCTTGTCAATTTGTGAAGACCAAAAAACTTGATTGATTTTTTTGTGCTTTTAGGATGAAGAGAGAACATTACAGTGATGGACTTTTTGCATTAATTACTGAATTCGTATAATACAGCCTTCATTAGATATTTTGTATTGTTGTTGATTGTGTTTAGTTTCTTACTCTTATTCCCAGAAACATTCTAGTATATAGTAGATGCCCTTAAGTGAAGTGGGAGGTGGTAGTTTACACTTGGATTTTTTTTGTGCTTTTAGGAGGTGGTAGTTTACAAATTGTGCAGAGCATCCATATGTACAATGAGCAGCAGCGGCAGCAACAGCTTGAGCTATACAGCCTTGCTACTAATTCATGGAGGAAACTACTAGATTATGCCTCTCCACTCAACTGTTTTTGCAGCAGTAGTCCTTTGTTTACTTTATGTTGAAACAGGGATGAGAAAACTTGCACTTGAAGAAATATAGACAAATGCAATCTAACGAAAAATAAGGTGGAAATTGATAAAACACAGAAACAAAGAGAACACGGTGATTTAACGTGGTTTCCGGCGTTGTGCCGACTACTCCACGGAAGAAAATGAGATATTTTATTATGCACAGAATTACAAGGTTTTCACAAGTGTGTGAATAACACTTTGAAAAGCACACTTTGCATTGATTACAACTTCGGTATTTATAGACACAAATCCCTAACCCTAACCGCCATAAGATCTTTGTCGGAATTGTCATAAATACCCCAGATGTGGACCCCAACTCCAGATGTTATCCACCAGACGAAACTCAGCTCCAAACTGACTTTCTAAAAAAAAAACTCACTTGTAATCATCAGACTCAGATGTAGAACTCAACAAACTCGGTTTCCACAAAACTCACTTTTTTTTCCAAAACTCAAGTTTTCTCAGCATTTTTCCAAAACTCAAGTTTTCTAAGCTTTTCCCAAAACTCAGTTTCACTTCACAAAACTCAGTTTCAACTTTCGATTAGTTCTACCGAGTTTTAGAGATCAAGTCACAAAACTAACAAATCTCCACCTTGACTTGATCTCTCATTCAACGTCACCGGATTGCATAATTCGGATGTACTTGTACCGTATGCATTCGTCAATGCCGGGATGTACCGGCACTAGACTTCTCCACAGAATCCACTCAGCTGACCTGACTCAACAAAGTTTCCAGAAAACGGATTATAAGCTTTGAATGTTAAGCAAGTCCAGACACAACTGAAACTTGCTTTGTTGAACTGGTTTAGTAAACATATCAGCAGGATTTTCCTTGGTGCTGATCTTCTTCACTACAACCCTTTTCTTATTTCTCAAAAAATGATATCTCGCATCAATATGCCTGGTTCTCTCATGATGAACCTGATCCTTAGCTAGACAAATTGCACTCAAACTGTCACAATAAATCTCAGCTTGATCCTGATCCAGCCCCAAATCACTGACTAGACCCTTCAACCAGATTGCTTTTTTGGATGCTTCTGTAAGAGCCATATACTCTGCCTCAGTTGTTGATAAAGCTACTGTTGCTTGCAGAGTTGCTTTCCAGCTGACAACTGAATTCCCCAATGTGAAAACATAACCAGTCATTGATTTTCTACCGTCCACATCACTCGCATAATCGCATCACAAGTATATCCTATGACCAAACTCGAGTATCACCTCCATAAATGAGACCAACATCGATGTACCCCTAAGGTACCCGAACATTCTTTTCACAAACTTTCCGGTGTTCCTTTCCAGGTTGAGCCATAAACTCGTCGACAACACCGACCGCCCGAGCCGATCGTGCCTAGTGCACACCATGGCATACATCAGACTGCCAACTGCACTAGCATATGGAACTTTTGACATATATTCCTTCTCCTCAGCTGACTGTGAAGCATAAACTGATAAATGAACATTTGACGCCATAGGAGTATCTATTGGCTTTGCAGCGGACATACCATACTTGGCCAAAATCTTTTGTATATAGCCATGCTGAGATAAAAACAGTTTCTTTTGACTTCTATCTCTCCATATCTCCATCCCCAAGATTTTCTTGGCTGCACCCAAATCTTTCATTTCAAATTCAACACTAAGAAGGTCTTTCAGATTCTGAATATCAGACTTATTTCTTGCAGCTATCAGCATATCATCCACATACAAAACAAGATAGATGTATGATCCATCTTCGAGCTGACTATTGTAGACACAACAATCATAAGGACTTCTGCTATAACCCAGCTGGATCATGTAACTGTCAAACCTTTTATACCACTGTCTAGGAGTCTGCTTCAACCCATACAAGGACTTTTTCAGCTTACAAACAAATGCTTCTTTGCCAGGAACTTGAAATCCCTCTGGCTAAGTCATGTATATCTCTTTGTCTACCTCACCATGTAGAAAAATTGTCTTCACATCTAACTGCTCAAGTTCAAGGTCTTACTGTGCCACCATTGCTAGTAACACTTTGATTGAAGTATGTCTGACTACTGGTGAGAATATCTCATCAAAGTCCACCCCTTCTTTTTGACTGAATCCTCTAGCAACCAAATGTGCCTTATACTTGACTCCTTCTGCCTTATTCATTCCTTCCTTTTTCTTGAAGATCCATTTGCATGTAATAACTCTCCTATCAACTGGATGTTTAACAAGATCCCAAGTCTGATTTTTCGGTAATGACTCCATTTCATCTCCTATGGCAGCAAGCCATTAAGATGACTCAGAACATGTTATCGCTTCCCTGTAAGTAGAAGGTTCAAAACCATCCATCTCTTCTGCAACTTGAAGTGCATATCCAACCAAATCTTCAAACCCATACCTTCTGGGAGGTATCCCAACATTGGATCTTCTAGCTCGCCGCATGCCTATACTTTGTCGACCAATATCAATTTGACGCTCGCGAGACCCTCGTTCGGTGCCGACCGGCTTGGATTCGCTTCTAGTTCATTAACCGGATCGATGAAAATCGACTTTGTTCAAATTTCGAGTGTTGCATCTCGGTGACTCCACATGAAGATCCACCTAACGTCGCGCTTCTCGGTTTCGCCAAATCATCGGTTTCGGTTTCAGTTATCCTCCCCACTTATGAACTGAGCATAGAATTTTCATCAAAAATTGTATCTCTGTTGAGAATAACTCTGTTTTCTGCTGATGACCAAATTCTATAACCCTTAACTCCATCACCATACCCCACAAACACTCATTTCTTGGCTCTTGGTTCCAGTTTCCATTCACTGATATGATAGTAAACTGTGCTTCCAAATACCCTTAGACCGAGTAATCAGCAGGCTTTCCTGACCATATTTCAACTGGTGTCTAAACTGATCCCTGTGTGAGGACTCCTGTTGATTAAGTAACAAGTTGTGCTTACAAACTTTTCCGCCCAAAATCTTCTTGACAAACCAAAGATGAGAGAGCATGCATCTTGCTCTCTCCGGAAGAGTTTGATTCATTCTTTCAGCTACACCATTTTGCTGAGGAGTATTCCTGACTGTATGATGTCTGGCAATACCCTCATTTCTACATAATTCATCAAACTCATTCCAGCAGAATTCCAGACCATTATCTGTACGAAGCCTCTTGATCTTCTTCCCCAACTGATTTTCAACTAGAGCCTTCCATTGCATGAAGCTCTTGAATGCCTCACTTTTTTGTTTCATCATCACCACCCAAGTCTTTCTTGAATAGTCATCTATGAATGACACAAAATATCTGTGACCACCCAATGACTCCACCTTTGATGGCCCCCAACAATCAGAATGAATGTAATCAAGTGATGACTTTGTGCTGTGTATCCCTTTTGAGAACTTTCCCCTATGAAGCTTCCCAAACACACAATGCTCATAAAAGTCCAGATTCTTGACCTTACATCCACCAAGAAGATCTTTCTGAGAAAGAATCTGCATCCCCTTTTCACCCATGTGACCCAGTCTCATGTGCCACAGTTTTGTCCGCTGTGACTGATGAACTTCAACAGATGCTACAGCAGCAGACCCAGACACAACTGATCATTGCAAAATATACAAGGTTCCCCTTTTGACTCCCCTTAGAACTGAAACTGAGTTTTTGTAGACACTCAGTTTTCCACCTTCACCCTTAAAACTGAATCCCTTGCTGTCTAAAAGACTGAGAGATACCAAGTTCTTGGTCATCTGTGAAACATATCTAACTTCACTCAATATACAGAATTTACCATCCTCTGTCCTCAACTGAACTGAGCCAATCCCAACTATCTTGCAGACCTTGCTGTTTTCCATAGCTATATGACCACCATCTATATGTTGATAACTTGAGAACCACTCTCTGTGTGGACATATATGATAAGATGATCCAGAGTCTAGAATCCACACATCAGCATGATGTGCTAATTCTCCAGCTACTAGAACCATGTCCTCCTCTGAATCAAACTCAGCTGCAACAGCAGTTGTTCCAGAATTGTTCTCCTGTTGTTTCTTTTTCTTTGGACAAACTGGACTTCCAATGTCCCGCCTCCTTACAAGAATTGCAAACATCTCGTGGATTTAGGACCTTTGGACCCAATTTTCTTGGATTTCTTCTTCTTCCCAAACTGCTGCCCATGCCCTTTTCCACCACTGCTGCTGACTACAAGTCCAACAGCCTGACTGTCTGCCCCAGCTGCCTTATGTCTCAGCTCTCTGGAATGTAAAGCTGACCTTACATCTTCCAAAGCAAGTAACCGTATCCTTCCCAACAATGAAGGATTGCACAAAGTTCTCATAAGAAGCTGGTAGTGATACCAACAAAACAGAGCTGCATCTTCATCCTCAATCTTCGGATCAATATTCCCGAGATCAAGTAATATTGTGTTCAACCGATCAAGATGATCTCTCACCGAGCCCCCTCATGCATCCTTAGGCTAAACATGTACCTGCGCTTTAGCAACCGTGTTGGTCAATGACTTAGTCATATACGGTGTTTCAAGCTTTGACCATAACTTAGCGGCAGTTTCTTCCACAGCAACTTCTATGATAACATCATCAGATAAGCACAACATGATGGTGGATTGTGCTTTCTCCTCCAGACTGGCGTAATCTGCTGCGCTGGCATGTCTTTTACCGGATAAAGGAGTCCACAATCCTTGTTGTTTTAACAAGGACCGCATATTGATTTGCCACAGACTGAAACTGTTCCTCCCTATAAATTTATCAATCTTTACGTTAACTGCTGACATATTTCTTGTTAAAGAATAGACTTTTGATCACAAAATCCTAGCACCGGTCACCGGTCTTGGTGAAGATCAACTCCGTTCAACCTGCAAATCTCCCTGAATCTTGAACCTGACGCTCTGTTACCAGTTTGTTGAAACACGGATGAGAAAACTTGCACTTGAAGAAAGATAGACAGATGCAATCTAACGAAAAATAAGGCGGAAATTGATAAAACACAGAAACAAAGAGAACACGGTGATTTAACGTGGTTTCCGAGGTTGTGCCGACTACTCCACGGACATAAAAGGAGATATTTTATTATGCACAGAATTACAAGGTTTTCACAAGTGTGTGCATAACACTTTGAAAGACACACTTTGCATTGATTACAACTTCAGTATTTATAGGCACAAATCCCAACCGCCATAAGATCTTTGTCGGAATTGTCATAAATACCCCAGATGTGGACCCCAACTCCAGTTGTTATCCACCAGACGAAACTCAGCTCCAAAATGACTTTCTCAAAAAACTCACTTGTAATCATCAGACTCAGATGTAGAACTCAGCAACCTCAGTTTCCACAAAACTCATTTTTATCCAAAATCCAAGTTTTCTTAGCTTTTCCCAAAACTCAAGTTTTGTCAGCTTTTCCCAAAACTCAGTTTCACTTCACAAAACTCAGTTTCAGCTCTCAGATTAGTTCTACCAGTTTTAGAGATCAAAGCACAAAACTAACACTTTATACAGAAAAATCGGTTGGCTTGGGCACAAAAGACAAATAATACATTTATTTGACGTGAGCGATGTAACCTTTGATACAATACTGGTATCTCTAGAGGATGATAACAGGGAAAAGTTAATTGAAGTATTCCCTTTTAGAGAATCCATTGCAGTCGTGACTGCTGCGACGGTTGTTCCAAGTGAAGGTGGATATTGTGAATTTGGATGTTGAATAGTTGTTGTACTCAATCAAGATCTTGGAGCAAATTGTGGACAATCCAACTTGAAAATCTCTATCAGCCTGTAGGCTAATGTGGGAACTCGTACCTTATTTTTCGAAGTCGGAATACTTACAACTTAAAGTTATATGATCCGCTTAACCTTGATGTAGTGGACGTTGGAGCATCAATGTTTAAATGCGCCCTTGTTTACAAGGAAAGTCTCATTTCGATCAAAGGCGACAACAACCGGAACAAAAGTACTAAGTGTTAAGATTCTACCGATAGATTGGTTTTCTCTTTTGTAGATTTCAATCTTATTATTTGGATAAAACTTGAATTGCCTATACTGTTTTTTGCCTTATATATAAATCTGTAATTCCTTTTTGGTGCGTACGTTTTGGCATTACCAAATTTGTTGAGTCTTCTTGTATATATAATACATATATCATTAGATACCTTGTATTGTTGTTGATTGTGCTTAATTAGTTTCACAGTCGTAGCCTTTTTTTTATTTTTTTTAATTTTTATTCTCCACTATAGTAATATTGTCTTTTATGGATTGGTGCATTAGGCTTTTATTAGAATTTTGTATACTCCGTAGCCATATTTTCATTGTTAGAAACTGGTTCTTGATCTTGCCTATACTGAGCTATTAGCTTGAAAAACATCGGAGGAGTATCAGAATAAAACGCAGAGAAGAAATCTAGAGAATAAAACACTAGATTGGGTAAGACACTATCCAATAAAATTTCATCTTCAAAGACGTCGTCAACATCATTAAGACGGGTAAGTTACCATTAATTATAATCCGAATCACCATTAAATTCATCCTATTTTATTTTCTCATCAACGACGTCTCTAGTATCATCATAGATAGGGAGGTTGTCATTTATCATGTAACTCATAAACAAAAATAGCTAGGTCCCTTTTCAATGAAAATACGATCGGTAAAAAACTCGGTCGATCAAATACTCTTCGACGTCGAGGTTTCTATGATGATTTTCATGATCACGATGCTTCGGATATCCAGTATGACAAAGTGATACGAGTTTTTGGAACTGAAATCGAAATTAGAGCGATACATCTTCCGATTTTAGAGCTCTGCAATTTCTTGGTTTAACTGTGTGATTTGCCACTACAAGTATTTTTTCATCCAACATGGATTGACTAGATCGCGATGCCTGTAGACTTTCATAATCAAAACATGTCCATTAACACGATCACCATAACAATCATCCATAAAAAACTTATGATTATTCTCGTCTCAAGAACTTACGGATGCTTTGATAGTAATTGACGTTGAAGACGTATCATAATAAAAAGCAAGGAAGAAAGGTAGAGAATACAGCAACGGTGACACAAAAATTCTTTCATATATATTAAATAATGTTTCCTTAAATATTGTGAATTCCAAAAAAGTCCCCTAACAAATCAAATTGAGACCGAAGGATGAGGGGGTAGTAAAGTATTTCTGATTAGATTTTTATTTATTTGTTTTGGGCCTGATGATAATAAAGGTTACCAAATTCAATCGGACCACGTCTCAATTTTTAGTTTTTCTTTTCATTTGAAGAGAATGATCAATCGGTCCATTTAAAAAAAAAAAAAAAAAAAAATTATGATTTCGTATTGTGTACTACAGCACAGGCGTAGGAGTGATCCTGTTATTTAGAGCTTTGGCTGCCGGCGAAACCCTTGAACGTGGGAGGTGAAGGAAAGAAAAAGAGTATGATTATCCCTATGAATAATATACCTGAAGAACTGCTTACTGAAATCCTTTTAAGACTACCGGTAAGATCTCTACTGCGATTTAAGTGCGTATCCAAGTCATGGTGTGATCGTATCTCTGCCAAAGATTTCACCTTTTTGCACTTTAACAACTATAAACCCTCCCACGACCTCGTTCTAGCCGGCCTGAACGACAGACACCATCTCCCGATTTTATCAACTGCATATGTCTCGTTCTCACCACCTACTAGAGCTTGTGCAGAAGAAGAAGAAGCCTCACAATTTGTGTGTAGGTCTAGGATTGTTGATTATTCACTACCCCAACATCATGACTTTGATAAGAGCTTGGCAATGGCCCTTCAAGTATGTGGGCCGTGCAATGGTATATTTTGCTTGTACATGTATAGTCAGGGAAAAGATCCTATTTTGTTGTGGAATCCAAAGATCAAAGACTTCAAAGTTATTACTCAATCTAACCTACCTCGTCATCACGCTATACAAGGGCCGCGCTCATATTATACGGTTGGGTTTGGTTTTGGTTTTGATTCCAAAACAAATGATTACAAGATTCTGAATATCGTGTGGAACAACTGTTGTAATCAGCATCAGCAGCAGCAGCTTGAGCTATACAGCCTTGCTACTAATTCATGGAGGAAACTAGGTGATGCCTTACCACTCAAAAGTTTTTGCATCAGCCCTTTGTTTGCTGCACTAAACAGAAAAATCGGCTGGCTTGGAGACCAAAGACAAATATTTTTATTCGATGTGAGCGATGAAACCTTTGTGTTAGAGTTTTTGTAGAAGGTTGAATGGAGAAGGCTAGGATGATGAGTGTGAGATGGAAAAGAATTGATAAGTTGGAGAAATTGGAGAAAGAAATTTTATTGTATTGATTGCTTGATTCTTAGTTACATGGTGGTGGTGCTATTTATAGCCCCCATTGGATAGTTCAAGTGTCTAATGGAGTTTTCTAGTTCTTTCTTAATTTTGAGTAATCACTACTAGAACCTACATGCTTCTAGTAGCTTCCATTCTAGTGTAGCAATATTTATCTAGATCTTACATACAACTAGAAGCTTCTACATTAGGAATGCATTTCTACAATCTAGAAATTTCTTTTCTTTTTTCTAGAAATGTGTAGCACAATTTAACACTCCTCCTTGGTACACATTTCAGTGACACCAATCTTTTCTCGTAATAGCTCGAACTTGTCTCTTGGTAGTGCTTTTGTGAATATGTCGGCTAACTCGTTCTTCACTCCTCGCAATGCATGACTTCTATTTCTTTATTGGCCACAAATTCTCGATGAAGTGGTACTTGATTCTTATGTGCTTAGTCTTGTTGTGAAATACGGGTTTTTCGCCATTGAAATTGCCGAATTGCTTTGTCACGGTAGATCAATGTTGCTTCTTCGAGGCTCCCCCATGTCCTCAAGTATGCGTTTGAGCCATATAGCTTGGCATGTTGTCAATGCCGTCGCTACATATTCTCGCTTCGCCGTTGATAGTGCAATTGTGTCTTGCTTTTTTGTTGCCCAAGAGAATATTCCCGAGCCCAAAGTGAATGCATAGCCGTATGTGCTTTTATCATCCGATGATCCCGCCCAATCGCTATCGTTGTACCCAATCAATTTTGAGTCGGGACTCGATCCATACCGTATGCCATAATCCTTTGTACCTTGCGTATATCTTAGCACTCTTTTAGCCGCTCCGAAGTGAACTTGACTTGGACATTGCATGAACCTTGAGAGATAACTTGTTGCAAACATAATGTCGGTCTTGTAGTTGTTAGATAGAGTAAACTTCCAATGAGACGTCGATAGACCGTACAATCGCCCTTGGTGTGCCATCTTCGCTCTTGAGTGCTTTGTTGTCAAGTGGAGTTGCAACACTCTTGCACCCTTTCATCTTGAATTTTTCAAGAAGACTATCTCGTATATTTCTTTTGGGAAATGAAAATCCCATTTTGTTTTTGGTTTACCTCGATTCCAAGGAAGTAGTGCATTAATCCCAAGTCCGTCATTTCGAACGTCTTCATCATGTCTTGTCTAAAACTCTTGATCATGTCCTCATTGTTTCCCGTAAAGATGAGATCATCAACGTATAAGGAAACAATAAGTCCGTCACTTGAATCTCGTGTCTTAATGTAAAGTGTAGGCTCGCTTTTGCTCCTCCCGAAACCTTGCGTGATGAAGTAATTATCAATTCGCTATACCAAGCCCGTGGGGCTTGCTTGAGCCCGTATAAAGCTTTCTTTAACTTTAGTACTTTGTCTTCTTCTCCTTTCACGATAAATCCTTGAGGTCGCTCCACGTAAATTTCTTCCTCAAGGTATCCATTGAGAAATGCCGATTTAACATCCAAATGATGGATTTTCCATCCTTTTTGTGCGAGAGGGGCAATTAATGCACGCATCGTATCCAATCTTGCAACAGAGCAAATGTCTCGTTGTAATCCACTCCAAATTGTTGAGAGTAGCCTTTGGCTACAAGCCTTGCTTTGTGTTTTTGGATGGAGCCATCAGGATTAAGCTTTGTTTTATAGACCCACTTAACACCGATGACCTCTTTGTCTGTAGATGGACTTACTAGCTCCCACGTTTCATTCTTGTTTATCATCTTAATTTCTTGTTCCATTGCTTTTCTCCAAACTTCTTCTTTGGAAGCTTCTTCATAACTTCCTGGTTCTATCAAGGTGAGATTGCATCTCTCATATATCTCACTCAAGGATTTTGTCTTCCTTGGTGGTGTCTCTGGAGAAGAACCTTCATCTTGTGATGTTTCTTCAATGATAGCGCGAGCTGGTGATTCTGGTTGACGGTTGTCTTCTTCGTTGGTTCGTAGAAGTGGTGCCATATTAATAGTTTTCCTTTCAACTTCCTCTGTTTCCCAATTGAAGCTTGCTTCCTCGTCAAATTCAACGTCTCGACTGACAATAAGCTTTCTTGTTCTTATGCTATAAACACGGTAACCTTTTGATTGTGTACTATAGCCTAAGAAAATCCCTTTCTCTGTCTTTTCATCCAGCTTACTCCTTTTCTCTTTTGGAATGTGAACATAACAGATGGAGCCGAAGACTCTAAGATGCTTTGCTGATGGCTTTCGCCCACTCCAGGCTTCGAATGGTGTTTTGTCCTGAACGGCTTTGGTTGGGCATCTGTTTAGCAAGTAGACTGCAGTATGCACTGCCTCTGCCCAAAATGTTTTCGGAAGGCCTTTCTCCATTAGCATAGCTCTTGCTGTCTCCATAACTGTTCTATTTTTACGTTCTGACACACCATTTTGTTCTGGAGCGTATCCAACTGTCAATTGATGCTCCACGCCTTCATCTTCACAGAACTTGTTGAATTCTTTAGATGTGTATTCTTTGCCGCGGTCACTTCTTATGGTCTTCATGTAGTGACCACTTTGGTTCTCGACATAGGCCTTATATTTCTTAAATATTTCATATACTTGCGATCTTTCACGCATAAAATAAACCCATGTCATTCTGGTAAAATCATCAATGAAGAGAATGAAGTACCTATTTTGTTCATGTGAAGGAGTGCGAATTGGGCCACAAACGTCTGTGTGCACCAATTCTAATGGCTCCTTCGCTCTCCAAGCTTTTCCGACAGGAAATGGTTGTCGATGTTGTTTCCCGAGCATGCATCCTTCACAAACACGATCGGGTGCCTTTATAGTCGGGAGATCTTTCATCATGTTCTTCTGATGTAGTATTTTTAATCCATTGAAATTGAAGTGACCAAGCCTTCTGTGCCATAACCACGAGTCGTCAACTTGTGCATTCATTGCGACATCTCTTGCATAACTCCATTGGATCGGAAAGCATCGTTTTTCCTTCATTTTTATTTTTGCAATTTGAAGGGATTTATCTTTTTTTATCATATATTGTACAAGAATCTCCTTCAAAATGCAACGAGTATCCTTTCTCCATCATTTGCCCGACACTCAATAGATTTTGATCTATACTCGGAACCAAGAGCACCTCATTTATGTATCGCTTGCCCTTCTTTGTGTTAATGACAATAGTGCCTTTTCCTGTAGCCTCCATAAATTCGCCATTTCCTATCTTAATATTTGTCTTGAATTTTTCAAGATGGCAAAATATAGATTCATCTTTTGTCATGTGATTGCTGCAACCACTGTCAAGATACCATGTATCTTTATTTTCCTCTGTTGCTACTTGACAGGCATAGAAGAGATTGTCTTCGACGTCCTTTTCTTCAGAAAAGTTAGCTTGATGATTCCTTTTTGATCGACATACCTTCTCGACGTGACCAAATTTCTTGCAATTTTTGCATTGTGGTTTTCCTTTAAACCAACAGTCTTTCTCCAAATGGCTTTTCCTCTTGCATATAACGCAAGAAGAAAATGTTTTGTTTGGAAGCTCTGTATTTTTAGAACCTTCATTTGATCTCCGATAATTTTGTTTTGCTTTTTGTGACGGCGTTTTGAACTTAGATTGAAAAGCATTTTCAGTTGTGCATTCGTGACGCCTTTCCAATCTATGTTCATGAGCTTCTAAAGACCCCATCAATTCTGAAGCAGACAATTTTTCCAAATCTTTTGACTGCTCAATAGCTGTAATGATTGGATCATATTTTTCTGTACATGTAATTAATATTTTTTCCACAATTTTCTTCTCTCGGGACGTCTTCTCCATTCGCCCGCAATTGATTTGCTAATGAATCTACTCTTGTGTAGTAGTCTTTAGCATTCTCCGAATCTTTCATTTATAAATTCTCGAAATTTCTCCTCAATGAATGGAGTTTTGAGACTCGTACCTTTTCATTGCCTTGAAACTCCTCCTGCAACTTATCCATCGCTTCTTTAGCAGTCTTGGCACTCATGATTCTCGGAAACAATTCTTCAGTCAAGCTTAACTGAAGGGCTAATAATGCTTGAGCATCTTTCTGTTGATTCTCCTTGAGTTCTTTCTTTTGTGCGGTAGATAAATTTGAGATGTCGTCGGGGATGCTAAATCCCTTACTTACGATATCCCATAAATCTTGAACACAAAAGTAGGTTCTCATTTTAATGAACCAATAGTCGAAATTTTCACCTCGGAAAATTGGAACCGGAATGGATGAGCGGAGTGTATAATCTGCCATGATGTTGATTTCGCCCAGTTGTAGTTGTGTCGAAAACTTGGCTCCGATACCACTTGTTAGAGTTTTTGTAGAAGGTTGAATGGAGAAGGCTAGGATGATGAGTGTGAGATGGAAAAGAATTGATAAGTTGGAGAAATTGGAGAAAGGAATTTTATTGTATTGATTGCTTGATTCTTAGTTACATGGTGGTGGTGCTATTTATAGCCCCCATTGGATAGTTCAAGTGTCTAATGGAGTTTTCTAGTTCTTTCTTAATTTTGAGTAATCACTACTAGAACCTACATGCTTCTAGTAGCTTCCATTCTAGTGTAGCAATATTTATCTAGATCTTACATACAACTAGAAGCTTCTACATTAGGAATGCATTTCTACAATCTAGAAATTTCTTTTCTTTTTTCTAGAAATGTGTAGCACAATTTAACACTTTGATATGATACCAATATCTCTAGACAAAGTGAGACCGACAAGCGGGACAAAAGACTTACAAGTGTTTTCTTTCGGAGAATCCATTGCGCCGTGATTTCAAGTACCCGTGGTGGATATTGTGAAATTTGGGTGTTGAATGATTTCAGTTGTGCTCAATCAAGATCTTGGAGCAAACTGTGGACAATCGAACTTGAAAATCTCTATCAGCCTTTAGGCTTGTGTGGAAACTCGTACCTCATTTTTCGAGAAAGTTGGGATAGTTTTAACTTGAAGTTATATGATCTACTTAACCATGATGTAGTGGACGTTGGAGCATCAATGTTTAGACCCCATGTTTACAAGGAAAGCCTTATTTCGATCAGCAACTAGAAAAACAAGTGTTAGATTCTATTGATAGATTAGTTTCTCTTCCGCAGATTTTACTAGTTGTATTTTTCAATCTTGTTATTTGGATAAAAGTTCAATCATCTATACTGTTTTTTGGCCTTACAAATTAAGCAGTAATTCCTTTTGTTTTTGGTTCCCCTCATCATTGGCTTTTGGTTGATTCTTGTCATTTGGTTGATATATATATATACATATATATATGTTCCTTGTCATTTTGTGGAAGACAAAAAAAAAACTTGATTGAATTCTTTTGTGCTTTTAGAATAAAGAGAGAACATTACACCGTTGTTCTTTTTGCATTACAGAATTTGTATAATACTATCATTAGATACCTTGTATTGTTGTTGATTGTGCTTAGTTTCTTACTTCTTTTTTTTCCCAGAACCTTTCTAGTATTAATTACTTGTAGTATATATAGATTAGTTGATGCCCTTAATTATTTGAACAATCTGTGAAGAGTGCAAGAATCATTGATCCTACCAAGGATCGATGGCTGCTCGTTCCATCAATGCATTTTTTTTTTTATTACCAGAGAATATGGAAATGTATGATTTTCCAGATATTCAATCTTAAGTAAAGTGGGAGGTTGTAGTTTACACTTGGATGCTATGAATATTTTCAATGTAGGTAAATTTCTGCTTGACTGCGTTTTACACATTAATATGACCTGTGTAACAGGATTATTTACATACAGCTTCACTTCTGATAGATATATCTGATACATCAATCCTGCATTCGATATCATTAATGCGATCGGATCTGGAATGAGAAGGATTGGATATTGGCCCAACATTTCTGGTTTATCTTTTTTTCCCCTTGAGTTCGAGCTCGAGTACGTCAAGAACTGTTTAGTTTCCTGTGTTCTGGCTAGGACAGTCGACTCATAAACGTTGTGGGTCAATGGAAGGCAGTTAAAGATTGGTGTCCGTAATCATGTGAGTTTTCGTGAATTTGTTACCCAGATACGGGTATGTACTGATATGTTCAGAGGCTACTCCATTGGTGTGTTTTAATTATGCTGCCATCGATCAACTTATTACCCTATGGTGTCCCTTATAGACTAATCCCTTATATATGGTGTGCTGTAAAATCGACCCAAGCTGCATCGAGGAATCGACTATAAAGAGCTAAGGAGGTTGCTCCACAAATGACCACATGGCAACCTCCTGAGCTGACACGTGGTTTTTTTTAATTTTTACAGCAGCTTTTTTTATTTTGTTTTTTTTACCTTTGGTAAAAACCAGAATTTCGGTTAGCGTTATATAGAAACATAAAATTTTTTGTTCGGGTCTCCGTTACATAAACCGAACCAAAGTATATATTTCGATACGGTTCATTTTTAGTACCTTCAATAGACAGTGCGGTTTCAGTTTTAAATTTCAATCAACCGAAAATTTTCGATTCGATTTCGGCACAACAATTGAATAAATCCGTGTACATAATTTTTATCAAACGTGTACCGTTAGTAGATTGTGCAGAAAAGGGAAAAAATAAAGGAAAGACCGACGGATTTGAAGTTCTACGGTGTAGTTTACGATGCAAGATGAGTCAAATTTAGCTATAAAATACAACAACAAAAAAATCAGGGCAAACAAATATCCGCGCCAAAAATGTGTGCCCACATGTGACCACGTGGACACCACATTAAATGTTTTTATTATTTTGAACAACATAACGTCGGAAAACCGACGGCCGTTTGCAGTACGAACGTCACTAAAATTGATGTTGGAATACCAAATCACTTTTTATATTTTTCAGATCGTATAGAAAATGAGTGAAAAACATTTGAAAGCATATTAATGATCTGGAAGCTAAGGCGTCCTGGGAGATTTGACAGTGTAGTTATGGTCCGCTTATTGTTTTCTATAACGTTTCATTACGTAAAGTCGAAGCTAAACGAATCGACTTTATGACATTGTTCTCTTAGAGCTAAGGAGGTTGCTCCACAATTGGCCACGTGGCAACCTCCTAAGCTGACACGTGGCACTTTTTTTTTTTATATTTTTAACAGCATATTTTTTTTGTTTTTTTTTCCTTCGATAAAAACCGGAATTTCGGTTTGCGTTATATAAAAACCGAAATTTTTTGTTCGATTCGCCGTTACATAAACCGAACCAAAATGTATATTTCGATACGGTACATTTTTAGTTCCTCCAACAGACATTGCGGTTTCAGTTTTAAATTTCAATCAACCGAAAATTTTCGATTTGATTTCGGCACAACAATTGAATAAAACCGTGTTTTTTTTTTATCAAACGTGTACCTTTAGTAGTTTGTGCAGAAAAGGGAAAAAAAAAGAGAAGACCGGCAAATTTGAAGTTCTACTCTGTAGTATATGATGGAAGATGAGTCAAGTTTAGCTATAAAATACAACAACAACAATAACAACAAAATCAAGGCAAACAAATATCCGCGCCAAAAAGGTGTGCCCACATGTGACAACGTGGACACCACATTAAATGTTTTTATTATTTTGAACAACATAACGTCGGTGGAACCGACGCCCGTTGCAGTAAGAATGTCACTAAAATTGACGTTGTAATACCAAATCACTTTTTATATTCTTCAGATCGTATAGAAAATGAGTCAAACATATTTTAAAGGATATTAATGATCTGAAAGCTAAGGCGACCCGGGAGATTTGATCATGTAGTTATTGTCCGCTTATTGTTTTTCTATAACATTTCATTACGTAAGGCGAAGCTAAAGGGATCGACTTTATGACATTGTTCTTCAATACATCATATTGTGGTTTATTTTGTAGGTAGAAACTCCTGATAGAGCTGGGAGATTAGTGATTCACAATCTTCACGTCTTTCAGAAAGAGCTAAGTCTTGCCGAGAATATGATATGTTTATGTTGCTCTCTTTATCTTGTGCCATGGATTTGTTACGGTTTAAGCTTACGCGATTTATTTCACGTTGGGGATCTATACTTTGATATTATCGTTGGTAACGATTTATGTTAGGCCCGCCGTGCCTTACACGCTCACGTTCACTAGACTTTACATAAATATTTTTATCTTACATATTTACTATATCTAATCTTTTGCATCATCAAATGTTAACATTGATGGAAATCCACATCATTAATATATTCATAACACTCTAGGTTGGATGTCCACTGTACAAAAATATCCCTCGTTAAAACATCATAGGAGAAAAACCATGTGGGGAAAAAAATCCCAATGAAGGAAAAAGACTAAATATTCAATTTGTGTTTACCCCCAGTTTTAAACATTTCTTCATTATTTTGAGTTAGTGCATTCCGATCTTCGATATCAACCTCTCAAATGTAGCGGTAAAAAGTACTTTTATGATACCCTACTCCCGTCCCTAGGTCCACCGGGGTCATTCTAGGAGGGGTTGTGAAGCTCTCGCCGCGACTTCAATATCAATACTAGAAATCCCAAAATAATTTACTAAATCCACAAAATAATTCAAGAAAATCCACAAATGATTTTACTATTATTCAATAATTGTTTTCAAAATATATAATATTACAACAACAAAAAAACTACAACACTTGTAACTAACTCAAAATACGGACCACGATCCGTAACATCAATTTCGTTTATCTTCGCATCTCGAACAATCATCACCTACACTTTCTTCTTTTTCCTCGATCTAAAACCTGTATCTTATATATATATATATATATATATATATATATATATGTCCTACTACTTTAGAAGAATGAAGGCTTTCAATTCCTCCCCTCCACGTGGTTGTACCAATTGTCTCAGAATAATTGCCAAAATTTATCTTCTTATTTACTTGCATTTACTGTGTATATGTATAATCTACCTATCTAATAAGAAGACAAGAATTAACAAGGTGTTGACACTTGTTTTTCTAATTGGTTCCTTTTTTTTTCACTGTTCACAATTTACTGTTCATCAGCCCAGCACATTCCTCTTTTTTACTGTTCATGAGCGGCCCAGCCCAGTTTTTTTTATTCTTTTATTTACTATTCATGGCCCAGTCCAGAATTTTTTTCTTTTTTCAAAAGAAGGGTTTGAGTTAAATTGTTTCATTTTGGAGGACTCAATTGTATCACCTTTTAGTATGCGAATATATGTATGAAAGGTATGACTATTTTCAAAATATAAGGCTACGACTTCTTGTCGACACGATCTTTGTATCATGCCAAAAAAATTGTGTTGACGTTTACATGAAATCTTATAAATTTCTTAAAATAAATAGATTTTTGTCCAAAATGACAAAATTGTCTAAAAACCGGGATAGAATGAAACTGTAATTTAATCAGGACAAACGTAACAATTATGAAGTAACAAATATGAAGTAACAAATGTGGAATAGAGTAAATATGAAGTAACAATTGTGAAACACAAAGTAACATTAACATGTGAAGTAATAATTTTAAAGTAACAATTGTGATTTTTGTCCTTTATAATCATGAAAATGTTACTTTTGTCCTTTCAGACCCATTTATTAATTTTTTTTGTCCTTGTGGCCCCTTCCCCCTAAAATAAATTAATTTCATAAAAAAACATATTGTTTGTACACGGCGATATGACTATTTTCAAGATATAAGGCCACGACATGTTGCCTACACGATCTTTATATCCTGCTTAAAAATATTTTGTTTGACGATTACATGAAATGTTAAAATTCTTGAAATGAATTTTTTTTTTGTAAAAAAACATATCGTTTATATAAAATATTAAATATCCTGAAAAAAATTATTTCGGCCACAAATATTGTTAAACTGCCTATAGTGTATTTTTTTTAAACTGTATTTTTTTTTTAAAAGAAGAAGGGTGTAGATATATAAATTTTATGTGACGAATTATATATGTCACATAATACATTTGTCCTAAATTGAAATTTATTTTATATTATTTCATATAAAAATCCGAGGAATAATGTAAAAATGGATGATTGATTAAAGTCTCTTAAATTAATATTAGAGATTTAATTGATTTTAATGGCTATGTAAACATACAAAATATATATATATATGTGACATATTACATATGCCATGGAATTGGAATTATCTGGAATAAGGAATATAAGTTTACTGAGAATCGAAAGGAAATGGACAAGCCGCCGGATTTTACTGAGAATCGAAAGGATTCGCATTGAATGTGGGGAAAAAGCGGATGAAGCGGCAATGAGATGGAAGAACAGGGTTTCAGAAAATTCGGCTAAGAAATGAGTAATCGGATCAAGTTTAGGGGATTTTGATAAATTAAAAAAAAAACCTCGGGTCAAAGGGTGTTAAGAGAGTTGGGCCAGACTTTTGTGAAACATGGCCTCACAAAAAAAAATGGCAGATCAGATTTTATTTCACTCAGTCCAACAGCCAATAAAAAGTCTAATGAATAATTAAATTAATTAATTACATTATTAAACAAACAAATTGGTAAAATGACTACTTAAAAATCTAATTAATTATTTAAATTCCTGCCAAAATGATATTGATAAAGTGAATATATTGTATTTATAATTTTTATTATAAAAATAAAGGGCCTATGCCGTTTTTTGTTCCTCGCGATGCTCCCTTTCAATTTCAAAAGCAGATAGTTGCATAAGATGACTGTAAAAAACATCACAAAAATATAGCCAAAAAAACCAACACAAAACCGCAAAACGCAGAAACTATGTTGTAAGCAACTTTTAAACTTTATCAAACTAAGACCGTATATGCCTGTGTTATATTCTAAAATCCGTGAGAAAAATGAAACAATACCGTGGTTAAGTCATATCCAAAATGTATTACCCAAACCAAGTTTTATGTCTTATATTTTAATATTTACTTTCAAGCAATGTTTCTATACCGACGGCCTTATCGTTGCAAGGCCCAAGCCTCACTAGTATTATATATATAATTCCTGCCATTTTTAGTCGGCCCTTTTCTTTAGGGGACTGTGGGCCGGTGTGAGGAAATAGAAGGCCCAACAAAGAGTGAAATTGGTATAGCCTCCCTCAGAAGAAAAAAGGGCTGCGGGTTTTAAAGGACAACAAATAGATTGAAAATAGTAAACGGGACATTGGGATAAAAAAAATCGTCCGTAAGGACATTCTATCATTTCATTCTCCAAAATACCCCTGTTAATAGGAGTTACCAATCCCTCAACCATTTCCCGTGGAAAACGCCTGGAGTTAATTCCACTTCCATCAAATAAATCAAATTCCACAAAATCGGTAAATTACCCATAAATCTTTGTTCAGAAATGGAGTCCACCTAAGTCGCAATTCAAGGTTAGTTGATTTTGGAAGGGAGCAACAATTTGGGTTTCGCCATTTTGTTGAGCATGAAAATATTTAGAAGAGGAAGAAGAAGATTTAAAAGGGGAATTCGAACATCCTTTTTCATCATCAACTATTTCACTGTTGTATCAACTACTAGCTCTGAGGCATAGCCATCATTCGTCCACCATAGAAGAACCACCTTGTTTAACCATCAAAACTCCATCTCTTCTGCCATATATCACCATCACCGCCTATTATACCACTACTTTTCACCATCTAATCACAGTCATTTCTGTCCATTTTCATACCCACCATATAACCGTTTCTGTTGAAGTACATGAAGGCACAGCAACCTGAACTTAAGTTAATATAGTTAGTTCATTGAGGCATATAGTCGAGCACTTAGCATAGCAAAATAGTTGATGCATTGTAGTTAGTTGTAACCGCTCCAACTGATTCAGTTATGTTAATTTACTGCATCTCAACTCTATATACGATGAGATGTAAGCACTGTAAACTCAGATTTCAGTTTAATCAATAAAATGTTAAGCTTCTTCTTCTATAGCTCAAATCAATTTTCCCGCCAAATACAGTTTTGAATTCTTAGATCAAGATTCATGAAATTCATCATGGTATCAGAGCGATTTAGTTGATTCTTGATCTTCGTTCGTGTTTTCTCTTCGTTTAGCAGATAATTCTGCAGTTTTTCTTGCTGATTGTTTCCAGAAAATTCTGGTGATTTTTCCGCTTGCATTTTTTGTTTGATTGTTCTGATGGCCAATCAAGTTGTTGTTCCTGCGGATTTGATTCTTCATCCAAGTGAAAGTCCAGCCTTCATCTTGGTTCAACCTGTTCTTGATGAACACAATTATCAGAGTTGGAAAGTTGCTATGTTGCATGCTTTGTCTTCTAAAAACAAAATAGGATTTATTGATGGTACGATTCCAGCTCCTCCTGCTTTGGTGATCCTCATTTGGCGCTATGGAGACAGAATAACAGCATGATTAAGGCTTGGTTAGCCAATTCTGTTTCAAAACATATTGCTCAGAGTTTCATGTATTGTCTTACTGCAAAGGAAATCTGGGATGATTTAGAAGATCGTTATGGAGGTGGAGATTTTGATCAATTATCAGATCTATTGGATGATATTCAGAATATGAAACAGGGTGATCTTTCTGTTTCTGAGTATTTTTCCAAACTCAAGATTCTGTGGGATCAACTAATAGTTTTGATCCCTGCTCCAACTTGCAATTGTGGTCAGCAATGGTATAAGGATCACAATGATAGGCATCATGTGATCAGATTTTTGAAAGGTCTAAATGATAATTTTGCTACTATGAAGTCTCAAGTGTTAATGATTTCTCCCTTTCCTACTATCAAGAATGTTTTCTCTATGGCTTTGAAACAAGAAAGACAACAGAATTATGGAAATGTAGGTCACATTGCAAGTTCTGTGAATGTTCTTGATGCTTCACATTCTGGAAATATGGCTAAGAATGCTTTAATGGCACATAATCAAGATCAGCATCAGAATGCAAAAGCAAATTTCAGGAAGAGCTATAACAATGGCAGCAAGAAGCCCCAGTGTACACATTGTGGTGTGGTTGGTCACACGGTGGATAGGTGCTATAAGAAGCATGGATTTCCCCCAAATTTCAGAGGAAGAGGTAGGGGCAGATCTGTGTCTGCTAACAATGTCAATGTGGCTCCTGAAGGTGATTTTATTGATCAAGATTCACAAGATGTAGTTGTGGATCCTAAAGCACCAGTGACTCAGGAGCAATTCCAGCAGATTCTTAACTTTTTGAAAGCCAGCTCCCAAAGTATCAGTATGACTGGACCTAGTGCAGCCAATTCTGCTGTTCTTTCAGCAAACTTTGGAGCTTCTGACTCGGGTTTTTCTAGAACCTATAATTGTTTTGAGTGGATAGTAGATTCAGGTGCTACTGATCATATTATCTTTAATAAGGCATTGTTCACTCATTGTGAAGTTGTTGATAACATGACTGTAAGTTTGCCTAATGGTAGGGACATTAAAATTACTCATATTGGTCAAGTTAAAGTCAATGATGATCTTATACTGGATAATGTGTTGTGTGTGCCAAAATTTCCTTTTAATCTCATGTCTATTAGCAAGCTGATTAGATCTAGAGCTTACAATGTCAAGTTTTTTATGGATTCTTGTGTGATTCAGGATATGATAACACTCAAGAAGATTGGTTTAGCTGAACTCAAAAAGGGATTATACATCCTTAAAGCTGATAGATCATGTTATTCTTTTTCTGTTACTGCAGCTGCTTCTAATAAAGTTGCAGATAGTCATGGCATATTGTGGCACTACAGATTGGGTCATGCTAGTGATCAAAGGTTAAGAGCTATCAGCAAAGACTTTGATCAAGTTCAAGTACCAGGAGGACACATTTGTGAGATTTGTCCTTTGGCAAAACAAACAAGGCTTTCTTTTCCCTTAAGTACTACAGTTTCTGAAGCATGTTTTGATTTGATTCACATGGACATTTGGGGTCCATACAGGATCATAGGTGTGCATGGTCATAGATTTTTCTTAACAATTGTAGATGACTATAGTAGATTTTGTTGGGTACACATGTTAAAGTCAAAGGGAGAAGTTAGAGGTCTTGTTCAACAGTTCTGTAATCTTGTAAAAACACAGTTTAATAAAGTTGTGAAAGTTCTAAGATCTGACAATGGTTTGGAATTTGATTTGCCTGTTTTCTATGCTGAAAAAGGGATTATACACCAGACCTCAGTTGTTAAAACACCCAAACAAAATGGGGTGGTTGAAAGAAAACATCAACACATCTTGAATGTTGCTAGAAGTTTAAGGTTCCAGTCTGGTTTGCCCTTAGTTTACTGGTCATATTTCATTTTGCATGCTGTAAATCTTATTAATCTGATTCCTACACCATTGTTACAAGAAAGAACTCCTTATGAAATGTTATATGGTTTTAAACCTGATTATAACAACATTAAAGTGTTTGGTTGTCTTACTTATGCTTCAAATTTGCATCATGATAATAACAAGTTTGCAGCAAGGAGTATAAAATCTGTGTATTTGGGCAGTGTGCCAAATGTCAAAGGTTTCTATCTTCTTAATCTCTACACAAAGCAAATATTTGTTGCAAGGGATGTTATCTTCCATGAGCTCAATTTTCCTTACAAAATAGAAAACACTTCAGGTAATATCAATACTTTGCCTTTGCCTGTGGCATTTGATCAGTGCATATCTACACCTGATTCATTACCTGCACAATCAGATTCAGACATGCATGAACCTAATTCTAATGATCACTTACAAGATGATCCTGATCCTACATCACAGGACACTATTAATGATCAATTTCCTATTGATAATATTGATCACCTTGAACAAATAAATGAAACTATTCAAGATTCATCTAACACAGAATCTAATACAAGGAAATCCTCAAGACATGAGGGGTACCATCATATCTTAAGGATTATGTTTGCGAAGAATGTTAAAACTCACAAGTCTCCTCACAGTCTTGCACATGTTGACACTTTGAATCATTTATCTAACACTTACAAACATTATGTTCTCAGTTCCCAGATTCTGACAGAACCAAAGTCATATAAAGAAGCTGTTCAACATGAGGAATGGAGGGAAGCCATGGATAAGGAGATAAAAGCCCTACAGCAGACAAAAATTGGGCCATAGTTGATTTACCTCCAGGGAAACAACCCATTGGTTGCAAATGGGTGTACAGAATCAAAAGAAACTCAGATGGTACAATTGAAAGATATAAAGCTAGGCTAGTGGCCAAGGGATATACACAACAACCTGGATTAGATTATTTGGATACATCCTCACCAGTAGCCAAATTAACTACTGTCAGGACATTATTAGCTATTACAGCAAACAGAGGTTGGAATCTCCATCAGCTTGATGTAAACAATGCATTCTTGCATGGAGATTTGACAGAAGATGTGTACATGAAAGTTCCAGAAGGTTTTTGTTGGTCCATTGGAAAGGCTAACACAAGTTTAGAGGGGGGTGAATAAACTTGTCACCAAAAACTAATCTGAATGGAAAAGTCCCGTGAACGAGTTTCTACGAAACTTAAACCGATCCTCAGTTTTGTTCCTTTCCTTTAACTTGTGCGGAGTTCAGTTAGCTCAACTGAATATAAATTATTACTGACTTATATTTAGTCTCATTAACTGGCAGCGGATAAAACTAGCCTTTAGTTCAATAGAAAACTAGACCTTCTATGTATCAGTTTTGTGCTGTCTCAGTGTCTGGTGTTTGATGAGAGATAATGCAATAAATAAAACAAACACAGATGCATAAGGTAAATCAACACATAGTTTGTTTATGGAAGTTCCGGGTGGTGTAATCCCGTACGTCTCCCCTTCTCCTGTGGCGTAGGAGGTATTACTAGAATAATGAGATAACGTTACAAAATCCTAGTACTATGACAGTCCTTCACGACACCCTAGTTTCACTGTCTACACAAAATGAAGAAAGGTGAGATTGCTCCCTTCACTCTGCACACTGATCTTTCGGAGGTGGAATTGCTCCTTCACCACTCACCACTAATACCAACACACGAGTCCTCGGATCGCACCAACAACCGTAGCAACACCGTATGAAGAAAGGTAGAATTGCTCTCTTCAAACTATGCACAGCCAACCCTTTTTCACAAAGGTTAGGTTTAGAATTAATCGAGGATTAATTCAGTGAGCTGTCTGATTCTTCTGGATCTGACTTTGTAGCTCCAAGATGCCTTCTTTCCCCCTTGATGGGTTACTGGATCTTTTTTTGAAGTCTTCAAGGCAATTTCGTTGGCTCCCCTTTTTCTGGATATATATGATCTGATTTTTATAGATCTGGATTTGGATCTTTGAATGTATGCTTGTAAAGCTCTTTTTCTGATCCTCCTCTCTCTCTTTCTTGAGTGATTCTCTTGTGTATTTATAGGGGTGATGTGACGGTTACTAGCTCTTGTAGCCGTTACACTTGTCATTTAGCCAACGTTCATATGTACGATCTTTTGTCGTATTGATAGTTTAAATTCAATCAAGGCCTTAACTCAGTTTTCTACTCTTCTTCAAAACTGAGTACCTTGTTTACTTAATATCTGACTTTAATTGACTAAGTCAGAGTACACCATTCATTTTCTTCTTTTCAGGTAGCTGATAATCTTTGTCTTTAAGATTATTCAGTTTTACATGATCTATAACTCAGTTTCAGGTCACCACAGACTTGCCTGAATCCTGATTTATAGTCACGACTTAATCATCTTCTAACTGAGTTTGCCACCTCAGTTCTTCAATCCTCAACAACTGAGTCTGTGTCCCTCAGTTCTTCAGTTTTTGGGCCTTTTGGTGTTTGCTCAGTTCTATTGGGCCTTTTGGGCTTGATTTAATTTATTTATGTTCTTTTATGATGTTTTTAGTAATAAAAGGCCAAAAGCCCATTAGGAGAGTTGCCTATATGTTAGTATATTGGGTTAGATATTTATTTTCGGCAAATAAAAGCCATTTGGGCTTATTAGGGTCAAGTTATGTCCACTAGGAAATAAAGTGGCGAAAATTACAATGTAATTTATCCCACATTGGTTAGCTACATTAGTTTCATTAATATTGTAGCCTATATAAGGCACCTAGGTTGTTCTTTTACAAAACAGTTCAATTTTGAGTGAAATTATTATTGAGTCTATTGACTTGTTTATCACTTGCGAGTGAGGATCTCTTCGTTGTAGAGTTCCACCCCTTAAAGAACTTATCAGCGCCTTGAGCAAGCGTTGTGGCGTTCTTGCCAACGTTCTTAGGTTGGATTATCTAAGTTCGTTGTTTCGAGCTCGTTATTGATTCCTTTAGAAAATACTAGGGCAAATCCCGTTCTTGAATCATATCATTTGGTATCAGAGCCTTCGGTTGACTAAAGGTAATCAAATATCCCTTTCCGTTTTTCTGTTTTGATTTCGTTTCTTAATTCAAAAAAAAAAAATCCCTGCGTTTAATTCATTGTTTTTTGTTCATTAATTTCGTCCACCCTATCCCAAGAACATTCAAAATCTTCAAATCTTCATCCATCCTACCCGGAAAACTTGAAGATTCTTCAAACTTTCATCCCAAGAACCCTAATTATTTTACAGATCCCGTTTTTTGTATCAGTTCGTTCCCTAACCAAAACAACTCGAAAAATTCTGCAATTTTACCACATATAGAATACATCTCGTGCTACAATTTCTCTCTTTACACCCAATCCAGATTCAACATAAATCGTGCCGAAAACCGCCGATTACTCCAAACAATCGTCCCGAAAAACTGCAGCAGTATATCATTGTTTGAATTCGTTTTCAGTGGGTTAAACGAATTACAATTACCTGAAAATTGGTGAACTTATAGGAAATTTGCAGATCTACAACTTTTGTCTTTTGACATTTTCCAAATTCGCTGTAGTTTTAACGGATTCGACACCTTAAGTCACAGCTATCAATCTGGAAATTTTTGACAGATTGCATCAGTTTCTGAAAAACGATTGTTAGAGCGACTTACGTATCTCCAAAAAAATCTGAAAATTTGACATCCTTTAGAAAATTCTCAGTTCTACAACTTTGTCTTTTGAGTTTTTCCAAATTGTAGTCGTTCGGTGCTTAAATACGTGGGTTTCACATCAGGGTGTGAAAATTTTCACACATGTGTAATTCTGCTGTCAAAAAAAAAAAATCATTACGATTGAGCATCAGGCTGAGTATACACGAGATAATTGTGGGAATATGCCTTATTTTGATCATTATGAGAGACGGGATCGTAGAAAGGAACATAGTCGTCAAACTGAGTTAGCGGATCGAAATGTGGGAATGTTAGCAGGGATAGCAAGGATCCTTGAGGAGAATAATCGTGCACTCGTTGCGAAGTTGAAACAAGACATTAAGGTCATTATGCAAGTTAAGACGCAAGAGTTTCAGGATAGATTGGAAAAGGAAGTTGAACTACTACAGGCGGAGGAGGCCAAACGGTGGGCTGAAATTCAAAAGGAAAATGGGTGGATTAAAGCAGAAAACGAAGGGATTGTTGACATTTGAGAGGAGGTAGTACCAGATTTGATTGTGGCTGAGGTGATTGAGAGTGTGCCCGAAGTAGTACCAAATGACGAGGCCTTAGTTCATGTTGATGAGGCGTTCGTTCTTGGTCATGTAGGGAGTGCTGCTGAGCTTGAGGAAGTTCGTGATACACCAGCCGAGTCTCTTGATTTACCTTTGCATGTGCATGATACTTGTGATGAGTTGGTTCCGATCAATGTGGAGTCGCATTCTTTTGTTAGAGAGGTTGAACTTGAAGCAAAATCAACCATGTCACTTGGGCACTTAAAGGAGTTACAACTTACAAGTGCGCCATATATACAGTGATCCATTTTTATTGCATTGTATTCCTTTAGATTTTGTTGTTGCTGATTTTTATGCTTTGGGAATTCATTTGTACAAGAGGATGAATACTGCATTGTTCACCTCTTTATTTTTTGTGGTTGCTATTCACTCTGTGGGCCTACACACATATGTTGGGCCAAGACTACTATTTGATCCAGGTGGATTCGAGGACGAATCCTTTCGAATGGAGAGGAAATGATGTGACCCGGAAGGTCCAATTTTGACGGTCCCTTCACAACCATTGGACTTAGATCTGAGGACAGATCCTTTTGAAGAGGGAGAGAATGATGTGATCCAGTCCAAGAAGAAAGAGGATGCACCATTTACCCAAGAAGCAAGAAGATCGGTCCAAGATAGAAGGCCAATGCACCCGTTTTATGTCTAATTAAGTCTATTGGGCCTTTTGGGCTTGATTTAATTTATTTATGTTCTTTTATGATGTTTTTAGTAATAAAAGGCCAAAAGCCCATTAGGAGAGTTGCCTATATGTTAGTATATTGGGTTAGATATTTATTTTCGGCAAATAAAAGCCATTTGGGCTTATTAGGGTCAAGTTATGTCCACTAGGAAATAAAGTGGCGAAAATTACAATGTAATTTATCCCACATTGGTTAGCTACATTAGTTTCATTAATATTGTAGCCTATATAAGGCACCTAGGTTGTTCTTTTACAAAACAGCTTCAATTTTGAGTGAAATTATTATTGAGTCTATTGACTTGTTTATCACTTGCGAGTGAGGATCTCTTCGTTGTAGAGTTCCACCCCTTAAAGAACTTATCAGCGCCTTGAGCAAGCGTTGTGGCGTTCTTGCCAACGTTCTTAGGTTGGATTATCTAAGTTCGTTGTTTCGAGCTCGTTATTGATTCCTTTAGAAAATCCTAGGGCAAATCCCGTTCTTGAATCATATCAGAACTTATCTTCTTCAGTTTTAGCATAACTGAGTTTGAACCCTCAGTTCTTCAAGCGCATATACAGTTTTCTTGTTATAACTCAGTTTTCTTGTTGTGACTCAGTTGTTCGCCTAGTTCCTATTCTATTACAATGCTTGTCTGAAACAACCTATACAAGGTTCAGACTCTAGATAGAACTTATACATTTATTTCTAGACCATTTCTTGCTTCTTCTTTTATTATGCACTATAACAGTTAGTTACGACTTCATCATCATGGGTTGTAAGTGATTTGTCTAATTTCGTGACGAATCATCATCAAAACATAAATAATATTTCCAACAATTTCCCCCTTTTTGATGATGTATCATAACCCTCCCTAAAAGCATTAATGAAAGAATAGTGCAAGAAATCATAACAAAACATCTTAAGATAGCAAAATAGAACAGCCAAATTTATCACAAGATTCAAAATAGAACAGACTGAGTTACAAACTGTATTAGATTACATCTTTTCATTTTCCAGTGCCATTAATTTTTCACCAGCAAATATACTCCTTTTTGTCTCTAAAGATCTTCTTGTTTTCCCTTTTTCTTCTTCAGTTTCACCAACTCTAGGCTTGATTTCCAGATATTCATTCAGCAGTCTGTTTCCTTCTTCATTCTCTTGGTTTTTGAACTTGATCAGAATTTCTTTGAGTTCTTCTTCCATCAATTTCTCTTCTTCTTCTGAGATAAGATTTTCCTTTTCCTCTTTTCTTTCTGATTTCTTTTCTGTTTCCCCCTTTGTTTGTGTCTTCTTGTCTGCCAACTTCTCAAAGAATTTGACACAGGTTACAAGCTTCTTTCTGATATTCAATACTGCTTTAACTGCGGCTTCCTCATCATCCTCAGTTCTTGTTTCTTTAAAGTCTCCTTCTGCAATCAGCTCTTCAAACGTACTATCAACGCTTCTTCATCAAGTTGAGTAGATAGTAGATCGCATCTACTTGTCCGTCTTGATCTTCCATCGCTTGTCCGGCATAAGCCTCTTCGCCTTTAGCCGCATCCTCTCTTCAACCTTCATCACCTACAACTTCATCTTCCCCACTTGTTTGAAGATAAGCGAAAGCAATCTTCAAATAACTTACGTAGGGTGATGATGTTTGAGTATTTGTTCAAACCCGAATAATGTATCCTTCCAATTAATTCATGCATGTTGAACGCTTTCTCCTGTAGATTACGTATTAAACATTCAATGAAATCCTTCAAATTTTCCGCTTTTTCGCCGCTTTCTTGAGCCAGAGGTTCTTCAATTTCTGATTTGCATGTGGGTGCCTCATGAGCCTGGGATGAGATGATGGCCTCAGGATAATAAAAATGAACATCAGGAACTGTCAGTTCATTTTCATACTCAGCGTGGCAAAATTCTACATCTTCCACTGCTTCTCTTTTCTCTTCGGTGTATTCCCCATACATGGTAGTGGGAAATTCACTTCCTCCAGATTCTTCATCAGTTTCAGTCTCTTCAGATTCTTCAATCTCTCTTTCAGTTTCTTCTTCCATTTCTACATCATCTTCAGTTTCATCTGTTTTGCTTCCTTCGTTTTCTTCACTTCCTTCTGATTCTTCATCAGCTTCATCATCACTTTCATCATCAATATTAATTGCCACTTTAGGTTTGGTTTCCTTCGTCTGAAGCCTATTCCACAATCTTTTCTGTCTTCTTATAGTTCTATCATCCAGTTTTATGATCTCGCTTGAACTGGAGTCAGAAACTTCACTTTCTTCCTTGATGACTTTCCTTTTCTTTTTCTCAGTGGGCACAGATTCTTGTTCGAATTTTGCCTTTGTGGGTAAAGAGATGGAGAAGTAGTTTAGTATCCTTTGGATTAGATATGTAAACCCCTTTTTCAGCAGAAATTTTTCTCCGATAGCTTCCTTTCCTTGTGCCTTTCCCTTTTCGTCTGAAATCTGCTTGATTAAGTGATTGAGAATGAACTTGTTCCAATCGAATCTCTCTTCGAACCAAATGGCGTAGATCAACTTTAGTTTATCAGTCGAAAGAGTGTAGAAGTTCCTTGCATGACCGATCACATTCTTGGTCAGAAGAAACGTCAAGAATGCAAATTCCGGTTTTTGCTGATAAATGGATCCAATAAAGTTCTTTTCATTCTTGTTGATTGCAGTGATGTTCCAAAGTTTGTTCTTTTCTTCATTTCCGAATGTGAAAGATGAAGAGCCTCCAATTATATCTAAACGGAACACCAGGGAAAGCAACTGTTCATCAACTGTGAAGCTTTTATCTTGAACAGTTGTTTTGAAGCTTTTTCCACCATTGATGATTTTGGCATTTTTGTAGAAGTCTCTGATGCCTTCTGGATTCAAGGTAGTGACTTTTGTATCAATCAAATTTTCCAACCCTCGAATCTTTTTGATCTTGTTCACAATCCGAATAGATGAAGTGGAGTTTGAGAATTTTTGACAGAATTCATCCAGGCTGGTGGTGATTCCATCATCTATGTTGTATCGCACCATTGATTTTTGAGTTAAGAAAGCTTGAATGCTTGATTTTGGGTGAGCAGGATTTTGTCAAGATTTTGCAATCGTTTTCAAATGAGAGTCGTGTCACAATCAATGAGATTATGTAGGGATGTACATCTACTTTTTCTCCCAGATTGACACGTGGCTTCGAGTGATTTGCCATGTCAGTCCAAACGTCAGATGGTAGCTGGAAGTCTTTACTTCTTTGATAGTTTTGTCCTTCATCAGCTTTTGCCATCTCAGTTTTGTATGGAAGTCAGTTTTCTGAGGATTTTGCAAAGTGAGCTGACTTTTCCTGCAAAACAGTTTAAGTTTTCTTTGGTACCCATATCTTTTTGGGTCCGGTTGAGTTAGTTACTGAAATATTACTTTCAGTTTCTTTGTTGAGAGAATTAAACCTTCTCAACTCTTTTCTGGATAAACCATTACGCTCAATCTTAGTTGATTTCACAAGGATTCTTTTAGATTTAACATTTTTAGTTTCCTTGTGTAATCCACTAAATCTTCCAGTATCTTGATTTCTAGAGTTTATACTTTTTGAAGTCTCAAGACTGGGTAGGGGTGTGGGATTATTATTGCTTTTGTCAGATCTGCTAGACATTAATCTTTCAGCTAGATTTGACACCTCAGTTTCAAGAAACTCATTCCAATCTTTTGCTTTGTCAAGTTCTCTCTCTTTTAATTTTAGTTCCAACGTAAGTTTTTCAGTTAACTTGACAAGATCAGAGTTTTTCAGACTGAGTTCAGCAAATGATAACCGATTTGAAGAATGTACCTTTCCTTGATGATTTGATGCAGTTTTAGGATTCGAATGTACACTCTTTTGTTGCTGTGATAAATCTTCAATATCAACAACCACTTGTAACTCCTTTCCTGCTTCTTTTGAGAGGTCTCTTAGTGATGGAACTCCTCTGGATTTGTTAATATGAATATTGAAGTTTGTATCCACATCATCACCGTGTTGAGGTTCGAATTTGTATATAAATCGTCGTATCTTGAACCTTTCGATCATTTGATCCTGAAAATCAGATATATTATGCAAGCAATTAGTCGGGGGTGAATAAGCCAACTTCTAGCTCTAGATATAGACATTGAAACTAAGTGAACTGATACAGTGAAGGGTCTTCAACAATTGGTTTAAAAAGGTATTCTTGGATCTTCTTTCAAATGAAAGAACTGCTCCGATACCAATTGTTGGTCCCTTGGAAAGGCTAACACAAGTTTAGAGGGGGGGGGTGAATAAACTTGTCACCAAAAACTAATCCTGAACTGGAAAAGTCCCAGGAACTGAGTTTCTCTGAAACTTAAACTGATCCTCAGTTTTGTTCCTTTCCCTTTAACTTGTGCGGAGTTCAGTTAGCTCAACTGAATATAAGTTATTACTGACTTATATTTAGTCTCGTTAACTGGCAGCGGATAAAACTAGCCTTTAGTTCAATAGAAAACTAGACCTTCTATGTATCAGTTTTGTGATGTCTCAGTGTCTGGTGTTTGCTAAGAGATAATGCAATAAATAAAACAAACACAGATGCATAAGGTAAATCAACACTTAGTTTGTTTATGGAAGTTCCGGGTGGTGTAATCCCGTACGTCTCCCCTTCTCCTGTGGCGTAGGAGGTATTACTAGAATAATGAGATAACGTTACAAAATCCTAGTACTATGACAAATCCTTCACGACACCCTAGTTTCACTTGTCTACACAAAATGAAGAAAGGTGAGATTGCTCCCTTCACTCGCACACCGATCTTTCGGAGGTGGAATTGCTCCTTCACCACTCACCACTAATACCAACACACGAGTCCTCGGATCGCACCAACAACCGTAGCAACACCGTATGAAGAAAGGTAGAATTGCTCTCTTCAAACTATGCACGCCCAACCCTTTTTCACAAAGGTTAGGTTTAGAATTAATCGAGGATTAATTCGGTGAGTATCGATTCTTCCGGATCCGACTTTATAGCTCCAAGATGCCTTCTTTCCCCCTTGATGGGTTACTGGATCTTTCTTTGAAGTCTTCAAGGCAATTTCGTTGGCTCCCCTTTTTCTGGATATATATGATCTGATTTTTATAGATCTGGATTTGGATCTTTGAATGTATGCTTGTAAAGCTCTTTTTCTGATCCTCCTCTCTCTCTTTCTTGAGTGATTCTCTTGTGTATTTATAGGGGTGATGTGACGGTTACTAGCTCTTGTAGCCGTTACACTTGTCATTTAGCCAACGTTCATATGTACGATCTTTTGTCGTATTGATAGTTTAAATTCAATCAAGGCCTTAACTCAATTTTCTACTCTTCTTCAAAACTAATTAAGTACCTTGTTTACTTAATATCTGACTTTAATTGACTAAGTCGAGTACACCATTCGCTTTCTTCTTTTCGGGTAGGCGATAATCTTTGTCCTTAAGATTATTCGGTTTTACATGATCTATAACTCGCCTTTCGGTCACCACAGACTTGCCTGAATCCTGATTTATAGTCACGACTTAATCATCTTCTAACTGAGTTTGCCACCTCAGTTCTTCAATCCTCAAAAAATGAGTCTGTGTCCCTCAGTTCTTCAGTCTTCTAGATAAGCCAACTGAGTCTGTGTCCCTCAGCGAACTTATCTTCTTCAGTTTTAGCATAACTGAGTTTGAACCCTCAGTTCTTCAAGTGCATATACAGTTTTCTTGTTATAACTCAGTTTTCTTGTTGTGACTCGGTGTTCGCCTAGTTCCTATTCTATTACAATGCTTGTCCGAAACGACCTATACAAGGTTCGGACTCTAGATAGAACTTATACATTTATTTCTAGACCATTTCTTGCTTCTTCTTTTATTATGCACTATAACAGTTAGTTACGACTTCATCATCATGGGTTGTAAGTGATTTGTCTAATTTCGTGACGAATCATCATCAAAACATAAATAATATTTCCAACAGTTTTCAAATAAAACCAGGCCTTGTATGCAAGTTGCAAAAATCATTATATGGCTTAAAACAAGCCAGCAGGCAATGGAATATAAAATTAACACAAGCCCTGCTTGAGAGGGGGTTTAGGCAGTCCAAACAGGACTACGGTCTATTCATAAAAGGAGCTGATGATCACTTTGTAGCGTGTTGGTATATGTTGATGATGTGATAGTGACTAGTCCCGATATGAATGAAATCAAAGACTTAAAAGGTTTTCTAAATGACAGATTTGGAATCAAGGATCTAGGAGAACTCAAATACTTTCTAGGACTTGAAGTTGCAAGATCAAAGAAGGGCATCACACTGTCTCAAAGAAAATACTGCATTGAACTGCTAGAAGATTATGGATATTCAGATTGCAAGCCTAGCCAGACTCATATTGATGCTACAATCAAATTACACAGCAAAGATTCTCCACAACTGGAATCAAACAGCTATTACAGAAGTCTTGTAGGGAAGCTACTATACTTAGGACTAACCAGACCAGATATCACACTTGCAACACAGCAGCTTAGTCAATTCCTTGATAAACCAACAGATTTCCAACTTTAAGCAGCACACAAACTCCTGAAATACCTCAAGAAATCACCAGGCCAAGGCATATTCTTTCCAGCAGAAGGTAATCTAGAAATGAAATGCTATGTGGATTCAGATTGGGGAGGATGTAATGATACAAGAAGATCCATAACTGGTTTTTCTGTTTTCCTGGGAAATTCTCTTATAAGTTGGAGATCTAAGAAGCAAACTACAACATCTAGAAGTTCATCAGAAGCAGAATATAGAGCCATGGCCATGGCATCCTGTGAAATCCAATGGCTGACTTATTTGCTTGCTGAATTTAATGTAAGACAAGACAGACCAGTTCCCATGTTCTGTGACAATAAGAGTGCCCTGCACATTGTTGAAAATCCAATTTTTCACGAGAGGACTAAGCACATAGAGATAGACTGCCATGTAATCAGGGATAGATATCAACAAGGCATTCTGAAACCACTACCAATAGGAACAAGTCTACAGCTTGCTGACCTATTCACTAAACCTTTGGATAAAGGCAGATTCTTGACACTCCTAGATTCATATCCTATAGTAAATATCTACAAGCCCTGAAGTTCAGTTTGAGAGGGGGTGTTGAAGTACATGAAGGCACAGCAACCTGAACTTAAGTTAATATAGTTAGTTCATTGAGGCATATGGTCGAACACTTAGCATAGCAAAATAGTTGATGCATTGTAGTTAGTTGTAACCGCTCCAACTGATTCAGTTATGTTAATTTACTGCATCTCAACTCTATATAAGATGAGATGTAAGCACTGTAAACTCAGATTTCAGTTTAATCAATAAAATGTTAAGCTTCTTCTTCTATAGCTCAAATCAATTTTCCCGCCAAATACGAGTTTTGAATTCTTATGACGATGACAAATTATGTCACCTTAATGATGTGAGCCCTAATTTAATCTAGTGATGAACACACAAGAACCACAATGCCAAAAAGGGAATGAGGGGATGGATTTTATGTATGCGGTGAGTCCAGGCTTGTATCTTGGATTGCCTACGTATCTGTTAGGTTCCGGGAATCAAGCCTTACGTAGTTCCTGGAATGGGGGTATTTATAATGACAATACTTGCCTAAACCCTAAGGTTAAGTCGGCTTGTGTTATTGTCATCTTTACCACTTAAATGGGCCTTAAACCCTTGCCCAAGCTATCGGCGTGGGTGGGCACAGACGGTGGCGCGGACTGCGTCCTCGGTGTCGATACTACCGACTTGCGGTGATCGACCACTAGACTCGTTGTCTACACTGCTTGCTGGCGGGTGTGGACTCTATCCTTATGGACTTGTCATCTCACACTTGCTCGGTAGTCGATAGTCGATAGTCGTAGCTGGCTTTTATATGATGGCCTTGGCCTCGAGCACAGGCATCGACATGGATATCTTGGAGTTATTTTACAATGTGATGACCAACCGATAGACGACACGTGGAGGGAGTGAAACCCCGTATCGTCGCCAAGCCCCCCGGACTTGAGTGAGGTGATTCCCGTTATCCGAGGTCGAGTCTGTCACACTAACCGTCGTCGAGTTGGGTCTCGTTTGGGCGGGCTTTTTCCCGCCACTTGTCAACCCTAATTGCCTATTGCAACGTGGCACGATATCGGCATATGAAACGCTTCGAATCCCGCAAAAGACGCGTCAACTTGCCTTGATTGTCGCGATTTCCGGGGGGTTATAACTCCCCGTCCCCACGTCTTTTCGGTCCATTTGCAAATCTATCGCTTCATATATAAAGGAAGAGGAGACAAAGGCTGCTGCAAAACCTCTTCGCTATCTCCTTCATCCCAATCTCCAAATTCCAAACACCAAGTAAGACTCTTTTCTTTTATCTTAGTGTTGTTCATCTTTGTTTGATTTATCTATGTCAAGTAGTGATAGCGCCAGAATCGGATAGGGGTAGTGAAACGCCCGTTTCATAGCCAATCTCCGGCGCTGTTATCTCGACCTTCTTCTCCGGCAAGACTCCGGTGAGCACACGTAGCTTCCCTCTCTCTGTCCCCCAACCGGCCTAAAAAGCTAGTAACTAGGATGGATGGAAAGGGTGCAAAAGGGTGTCTCGGTGCACTTTCCTCGAGAGGATGTCGTCGAAATCTACGGGAAGTATAACATTGTTAATCCTCCCTTCGAGTCTCGACTTCCTTACGGTAATCACATATTTGCCGACGAGCCCCAGGAAGGATTACGTGCGGTTTATGAGAACCAGGCGGCGAGTGGATTGAGGTTTCCCCTTTGCCCGGCCGTTACGGCCATCATTCATCATTACGAGATAAGTGTTTCCCAACTTGCCCCGAACGGTGTCGAACTCGATGGGTTTTATCATAGCATGTCGAGTGGCTCGGGTACGTTTTTCGGTGCCCGTGTTCCGATACTACTACAAGATCACTACCACGCCCGACAAGTTGTGGTATTCCTTCCGAGAGGAGAGCAAATCGACATGAGTTCATAACCAAGGGGCCTTCTTCTCACGGGGAGTGGAAGCCTCGATTCTTTTTCTCCGTCATGGTTTGGATAACCCCTACATCGGTCGGTGGAGGTCGAGAGAGGGAAAACAAGACAAGCTTGGGAAGGCATCGGCTCCTCACGAGGCTCGACTCTTGAGTGGGCACAATTTCGAGGTGTGTACTCGAGACACGAGTCTCTTGTATCACACTGGCTCGCTTAGAGGAAGGCGGGCCCCATGCCGTATGTAGGCACGAACGTTCACGATCACGAGAATCGTAGGATGTTTACTTATTTGCTTGTTTTTACACACTTTAGTAGTTCTTTAAGTCGATAACTTGTTGTTTGTTGGTTCAAACTAACTTGTCTTTTTCCTGTATTGCAGTGGGCAAATTCTCCAAGGTCACCAACCCCCAGCGCATTCCTGAGTCGACGGTCGTGGCTGCTCCACCTCTCGGGGGTCAGGCCAAAGCCGACTTGCCAGTGGCTGAGATCAGCATGCCTTCCTCTTCTCGAGAGGGGGGCGTCCCTCCACCTAGAACCAACCTTTCTGCGATCGAATCGTCTGCCGGAGCTGGAACGACCGAGGTGCCCTCGACCACCGGCGAGCTAACCGTCCGATATGGCTCTCTTCGAGATGAAGACGAAGAGGAACCTATCGATCTGACCTCGAACGTTGAGGCTAATGTTGAAGAGCCGGCGGTGCAAACAAAGAAAAGACCTTCGTTGCCGAGGTGGTAAAGGAGCGGCTTCGAGAAGCGAAGAGGAAGAAGGTTCTTGAGACCTCGCCGAGCCGGGAATCGGTGTTGGCGGGTTTTTGATGATTATACCGGTGTGGATGACAAAGACTTGTCTTATGTTCTGCGGAAGGCGAATCGCCTCGTAAGTCGATCCTTCTTTTTATATTCGCTTTCCTCGAGGCACGTGCCTGTTTATTTATTAACTCGTTCTTCTATTTTGTAGCATACTCTTGTTGGTCGAGTCGAGAGGCTTTGCTCGTCGGCTAGCCAAAACGGGAGAGTCGGCGAACGAGATCAAGAAGGTGAATGGCGGGTTACTCCAAGACAACATCGCAAAAGACGCGCTCTC
Source organism: Gentiana straminea (assembly GCA_036785695.1). NCBI lineage: Eukaryota > Viridiplantae > Streptophyta > Magnoliopsida > Gentianales > Gentianaceae > Gentiana > Gentiana straminea. Next base: position 3,034,275 of record JAVUPR010000220.1, on the reverse strand, counting down.
TCTGTGGAGAAACAATATAAGGAGTTGAAGCAAGAGTCGGTTGCCGAGCTCGAGAGGCTACAAAATAGGTTGGCGGCTGCTGAGGCAAAGGCGGCCACTACCGAGAAGGAGGCTGGACCGGCTGCGAGACGAAAGGCAAGATCAGGGTAGAGAGCTGCTCAAGCTGGCTCAAGACTACGAGAGGCTGCAGAAGTGTCAGAAGGCTGCGGACGAAGAAGTTAGGAAGGCTCGCCAAGATCGAGATGCGCTACAGGCCGAACTATATCGAGCGCAGGCGCAGGTCGAAGAGGCTAAGACCGAGGCCATCATGGAGTACCGCAAGTCATCCAACCTTGAAGATGATCTAGAAGTGATCATGCGGGCTTCGATGATGGGTGGATATACTCTGGCCGTGGATCAGGTGAAGGAGGTCGTTCCGAGCTTCGACATGTCGACTCTCCAGACGCCTATGTTCTACAATCCTGACTCGGAGAAGCTATACGATCAGTACTTTGAGGAGTTTCAGCGGGGAGAGTCCTTGGCTATAAAGTATGCTCCTCCCTCGTACGCCCCGGCCCCCGATCCGACCGCCGCCTGCGATCCGACCCCCGCCCTTTGAGCCGACCCCAGAAGCCGACCCTTGATCTTGATATTCTTCAATCTTTTGTTGATTTATAATTCAAACTTGAAGTTTTGTAATATTATTTTGACAATCGATTTGGGCTGGTTTTTCGACCTGGCCGTGTCCTTATGCTTCAACTTTTCATTTGACTTTGCAATTTGTTTCTTTATCTTCTCTCTTATTGCTTTGCTTGTCTTCTCGATATTCGCTACTCGCTATTCACTTTATTCGCTGTAATTGTTCTTGTTGTTGATACTATGCTGCCCCCCAAGTGTATTATGAACCCTTGGTTCTTATTGCACTTGAGATCGACTTGCTTACCTTAGTCTTTTGCCCATTAGGCTTATTTGACCTTTAGGTTGAGCAGTTTAATGTAAACTGTCCCTGGTTTTAGGTCTTTTTCGCCTCTTAGGCTTTTTCGACCTTCGGCGGAACGGGTGGTCCGACTATGCGAACCGTCCTTTGTCAGGCCTTTTTCGCCACTCGGGCTCATTCGGCTTTCGGCGGGACGGGTGGCCCGACTATGCGAACCGTCCTTTGCTTTAGCCTTGTACGCCTCTTGGGCTCGTTCGGCTCTTAGCTTGGACCTTTGGCCCGACCACTGCGAACCGTCTACATGCCTTTGCATTCGTCGCCCATTAGGCTAACTTAGCTTTGGCTTTATCGAGATGTCCGACCTGCGGATTTCTCTACTCGTTTTCGATTATTTTTGCCTTACTTTTCTGTCACATTGGACTTGTATCGTTTTGGCTATAAATCCTAACAAACACAGAAAGCATCTCGAAAAGATAGAAATTTATTAGAATACTCATAAAATTGTCTCATGGACTTATTACAAGATTCGAAATTGAAAGGTAAACGGGTTCATTAAAGTAAAGCTTATCTCAAATATAATACTTCCTCGGATTGTTGGCATGCCAATGTCGAGGAACGTAGTTCCATACGCCGACCAAGTTGATAAGACCCTTTGGGGTGGACCTTCGGGATCGATAAGGTCCTTCCCAATTCGGGGTTAATTTCCCGGCCTTCTGTCGACTCGCTTCATTTTCCTTAGAACCGGATCGCCAACCTTGAAGTACACATGTCTTACTCTCGAGTTGTAGTGCGAGAGATCTTTTGCTTATACCTTGCCATCTGGCGAGGCTATCTCTCTTCGCTCTTCGACATTGTCCCTTTCTTGTCGGAGTTCGGGATCATTTGTCTCCACATTGTAGGCGAGACTCGAGGAGAAGGAACTCCGATCTCGGCGGGAATCACCGCTTCACACCCATATACCAAAGAGAAAGGAGTTTCTCCGGTTGATGAATTAGGAGGCTGTCATCTGTATGACCATAGGATGCTCGGAAGTTGAATTGCCCAATCTCGACCTTCGCCTCTAGCCTCTTCTTTAACCCCGGCTTGATCGTCGGTTAGTTTGCTTCGACTTGACCGTTTGCACAGGGGTGAGCCACCGAGGTGAATCGTTGGTCGATTTGGTACTCGTTGCACCATTCTCTACTTTTCGATCTTCGAAGCCGGGTACCATTATCCGAGATTAGAGCTTTCGAATTCCGTACTGCGAGAGGATGTCGACCCACAAGAATTTTTTAATGGTTGCGGCTCGGATGTCGGGCAAAGCCTTAGCTTCTACCCATTTTGTGAAGTAGTCCACCGCAACGACCACGAATGCGAGATTTCCCGGAGCTCGAGGTAAAGGTCCTACAATGTCGACTCCCCACGGTCGAAAGGCCATGCGACGAGATGACATTCATGTCTTGCGCTTGTTGATGAGAGATATTATCATGAATCGACAAGCGTTGCATTTACGGACAAGATTATTTGCATCTCGTTGCATCGACGGCCAAAAATATCCGGCTAACTTACATTTTCGAGTCAACATTACGGCTCCACAATGATTCCCACGAGGCTCCTCTATGAATCTCTTCTAAGAGGTATTCGCCTTCACTTTACGAAACACATCTCAACCGGGGGTTCACAAAAGATTTTCGATACAAGATATCATCAAAGAATGCATATCGAGTGATTGAAGTCGGACTTTCCGGCTTGCACTTTGTCGGATGGCGGTATTCCGTCTTTAAGGTAAGAGCGATCGAGTCCATCCACGTGGCTGTGAGTGATCGGTGGGCCTCCGTCTCGATGTAACTTCGGTCGGTCAACAACTCGACTAGAACCTTCTTACTTGACATGAAGTTTGATGCCAACTTGGAGAGCGCATCGGCTCTCTTGTTCGACTTCGGGGGACTTGCTCAAGGCGAGCTGTCTTGAATTTTGGTATGAGGCTTTGGACAAGCTGCTAAGTAATTCTTCATGGTTTCTTCCTTAGCCTCATACTCCCCTTTCACATGATTGACTACTAATTGTGAGTCACTTGTAAACCGACAAATCTTCGACACCCGGCTTTAAGGCAAGCTTTAAACCGGTGATCATAGCCTCGTACTCGGCTTCGTTGTTCGTTGCTTTAAAGTCGAATCGAAGGGCGTAGGGGAATTCCTCGCCTTTTGGGCTTACCGAAGGAGCCACCGCTCCTGCCCCCTCCTTACTCGATGCGCCATCGACACGAAGAGTCCATTTTTCTTCGGACTTTGCTTTTCTTGATCGAGTTGGACGGATATCCCTTCGACCAAAAAATCCGCCAAGGCACTGTGCTTTTATCGCGGTTCGAGGGACGAACTCGATGTCATCTTGGGCCATTTCAATCACCCATTTTGCCAATCGTCACGAGGTGTCGGGTTTTGCCAATATTTGCTTTAGTGGTTGGTCGGTGACTACCACAATGGGATGAGCTTGAAAATAGGGCCTTAACTTCCTCGAGGCATGAATCGGGCATAATGCTAACTTCTCGGTGGTGAGTACCGGATCTCGGGGCCATGTAAAGCCTTGCGACAAAGTAGATTGGCACTTGGCCATGTACCCCTTCTCGAACCGGGACCGCACTCACTTTGCCTCCTCGCATACGCCAAATAAACTAACAACTTTTCCCCTTCTCGAGGAGAAGTGAGGGTAGGTAATTCGATAAATAAGTCTTCAACTCTTCAAAGGTTGTCGACATTCATCATCCCGATGAAAAGGACGGCCTTTCGGAGTATCTTGAAAAATGGTAGTGCACGGCTTGTCTTTGATCTCGATAGAAATCTATTGAGGGCCGCCATTCGACCCGTGAGCCTTTGTACTTCCTTGATATTTCGTGGTGCGGGCATGTTCTTCAATGTATCAATTTTATCCGGGTTCGCTCGAATCCCGTCCTTCGAAATCATATAGCCCAAGAACTTACCCGACGACTCCAAAAGTGCACTTCTTCGGGTTTAATCTCATCCGCGTTTCTCTCAACACTTCGAAAACCTCTCGAGCATCGACCGGGTATTGTCTCATAGATCGACTCTTGATAAGCAAGTCGTCTACATAGACTTCCATACATCTACCAATTTGTTTTGCAAATATCTTGTTGAGCGCCCTCGGTATGTTGCCCCGACATTCTTTAATCCGAATGGCATGGTCACATAGCGAAGGTGCCGAATTCTGTGATAAACGCTTGTTTTTTCCGCATCTCGAGGATCCATTAAAATCGATGATATCCTTTATATGCATCTAAGAAACCAAAAACTTCAAAATCAATGGTTGAATCTACTAACTTTGTCGATTTTGGGCAACGGATAAGAGTCTTTCGGGCATGCTTTGTTAAGATCTGTAAAGTCCACACACATACGCCAACTACCATCAGGCTTCTTGACTAAAACCGGGTTAGCTAGCCACTCGGGATAGAATACCTCTTTCACTATCTTGGGCTGCTAGTAGCTTGCCGACTTCCAACTCGATAGCCTCGAGTCGATCCAACGCAAAATTTCTCTTCTTTTGTTTGAGCGGCTTCCCTAGCCTGATCAATCTCGAGCTTATGAACCGCGATGTCGGTAGATAGCCCCGGCATGTCGGTGGCCTTCCGGGCAAAGATGTCTACGAACTCGATCAACGGCTCAACCAATAGCTTGTTTATCTTTCTCGGGATCCAAATTCCCACTTGCACACAACGATCGTCCTCTCCTCCCGAGTCGGACGTTTTCAATGCATCACTTTGGAGACCCAACTCTTCTCCTCTTCTTCCTCGGAATAAGTTCCTCGACTAAGACTTGTTGGACCGCCATTTTCCCATTCATGACAACGAGTTACAACTCCGAGCGACTTCAACGTCTCCTTTTACTTCGTGGGAACCATTCTAGTGGGAAACTTCATACTATTATGAAAAGTTGATATAATAGCACGCGGGTCGAAGAGCGCGGGTCGCCTAGGATAACATTGTACGCGAAGGAGCCTTGACCACCACATAGCTTAATTCAAGTGTCCTTCCTTTCTCGCCGTCCCCAACCGTCGTGAGTAGCTTTATCGAGCCCGGGGGTGGAGCCTTGCTTGCCTGTAAATCCAAACGGGGAGACGCTATGGGGGCTAGATCCTTCTCTTTCAACTTCATCGCTTGGAACGCCGAGTGATATATGATGTTCACTTGCACTCCCGTTATCGACACGGACTCTCGATACTCGGGCTCGGCTAATAACGCCTCGATAACTAACCGCCGCTATGACTCCTCGACTTGGGGATATCATCTCGAGGGCCGTATCCGACCGTCGTGAACTGAGCTATTTGCGCTCTCTCGAGCTACAAGGCGGCTCTTCATTGGTCAGTCTTTATCACTCTCACCAGGACCAAAGATTGTGTTGACATAGTTAACTGGTCGATTATCTTCATATCTATCTCGACCAAAGTTTTCTCTGTTGTTTGCTTCTCGACCCGGGGATCGATTCCTGCGAGGTGACCGATCCCCGTCTCTGGGCATCACGACCTCGGTTCTGTCTTGATCGGAGTTTTTCTCTTAAATTCTCCACGCCCTGCGGGCCCATCATACCGAGATCTGTCAACAACTTCGTCTAGCTTTCCTTCTGAATGCGGACGTCGATATCTCTCTTCGGTCGATACAATCTTCCGTTGTATGACCTATGTCCTCGTGAAAATCACAGTATTTGCTTGCGTTCCTCTTTTCTCGAGGTTTCTTCAATGGTGGCGGTTTCCTCGCCAAGTTTTTTGAAAGCATAATCGACAACACCTCAGATCGAGGTCGATTGAGTGGGATAAAGTCCTTATCACGTGAGGGTCCCTTCTTGCCCCCACGGTCTGAGGTGGACGTGTCGATACGGTCCCAGACCGATGGCTTACTTTCGACATCCTGCCTCTTGGGCGATTCTGTTCGGACCTCGGGTGTCCTTCTTGGATTCCATCCGGTCGGATTGGGTGTGGCCCGCACGCCTCTTCCCGCTTGACGAGAATCTATGCACCACGTTGACACGTTCGTCCATGGTATGGGGAACGTCCTGCTCAACTTCATGTACAACTTAGTATTACGCGGCCCCCTACGAACGATGTGATCGAAGTCGGTCATCTGCGTCCTTGACTGCATGGCCTCGAGATTAAACCTCTTCAAATATTCCATCACCGTCTCGTCTCTTTCTTTGCCTCACGTTCATGAGGTGCGTGGCACTCGGATGAAACTTCTTGTTGACTATAAACGCATCTCGGAACTTTCGAGCGAGCATGGCAAAGCGGAGATCGACCACGGTCGTAGCTTCGTGAACCATTCTCTTGCTCGACCTACGAGTAGCGTCTCGAATGCCCGACGGCGCATTGCATCGGGTGCCCCATCCAACCTCATTTGAGACGGATACTGTGGAGATGGTCCTCCGGGTCGGTGGTGCCATCATAAGGTTCTATCTTTGGTATCTTAAACCCGGGGTTAGGAAAGCTCTCGATCTCCTTCGTGAAGGGAGACTCGAGCCACAACGACACGACTCTTTCCCAAAATTGCATTCAACTCCTCCCTGGCGCTTGTCATCGTCCCCTCTCGGTGTTTTTGGTGGATCTCGCGTCTCTTCCTTTCCACCGAGCTAGATGATGCGCTTATTTCCTCCTCGGGGTCTGTTTAGGTTTGTCCACAACTTCTTTCGGCCGCCTTCCGCCATAGCTTCTTTACGGGCGGCGTACGCTTTCTGCGCGCCGTAGCGCCTCGGCGATTATCCTGGACATTACCTCCAAGTCCGCCCCCTGCCAGGCGATCCGCAAGCGTCCGATATTCGGAGCAAGAGCTTGCTTTTACGGTTGGTGGGTTTCTGAGCGGGGTTCAAAGCTTGATCTTTTTCCCCTTGTTTTTTGAGGATCGTCTTGAACCGGATCCAATCTTTGGATCCTCTTCTCCTTGCATATCGGGGTCGATTGGCTCGTTCACACAGGAGCCTTGATCAAGCTTGCTTTGGATGTGGTTTTGGATGCGGTTTTCTTGGGAGGCATCGTGTTCTTGAGTATTCGATCAATAGAAGGCCCTCGCTTCAGCGCCAATGACGATGACAAATTATGTCACCTTAATGATGTGAGCCCTAATTTAATCTAGTGATGAACACACAAGAACCACTAATGCCAAAAAGGGAATGAGGGGATGGATTTTATGTATGCGGTGAGTCCAGGCGTATCTTGGATTGCCTACGTATCTGTTAGGTTCCGGGAATCAAGCCTTACGTAGTTCCTGGAATGGGGGTATTTATAATGACAATACTTGCCTAAACCCTAAGGTTAAGTCGGCTTGTGTTATTGTCATCTTTACCCTTAAATGGGCCTTAAACCCTTGCCCAAGCTATCGGCTTGTGGGTGGGCACAGGACGGTGGCGCGGACTCGTCCTCGGTGTCGATACTACCGACTTGCGGTGATCGACCACTAGACTCATTGTCCTACACTTGCTAGGTTGGTGTGGACTCTATCCTTATGGACTTGTCATCTCACACTTGCTCGGTAGTCGATAGTCGATAGTCGTAGCCTGGCTTTTATATGATGGCCTTGGCCTCGAGCACAGGCATCGACATGGATACACCGGAGTTATTTTACAATGTGATGACCAACCGATAGACGACACGTGGAGGGAGTGAAACCCTGTATCGTCTTTTATTTTGATATAAAGTCAAAAGTGTGTTTTATATTATTTTTAAATATTTTGTGTATATATATCGAATGAACTTTTAAACTCGGAAGTCATTTTCAAATGATTTCTTTAAAATTAAACGACTTCATTTGAGCTAGTGTATATTTTTATAAATAAATAAAACTGATACTTGGAATTGACGGCTAATACTTGCTCGCTCGCTCGCTCGTGGCACGAAAGTGTCAAAGCTCTGGTGGCTAGGGGGATTAGAGTTACTGCTCTAGGAGAACGGCTAGTCACCGGTCTCGGGGCCTCTTGACTCGAAGTCTTTCCGACAGTAGCTAGAGTGCTCACTCGTAAGAGTGGGGACGGTACCTTTTCCCCGAAGATTCATGCTACAGCCGGGAAAGAAAGGGCTGACGGTTGGTGCGTGGTCCTAGGGCATGGACAGGGTTGGCTGGAGCCGTGTAGGAGGTTTGCACGGTGAAAGTTGATTCTTTTCCCTTACAATCGGCCGGAGTTGTCAGGCATGGCTAGTTCTTGTAAATTGAAGTGCGGTTGAAATCCCTGGGTAAATATGGCGTTTGGGCGGTACTTGACTCATCAGCTCGGCCAAAGCTGGTGCTTGTAAAATAAACTCGACATGTTTTTCCTTAATGCTCGTGCACTATATAACTTTTAAAATTGACATATTCTTTGTGCTCTATCTTTTATTTTTATTTTCAAGAATTATTTACTAACTCGTTTTGCAAGATTAATAAAGGTTTCCGTTGCAAATTTTATAAAAGTTGTTTTGATATTTATAATTTTATATATATATATATATATATGTAGTATAACACTTGCACACGTGGCTCATACCAGCCCTTTGCTGACGCCTCGTTTTTCTTTGTGTTGTTTTGTTTTTTTTTCCTTTTATCAATATATGTACTGGTTTTTGATCGAGATCCGAGGAAGAAAAGAAATTGATGTTGTGGATTAGACTGCGCATATTGAGTTAGTTAGTCATGAATCTTGTGATTTTATTTGTTGTAATTTTTGTAATGGAAATAATTATTGAATTGATGTAAAATTAATTTGTGGATTTATTATGTTAAATCGTGGATTTAGTGGATTATATTGGGATTTCTAGTCTTGTTATTGAAGTGCGGCGAAAGCTTCGCAGCCCCTCCTAGAATGACCCCAGTGGACCTAGGGGTCGGGAGTAGGGTATTACAACCTTCCTTTTTCTAGCCTAGATATTTCGAAAATATCCATAAAGAGTGTGACCTACTATATCAGATCTCAAAATACGCCCCGAGTATGCCGCCGTAGGGTCGGTCAGTGACCCGATGAGTACCCAAAATCCTATCATTTCGGAGACTAAGCCTTGAATTTTGATAGGGGTGTACCATCCGTAGAGGGCCAAAATCAAAGCGGCTCGAGGCGTCACCCTTCTCTCACGTGCTTGCATCTATAGTAGAGGCCGTGGGGTTGGTTGTCGCCTTCCCCGCTCCCACTCAATAATTTGATAAAGTGGTGGGTTTACTAATTACGGTTTCGGTCTTGACAATAAAAAACAATGAATCAAAGTACTCCGAACAGGGTCGGTTAAGTAGGCAAGCCTACGCCGTTTTATTCGTTGGAACATATGTGACTGTCGGTCGGATCCGGCAAGAGAAGCCCCGTTTAGCCCGAAGGCTTATCGGATATGCTAAGTCTTGTCGAACCCCCATGCAAACGTCACACGTGGAGGGGGGTCAATCGAGCCGTAGCTCAGTTGAACTCACCCAACCATGGTTAGACCATTTCCGAACTCATGTACTAAGATTTTCCGATTTCTATGTTGTCAACCAAAGCGTAATCTCGTTTCTGTTTAAGGTAGGTTCACCGAAAACTCAACGATTTATCTAAGTGGGATTCACCGAGAATCCATCACTAAAATCGTAACGATTGACAAAACCCGTTTCCTCGGTTTTAATAATTAGTTACTTAATTAATTAACTACCACATATTAATTAAAAAAAGCTTTTAACTAATTATACGAGTTATACATACCTAATTTATTCCAAATAAACTAGCTACATGTATGCATTGGAGTGGAATCATGATATGATGCATGTCATGGCAATTTTCCGGTTTCTATCACATAATTTCGATCATACACGAAAAAATAACGGAAAGAATAAACACCGAGATGGATCGTTGGTACCCCCGTATCTAACCTATTAAAAAAAAACACAACCCTAACTAGGGTTTACTATTTTCTAATCTGCCGCTGCCGCGTTTTATCGACAATCGGACATCCAAACGAACTTTGATCGTCACGAAAATTTATGGACCTGTTCTGAATTCCTCATACTTCAATCTGAAGGGTTGGATCTTCGTTTCAACGGTCCAATCTCTTCCATAAATTCGACGAACTGACAGCTGGGGCTGCAGTGCTTTTACGACACAGGAGCAACTTTATTGTAACGATTGGACATCGAGATGGACTCCGATCGTCACGAAATTTTGAGGGCCTGTTCTTCAACTTTAAGTCTTCATTCTGACTGGAGGGATTGTCGTTTCAACAGCTCAATCTCCGGGAATAAATATAAAACCGAACAACAACAAAACAGATCTACTTCTAGGAAACTAAAATTACAAAATTTCCTATACTCATATAAACGAATTTATATGAGTTTACAATAGATCTAACGAGTAAAAAATACCAACCCCAATCCATCTCTTCAACCACGACAATAACAAGGCAACATACATGAATAAATTTCGTTGCATATAGAAAAGCAAACGAAAAACAAAAAACAATCTAAACATACTTTTTCCACTCCTAGTTCTAAAATTCACATACTTTGATTGATAGATCAAAGGCTCTGATACTTGTATGATGTAATATCATCGGATGGATAAGATCTAGTCTAGTCAACCAAAATACATAAAATAATAGATCTAAACCTACGAGGGGGTTTAGATTACCAACCTTTTTATGGTGCAAAAACGCCAAGAACAAAAAGTCAATCCAAGCTAGTTGAGATCCTAGTTGAGAAGCCAAAGTCTTCCAACGTGTGTCTCCAAGCACCACCAGGTGGATGGTGTTTCTAGCCGCCGGACCTCCTCGATATGCTACCTTAGAAAAACCCGAAGTTTTTCTAAAACTCAAACCCTAGTGTATAAAGCCAAAAATTCAAAGCTTCACACACTTGTGTATTTCGAAATATGTGATATCTCATTTGGCTTGGGAGAACTCTCTTTATATAGGAGAGTAATCCTTGTCCTTCAAGGATTTAATAATTAAAAGATAATTATTAAATTAATCCTTAATTTAAATATAAGATAAATATAATATATATCCCAAACAAATTAGGATAAATAAATATATTATCCAATATTCCATGATTTATCATTTAATAAATAAATAATTAAATCATATATTAAATCATTATCCAAGAAAACTAATTTCTCTCCAATAAATAATAATCCAAAAATGCAGCAAATACCCTAATATATTAGGTCATCCACGCATTTCACACACTTGGGCCGAGTCCACAAAAAAATTTCTTTTCCATGTATTTAATTATTTAGTCCAACTAAACAATTAATCCGCATATCAATTAAATAGTCCAATCCAACTATTTAATATTATAATTGAGGTGAAAACGACAAGAAAACATATGCTATGTTAGGAGCCACGTCGGGGACAATGGACCCATATTCAGTAGCTACAATAAATTAAATAAAATTATTCGTCAGACCGAACAATTATATTCAATCTATTAATTCCGGGATTACACCACCATAAACCCGAAACTGAACTCTGCCGAATATAGATAACTTACACTCAACCATGAGTTGATAAGCGTCCACTTATATAATCATTAATTACATACGGATAATCCTCCATAGACTGTTCGTTTTGATTCGGGATATCTCCGTAGACCCTTCTCGAAACCTATTATCCTTATTTACCATTAACCCCCTAGTGATCAATTAGTTCATAAATAATATAATATGAACTCCGCGGATCGATCGGTTTCTATAACAAATAAGGAAACTGTCTGTCTACTTCCCGAGGGAAGGAATTGATTCCATATCTTTGATAGCACAGACTACTCACTCATCCCAGAATAGAGCCAACGAGAAGTGTTGGACCACATACTGCGAAGTGATCCTTACTAACACATCAAACTCTACCCTAGTCTAAGCAGTTGTCTACGATCACATCAGGATTGAGATTAATCCATATATGATCATCTTGTGATTCGATAAGACTTCTCGATCAGGAATTATATCGAGAACTCAAATCAAATCGGTCCAGCCCTATATGATTATCATCATATATAAATGCCCCACTAGGTACCACTATTATTGACGGTCCGGATAGGACTGTCACACCTAAAGTGTTCTGGGCGCATTATTAGCAAATTAATCTTGAGACCCGTACTCATATTAATAAACACTACGGACTAAGTTAATTTTAAGTACATCTCACTAACTCAATCCTCTTGTGTATAACCATACACTGAGTTACGTGATTACATAAACGAGGTACTTAAGGTTTTCAGTAGTGTCTTAATTATAAGCATACATGCATATAATAAGATGAATTATTAATTCTGTCATAAAACCAATTAGATAATTGTCTTTCGGGCACTACACCTAACAGTATGCATAACCATTTTAATCAAGGTATGCGGATCATATAATGTATATTAATAATTGCATTTTCTCAGTTCCACACATTCTTATTATCAACATAGTCATGTTGAATTTCTATTGCATTATCCTCTTAAGTGTTTAATGATTTCATTTTGACTATACTCTACAGAAGTACATCATTTCTCTTTTGGAGTTTACCAAACTCTTTTGGACTATAGTATCATCTACTCGAGCACATTATAACTCTTTTAGAGTTTCTCATTATATAGTCACAACCTCTTTTGAGGATATACATCTTTTAATCAATTGGTCTATAATGCTTCTGGCGTACTTTATGATATCATATTTGTCCTTCTAGGACGTCTATTTCAATCAGAGCATCTGCAGCTACTAACTCTTCCAAGAGTAATTATATACATCTGATGATTATTCACAAATTTGTATTCTATGAACTTCAAGTTCATGTATTATTTTTCCACGAGATCCATAACTTTCACATTTACTTCTTCCCCCTGATCTCGGAAATTTTTTTTCACCACAATTCAAATCTACTAAGTTTGCAATAACCCTTTGTGGGATTCAACATTTCAATGTGATATCCTCTTATATGAGTATCAACAAACATTACGAGATATTTCTTCAATCATGGAGAAGTATATTATCATAGCTAGAGATTCATATCTTTTTGATCTGTTGTCTCTATTTGATATCCACTATAGAAGATATCCTTATAACTCAATAAATTTGTTTGAGACATGAAAAATAATATATGATATACAAAGCTCATTATATCCGCATCATCTTCAGGATGACCGTGACATCACAATTTATTTCATTATTGTTGTCTTTATTCTTTCGTGAAGCTTTATAATATTTTACCAGGTATTTCACCATACAACAGGTACAGGACCAGCGACTCTTCTTGTCACCTCGATAATATACATTTTCATTATTCATCTAGTACTCAGCTTCACCATTGTCTCACTTCTAATGGACAATTTTTTTTTCTATGTATCGAAAATGAGCCTTTGTCATATCAACTAGGGATATATCATCTTATGAATTTGGCTTACCGCCTGTTTCAACTTTCAATTCCCTATGCTAGTGCAGTTGGCAGTCTGATGTATGCCATGGTGTGCACTAGGCCGGATCTGGCTCAGGCAGTCAGTGTTGTCAGTAGGTTTATGGCTCAACCTGGAAAGGAACACTGGAAAACTGTGAAAAGAATGTTTAGGTACCTTAGGGGTACATGTTTAGGGTCAAATTGTATGATTTTTAACGATATATTTTCTATCAATTTCCCCCATATATGGATGTTTTCCATAGAAATCGAGCGTTATATTGAAATATTGAGTAAATGATGTTTTTAAGAGTTAAATTGCAAAACGTAACGAATTATGTGCTTAAATGATGAATTTATATTATTTTGGAATTATGTTACGCTTTGGTATGTTTGATCCTCTTGTAGATACTCATTGATGATGGAAAAGATGATTTTAGAGAGCTAAATTCGAAGTTGGAAAGAGCTAAAGAGATTTATGGAAGATTGGAAGATTAAGGAAAGAAATCAAGATTGTGATCTTCGGTGGATCGGCGTCCAAAGAAGTGAACGGCGTCCACCGGAGCGAAATCGGATCGGAGAGAGTTCGAAACTTACCGGACGGGCGTCCGAGAGGAAGTGGACGGGCGTCCAAGGCTTGAATGATCACCCCATGTGCTTAGCTTGCAAGGAAAAATATCTTGGATATTTTCTACCCCAAACTTGGTGATTAAGGCTTTCAAAATATCCCATGTAACAACATGTTTTGAGTCCTAAAAGATGGATTTTTGAGGAAGAGAAGAAGATGCCACGAGTTTACGAGATCAACGGATCAATATTTTCCAACGCACTTCTACCGTAACCTGTTTTTTGATGGAAATTTGACACGACTTAGAGACATTTTCAGGGGAAGAGTTCTTGACGAAAGTTGTAGATACTAAAATGAGCTTTCCAACGCATTTTGAATCACGTCAATCGGAGGTCTACAACTTAAGTTATGATTTTTTTTCCAAACAGCTGAAATTTGGACGAATTGGGAGATATTTGGCTCATTTCCTTGCATGTTACCTTCAATGATGGCAAAGATTCCTCCCCAACAAACTCCACATGCTTGTAACTAACTCTTGCATGACTCATCACCCCTACCCACCATCTCCTACCCACCATATCCTAACAAACTAACAAACTCATCATTACATCCTAACAAACTTCTAACCAACTTCTCACCTCCCTCAAATGCTACCTCCCTTATACACCTTCCAAATGATACCTCCCTTATACACCTCCCATTATATATACACACCTCCATCACCACAAAAAAATACACACTACCATTCACCTAAAAAAAGAGGCAGCCGCACTTCTGAGGGGTTTCAAGGCCGATCACCCGAGCCTTGTGCTCGGGTGATCCGGGTTAGATTAGGATGTTTTTTTTCTCGTTTTTTTTCATCGTTGATGCTTGAAGATCAACCCTTGTATGAACTATGTGAGTTTAATCTCTTTTTAATTTATTCAATCTCTAGTTTATTTTTATGATCTTTAATTTATTTTGTATCCTTCTATGATTATGATGCTATTGTGTGAACTATATCGAGAGATTGTTTACTAATCGTTGTCTAACGCCGATGAGAATCGTTGTTAGGCTAGATCACCATAGAAAGATAGGATCTTTAATCGTTAATTCGTGACAAGTTAATCGGTTAATTATCTAGGTTGTTAGATTCTAAAATACGAGAGTTAACTTGAATCTACACCTTCGTTTTGTATGGAATATTGGTCTCAACATTCGGAAGAGGAGAGATCGATAATTGAATTCACTAAGGAATTAGGAATTCATAGCTTGAGAAACGGATTCACTAAGAGATTAGGAATTTGTATCTCGTGTAAGGTGAAACCACAATTTGAATTAAAATCATGAGATGAACTAGGATTGAGATCACTTAGTTTGTATTCTGTTTGATCCCATGTATCTTTAGCTTAGGTCGTTTTTATTGTTCTTAGCTTAGATTTATCTTATTTGTTCTATGTTTGTTTTTCCTTTATTTGTTTTCTTGAGTGATAATTTAGAGGAATTAATAAAATTAGATTCAACAGCCCAATTCCATGTGGATCGACCCCTTACTCATTACGCTTTACTAGCAATCACCCGATATTCGGTCGGTTAGGAGTTAGTTTGCATATAGGTTAGGGTTTTATAAATTGTTTTTGTTTAGTGATGCAAAATCCTCCAAACAGTACATCTAATGTTGGTCTCATTTATGAAGGTGATACTTAGAGTTTGGTCACAGGATACTGTGATGCTGATTATGCAGGTGGACAGTAGAAAATCAATGACTGGTTATGTTTTCACATTGGGGAATTCAGTGGTCAGCTGGAAAGCAACTCTGCAAGCAACAGTAGCATTATCAACAACTGAGGCAGAGTATATGGCTCTTACTAAAGCAGCCAAGGAAGCGATCTGGTTGAAGGGTCTAGTCAGTGATTTGGGGCTGCATCAGGATCAAGCTAAGATTTATTGTGACAGTTTGAGTGCAATTTGTCTTTCTAAGGATCAGGTTCACCATGAGAGAACCAAGCATATTGATGTGAGATATCATTTTCTGAGAAATGAGAAGAGGGTTGTAGTGAAGAAGATCAGCACCAAGGAAAATCCTGCTGATATGTTTACTAAACCAGTTGAACAAAGCAAGTTTCAGTTGTGTCTGGACTTGCTTAACATTGAAAGCTTATAATATATTTTCTGGAAACACAGTTGAGGGCAGGTCGGCTGAGTGGATTCTGTGGAGAAGTTTGGTACAAGTACATCCTGGCATTGATGAATGCATCTGGTACAAGTACATCTGAATTATTCAATCTGGTGACATTGAATGAGAGTTCAAGTCAAGGTGGAGATTTGTTAGTTTTGTGACTTGATCTCTAAAACTGGTGGAACTAATCTGGAAAAACTGAGACTGAGATTGATGGTCAGTTCAGTTAAGTATATTCAGTTCTGTGAAAGTCAGTTTGATGAAGTACAACTGAGTTTCTTCGAAGTCGACGATTAGTTTCGGACTACTAAGTTATGCTGAGTATAGCTGAGTTCTACATCTGGGCAGTTGATTACAAGTCTGGGAAGTCAGTTTTGAGCTGAGTTTCGTCTGGTGGATAACAGCTGGAGCTGGGGTCCACATCTGGGGTATTTATGGTAGTTCCGACAAAGATCTATGGCCATTAGGGTTTGTGACTTGTGTCTATAAATACCAATGTTGTAATCAATGTAACGTGTGTCTTTCAAAGTGTTATTCACACACTTGTGAAAACCTTGTAATTCTGTGTATAATAAAATATCTCATTTTCTGTCCGTGGAGTAGTCGGCACAACGCCGGAAACCACGTTAAATCACCGTGTTCTCTTTGTTTCTGTGTTTTTATCAATTTCCGCCTTATTTTTACTAATTAGATTGCATCTGTTTTATCTTTCTTCAAGTGCAAGTTTCTCGTCTGTGTTTCAACAAATGGTATATTCATAACATTTCCTTAAATATTGTGAATTTCGAAAATTCATTCCTCGTCTACGCCGTTACCGACCACCGAGTGATGCGGTGCCTTCCGCAACAAATCATATTGAGACCGAAGGATGTGGGCATTGTGGCATTGTGGGAAAAAAGTATTTCTGAGAAGATTTTTATTTATTTATTTTGGGCCTGGTGATAATAAAGATTACAAAATTCAATCGGACTGCGTTCTCAATTTTTAGGTTTTGTTTTTATTTGAAGATGAAGAGAATGATCAATCGGTCCATTTAAAAAAAATAAAAATTTGTGATTCAGTTCAATCGTATTGTGTACTGCACAGGAGTAATCCTGTTATATTAGAGCTTAGGCTGCGCGTCGAAACCCTTGGAAACATGGGAGGTGAAGGAAAGAGAAAGAGTATGAAAATCCCTATGGATGATTTTCCTGAAGAACTGGTTACTGAAATCCTTTCAAGACTACCAGGTAAATCTCTGTTGCGATTTAAATGCGTATCCAAGTCATGGTGTAATCGAATCTCTGCCAAAGATTTCACTTTTTTGCACCTTAGCAACTATAAAACCTCCGATCTCGTTCTAGCTGGCCTTGACGAGAGATACCATCCCCTGAATTTATCAACTGCATATGTCTCACCACCAACTAGAGCTTGTGCAAAAGAAGAAGCAGCACTTGTGTGTAGGCCTAGGATTGTCAATTATCCACTACCCCAACAGCTTGACTTTGATAAGAGCTTGGGATTGATCCTTGAAATGTGTGGGCCTTGCAATGGTATATTTTGCTTGTACTGGCAGTACGCAGAGAGTATTTTGTTGTGGAATCCACAGATGAAGGACCTCAAAATTATTCCTCAATCTAACCTACCTCGTCATGCTATACAAGGACAAGGGTCGCGCTTTAAATATATGGTTGGGTTCGGTTTTGATTCCGAAACAAACGATTACAAGATTCTGCTTATTGTGCAGAACACCCATATCGATCCGCAGCAGCAACAGCTTGAGCTATACAGCCTTGCTACTAATTCATGGAGGAAACTAGATGTCTCACCACTCAACTGTTTTCGTGTCAGTTTTCTGTTTACTGCAGTAAAAAGAAAAATTGGCTGGCTTGGAATCAAAAAACGAATAATATTTTTATTTGATGTGAGCGATGAAACGTTGGATATGATACCCGTACCTCTAGAGGGTACTGAGACTGATAGCAGCAGGGCAACAAATTTACAAGTATTCCCTTTCGGAGAATCCATTGCAGTCGTGATTTCTTCGATGACCGTTCCAAGTCGCTGTAGATATTGTGAAATTTGGGTGTTGAATGATTTCAGTTGTGCCCGGTCAAGATCTTGGAGCAAATTGTGGACAATTGAACTTGAAAAATTCTTTTGGCCTCAAGGCTTCTGTGGGAACTCTTACCTCATTTTTCATGGTTTGGATAGTTACAATTTGATGTTATATGATCTGCTTAACCATGATGTAGTGGACGTTGGAGCATCAATGGATACAGCCCATGTTTACAAGGAAAGTCTCATTTCTATCAGCAGCGACAACAAACGGAACAAAAGTAAGTGCTAGATTCTACTGATAAATTGGTTTTCTCTTTCGTAGATTTCAATCTTGTTATTTGGATAAAAGTTGAATTGCTTATACTGTTTTTTTCTGGCCTTATAAAGCTGTAATTCCTTTTTGCTTTATTCTTGTCATTATAGCTTATGTGTATACATATGTTCCTCATCATTTTTTGAAGAGGAAGACTTCATTGAATTTGCTTAAGGAGTATGTATGAGCGACTAGGAAGGATCGAGATTGTACCGTCATGCGTATAATAAACTACTGAAAGTACATTGCAATTGTTTGAATGTATGGACTTAGTGTGTTTTAGCATTACAAAATCTGTTTACAATATATATAAATATATATATATATATATACTAGTGGGCAGCAGACGTGCGATGCACGAATAAGGCCCTCTACCCTCTACGTTTTAGTATTATTTTTCTTAGCGCAATGATAGAGACATTAAAAATTTGACACAACCTCTAATCTCTTACTATTGATTTTGACAACGACAAACTGAGACTTGTCAAAATCAAAGGTGAAAGATTAGATCGTGTCACCCGTTGTGTCAGATTTGTTGTCCATCTATCATTACTCTATTCTCTCATCACGGTGCAAATAAAGATATTAGGTATCTAATTAAGACACAAATGAAAACATTTGGGATTAAGAAAGTGTTAGAATACACAAATGAAAACATGTGGTGGTATCAAAGAAAAAGCTAGGATGCAATGTTATATCTTCAAGTAAATAAAATGCAGTCATTTTTCAAACGAAATAACAAATAGATGTCGCGGGCGGGCTGGCCGGGAAATGTATCCAATTACTGCATTAACATCAAGATTACACATTTAAATCCTGCATTCGTGTAAGAAGGCAGGAGACAATATATACAAACATACAACAAGCTAGGTGGCCACATTTTTTTCTGGGTAAATAAATCAAATCTCCTTGCCATGTATTTTTTTCTTGATGCATGATAGCTAGTATATATAAGCAATAACTCATGGACAACAGCCAATTGTTGGAACGAGCATGAATCAACATGTCTATCTTTCTAGCCAAGACGATCTCCTTATATTGTTTCCTTTGTGCTGCTGCTCCAAGCAACTGAGTACATAAATAAAACGTATCAACATTTCTTGAAATGCACAGCCACGTTTCCCAGCAAAGGCAGATTACGGGCTATATATATAATTAAGGAACAAACAACACAATATGTTGAGAAATGCAACCATTTGGAAAAAAATCAGTAATGCAACCATTTGGAAGAAAATCCAGTAAATAATCAACGATCAAGGAATAAGAAAATTATTAATCGAAAAAAAAGAAATGTAACAGAATCGATAACTTACTAAAAGCAGAAGATCAGAAATTGCATGTACAGAACCCTAAATCGCTGAATATATAGGACAACACTGGAATCCTTATCACACTTCATATTCTTCCATAACGATAGAAATGAAGGTAAAACGCCAATCAGTTGTCAGAGGTTTCACATTTAATTGCATTCTTTTCATTCATTGTACCCTATTAAATCCGCCGTTTTGCGAGTTTTTTTTTTTTATTTTCCCCTTCTAATAGCGTTTTGCGCTTCTAAAAAAAACGTTTTGCGAGTTAATGAGATGGCGAATGGTCTGCCTTATTTTCCAGACAAAGGCGACGTCGTTTTTAGTTGCCAAAACTTTTTGGTCGTCCATTAGATGCACAATTCTATAAGCTTCCTATATTTAAGATATATATAGAAGTTGTTTTGATTGGGTATAATTTACCGGTTGGTGTTGGATTTCTGTATAATTGTCTTCACAGAACCTGTAATGATAGGATGAAAAGTTTTTTTTTTATAGAAGGATATATAATTCCCAGAACATATATATAGTCTTCTTTTCTTCTTTAATTATTAGATATATAAAATGTGATTATTGCCAACAATTCTTTAAGATGGCCGGGTTGATTATTTCTCGTTCTACAGGTTTTTGTTCATCAATGTTCTTTTCTTATCACGGGTGCTGATTGGTTATTGTTGTGTTATGAATTTTTTTTTGTAATTCTGATCCTGGAGTAGTGCTGCATTATGGATGTTGTGTTAATTTGAATTCTGTAAAGTGATGAGCGTAATTTACCCCTTTCAAAAATACAATTTATAAAAACTCGAAATCTGTGGGTAAACCAACTCTCTAACCAGCAGAGTACCGGGTCGATTGTTAGAATAGCTACAGGAGTACGAGGTCGATCCCAAGGGAAATGTGGTTGTGAGTACCAAAGCGAACGTGTGTCTTAGTCTAGGCGATCAAAGTTGTGGTGGAGAGTATTATAACTAATGCAGAAAATAAATATTATTCTAACGGATTTATCTAGGTGATTAAAAAGTATAGCCGAGCCATGATCCAACAGGATATCTCCCCACAGGAAAAACTTGATAAAAAGTGTGTTTTATCTGATTCAGTTTATATGACATTCACGGGTGTCAACTCCTAATTCTGGTGTTAAGGTCTGAACAACTCTCACTTAACCCCCATAGTAGGTTTATTAACCCTCCCTTTAGAGAGCTAACTTGCCTAACATGGTTGACCGGAATAAAAAGCTGCTAAAAAACCTCACAAAAACATAGTTTTAACGTATCACTTAGGTTGTCGATCTAACGATTAAGGCTATGTTTTAGTGATTCTAATACATGTTTCATTCATCTCGTAAAGATAAGAATCTCACATAGGCATAGTCCTGACCTGCCACTCAGATTGTCAATCTGACAATCAAGACTATGATTAGTGATACTCATATCCCACATCTCACCGCAAAATACATTTATAAGCTTGATGTAACAATGAACAAAGTTGTCAATCTCATTCAAAGTTATTAACATGATCAAAACAAGTTTTAAAACATGAACGTTTATCATAAAAACGTTTAATTAAGCACAACACAACTCCCATCTCGTCTCCCGAGGGTTGATTTCACCCGTTTTCACATATTTCGGCTATGAAAAGTTTAGCTACCCATATAAACGGATTCTCGTCAACATGTCATGGATTAAAATGGCGGGAAGTTTTACATAATAGCCTTCCGTCAATATGGCGAAATTCTATTAAAACCAAATTAAAACCGAAATCCAATCATTTGTCGATTCTCCTATATATGGATACTACTACGGATACATATATATATATATATATATATATATATATATATATATATATATATATATATATATATATATATATATATATTACAACGATTTCGGTGTGTCGATACTATTACTAAATTTATTTCGTGCTTATATACAACCTAAAAACTAAAGAAAATAAGAATGCTCCTTATATATAGGCAAAGCTCCTTGGGCCGGACCGGGCCGGGTGGGGCGGGACCGAGGCCGGCCTAATCATGACATTCATCTCCCTTTAATTTCCAATTTTCGGATATAAATTATATATTTTGGAATAAAACTACTAAAATTCATATCTCGAGTTCTAGATCTCCAAATGACATGATTCAAAAGACATTGGAAAGCTCGTTGAATAATCTACAACTTTCATGAAGGACTCTTCTTCAGAAAATGTCGTTTTGATGAGTCATTCGTTTGTCGAAGATATTTCTCGATTACCACTAAATCGAATCGATTAGCCACTTGACCACTTAAGCAATTCGATTGACCACTTAAGCTCGTGACACTCTCTAAGTCCTTTCAGAGATATGATTATACTTCAAAATGTCGATTCTCGGGGTCTTGGCTTATACATCTGCAATAAAATACCACAAATACCCACGTAAATATGACACAACATTCCGATTACTGAACCGATACAAAACCTAGTAAAAACACGATATTTTACATGATAACTACTACTAACATACTTCGATAAATCTAAGGAATTTATGACTCGAAATGATATAATAACGCTCAAAATGGTATCAGAAGTGGGGTAAATTGTTATAATAATAACAGTGAATTTTTCCCTCATCACAACCCCCCACTTAGCTTTTGGTCGTCCTCGAGCAAAACAAGCGATAAAACAAAATGAATGAAGGAAAAATTCATGCAAAGATAAGATAATAGGGACAACCAGATGATATAACCATTAGAATTACAACCAGGCGTTAACCTCAATATAAATGTATAACAGAGTGTGTGTGTGACAAGTCTTTTCAATTTCCACTATCCTCTCTTGAATAATTCGAGCAATACGCACAAACATCCATTCAGACAGTCCTAATGACTTTCCTAGGTATAGGCAGTAATAGTTCCACACAAAGTCCTCTCGTGTACTTATTAGGATAATCCCTAAAGCATATCATTCAGTTTATACTGGGGATAGTCAGAAGATAACTAAGTTTTCAACCATGCTTAACCAAATTGTCAAATTTTATTTTATATATATATATTTTTTTTTTAAACATTTGTAGCATAGGCCTTCATTCCCAGCAATATGACGTTTCGTGATAACCCCCAACTGGACTACTATCATCAGGCAGTTGCCCTCTTTCCCAGCAATAGAACGTTTCGTGATAACACCCTAGCTGGACTACTATCATCGGGCAGTCGGGAGCTTTTAAACCTCATAGTGATATAGGACGTTTCGTGATAACGCCCTACTGCACTCAAATCATTGGTAGCTACAACCGACATATATATAGTTCATCTTAATTTGGTATTTTTCTTTTCATTCCACTTAACTTATATCCTTTCTATCACATTCAAACCTTCGGATATTCACAAGTACACGTTCAAAAATTAGGTACTAAGTTACGCAATTATCTCTAGAATAACCACTAGGATACCGAATGGATACGAGTTTAAAATTTTCGCTTCAATATCAAAGGCTTACGTGAACAATGAATTCATGTTACACAAATAAATTTGGGGTTAAAATGCACTTACGGTTCACTTTGGTTATATACATCCAAATCGATCATTACATCATCAAATCCATGAAATATATACCTTATACAATTTATTTTAATCAACTAAATAATGCTCGAAAAAGATCGAAAACTAAGGGATTTTACGATACAAAACAAGCAACGACCAACCACGACACTACCCCCCTTACGAACTTGCAGTGTCCTCAATGCATAGTGAGGGTAAATAAAAGTGGTTGGAAAAATAATGGTTCACCAAAACAAGTCAAATAATAACCGAGATGATATAAAAGTTATGACCATTGTGTGTACAAATAAAATAAAAGTGTGTGGAGTGTAACATTGTAGTGACAAAAGGTAGATAAATACACCACATGAACTTTTATTGATTTAAAACACACAATATTACATAGTAGTTGAACTAATACATAATAAGAAAGATATGTCACACAATATTGGAAACAGACTAGATTATAAAATGAAATGTGCGGCAAAGTATTAAGGAAAACTTAGCTTATAAACCCGGCAGAAAGGCGCTATCGAATCCCGTAACGACCTCGTGTAAGCACGACTCGAATCCTATATCAACGTAGACGAGAAAACAACAAAAAGCACACACGGGACATAGTCCTCGTGCCGAAATATAGAATAGGGATATGGGGGTATACAATGTTAAGGCACTGCTACGTCAGAAAACTCGATAGGCAATATGTGCATACATATCATAGTCAAGGCATCAATTCAAATTGGAAACAGACTAAATCATAAAATGTAGTGAGTCTTTTATACCCAGATTCTCAAGGGTTCTGTCAAAACAGTCCAACAACCTAAGTCCAAGAAATGATGCATTTTTTTTTTTCTGTATTCTACCTAGAGATTTTCGGATAACCACCTAATCGTTCTCTTTTAATGACATTCAAACACTCATCCTGAGACTTGGTTGTGCTTTGTGTTCAACTTCCATTATGATCATACTTTCCACAGATTCTACAATTCATTAAGACTAGTCTTATCCAAATTATTATTATTTAATGGGCTGCCTCCCGGTAGCGCTTTTGTTTAATGTCGTTTGCTCGACCAATAAAAGCACATAAACAACTATTTAATTTCACCTAGATTTATTAAGGCGGGGTTGCCTCCCCCCAAGCGCCTTTGTTTTACGTCGTTGGCTCGACTGAGACTCAGAAACGATTTATCAAGACTCGGGATCAGTCAAATGCACAATTTCGAGAGCCTCATCGAATGGTAACTTCTTATAATTTTTTAGACGAAGGCCGTTCATGATAAACGTTCCGTGCTTCGGATGTGTTACCTCGATGGCTCCTGAGTCGAAAACTCGCAATACCGTATATGGTCCTGACCACCTTGACTTAAGTTTGCCTTGAAATAAATGGAGGCGAATATTATAGAAAAGGACCTCATCACCTACGTTGAAAATACGAGGTTTGATCAACTTATCATGAAGCATTTTTGTCTTTTCCTTATATTTAGCCGAACAATCGTAAGCTTGAAAGCGAAACTCATCAAACTCGTTCAACGAGCCATCCTTCTTTCACCGATTAATGCGTCATCCATATTTAGATTCTTAATCGCCCAATAGCCTTATGCTCTAACTCTACGGGGAGATGGCAAGGCTTGCCAAAAACAAGCATGTAGGGTGACATACCTATTGGTGTCTTGAACACGCGCTCGGTGTGCCCAAAGCGCATCATCTAACTTCTTTGACCAATCCTTAAGATTAGAATTGATTGTCTTCTCCAAGATTCTTTTAATTCCCCGATTGGACACTTCTACTTGGCCACTAGTCGAGGGTGGTAGGCAGTGCCTAACTTACGAGTGACCCCATACTTCATTAAAAGCTTATTGAAATCTCTATTTGCAAAGTGACTTCCATTGTCACTGATTATCGCTCGAGGTATTCCAAACCGGGATAGAATATGTTTCTTAAGAAACCGTATGACTACATGTTTATCGTTAGTAGGCGAAGCAATTGCCTCAACCCACTTTGAAACGTAATCACGGGCGACAAGAATGTGCGATTCCCGAAAGAAGACGGATATGGTCCCATGAAGTCTAATCCCCATATATCAAAAACTTCACACACTATTATCGGTTTCTGGGGCATCTCATTTCTCTTGGAAATCCTCCCTGAGCGTTGACAGGCGTTACATGTCTTAACATACGCATGTGCATCCTTGAAAATAGTGGGCCAGTAGAACCCACTTTGTAACACCTTCAATGCTGTTCTCTCGCCCGAGAAGTGGCCACCGGCCTCTTTATCATGGCAGAACGAGAGAATACTCACTATCTCAATGTCATCAACACATCTCCTCAGGACTCCATCTGCACAAAGCCTAAAAAGTAAGGGATCTTCCCACACATATCGGTTCACCTCACTATAAAACTTCTTTTTCGGTTCTCATCAAACTCAGGATCTACGAATCCACACTCGTGATAATTAACGAATGGTGCATACCAATGGTTCCCTTTCTTCCCTCTCTGCAGGAAATTTCCTCGCTTAACCGGGAGCATCGTATCCACTACGAACAACTGCTCATCCTGAAAACGATCATCAATCTCAACTTTAATAGAGTGTTTCTTGTCTCCATGGTCCATCCTACGAGGTGGTCGGCTACTACGTTCTCACACCCCTTTCGATTCTTAATTTCTACGTCGAACTCTTGAAGAAGCAAGATCCACCTTAACAAGCGTGGTTTTGCATCCTTCTTGGCAAATAGATATCGCAACGCAGCATGGTCAGTGTGAACTATGACTTTCGATCCAACCAAGTATGACCGGAACTTGTCGAAAGCAAAAACAACAGCTAAAGTTCCTTTTCAGTTGTGGCGTATTTTTGTTGAGCCGAGTTCAAGGTATGACTCGCATAGTAGATAGGTCGAAACAACTTGTCAACCTTCTGACCTAGGACATCTCCTACAACATAATCACTCGCATCACACATCACTTCGAACTCTTTGGACCAATCAGGTGCTACCAAGATAGGAGCCGAAGTAAGAAGTTTCTTAAGAGTTCGAAAAGCATCTAGGCATGCCGCATCAAAAACACAAGGGGCACCCTTCATCAATTGAAGAGTAAGAGGTCTAGCAATGTGGGAAAAACCCGGAATGAATCTACGATAAAAACCTGCATGTCCCAAGAATGAACGTAGAGTCTTCAGATTTGTAGGCATAGGAAGCTTAGAAATTGCCTCTATTTTTGCTCTATCGACCTCTATTCCTTTACCCGATACCTTATTTCCTAAAACAATTCCTTCAGTTACCATGAAATGACACTTTTCCCAATTTAAAACCAAGTTTGTCTTTTCACAACGTGCAAGCACCTTATCAATATTCGACAAACACTCATCAAAAGTATCACCAAAAATGCTAAAGTCGTCCATAAAAACTTCCATGAAATGCTCTATCATATCGGCAAAGATAGCCATCATGCATCGCTGGAACGTCGCGGGTGCATTACACAACCCAAACGGCATTCTTTTGAATGCAAAGGTGCCATACGGACACGTGAATGTAGTCTTATCCTGGTCATGTATATCGATGTGAATTTGATAATAGCCACTAAAACCGTCCAAAAAGCAGTAAAATGCATGACCACTTAGACGCTCTAGCATTTGATCAATAAAGGGTAGGGAAAATGATCTTTCCTAGTCTTATCATTCAGCATGCTAAAATCAATACAAACTCTGTGACCAGTAACTAAACGAGTAGGAATGGGCACACCTTTTTCATTAAGCTCAACTGTGATGCCTCCTTTCTTAGGCACGACTTGTTGGGGGCTTACCCATTCACTGTCGGAGATTGCGTAGATTATCCCTAACTGAAGCATCTTTACCACGTCTTTTCTTACCACTTCTTGCATATGTGGGTTCAGCCGTCTCTGAAACTGCCTGACCGGCTTGGCACCTTCTTCCAGGATGATCTTGTGCTTGCTGATATCAGTACTAATCCCTTTTATGTCAACCATCTTCCATCCAAAGGCTTTTTTGTGTTTTTCGAAAACGTGGATCAACTTAGCTTCCCGCAAAATGGTTAGTGCGGACGAAACAATAAGAGGAAGTAATTCATAAGGTTCTAAAAACACATACTTTAAATGCTTAGGAAGTGGCTTTAGCTCCAGATCAGTAGGTGGTCCTTCGATTGACGGCTTTGGCAGCTTGCCAGTCAAACCGAGCTCTAGCTTCTTATTCCAGCTTGCGTCGACAAAAGGAGTTGCCTCCAAATGATATACCTGAACTCTCATTTGTGGATCGTCATCCTCTGCGGTGCTTGACTTCATCAAGCATTCTTCCATTGGTTCTTGGTATTCCCGCGGTTAGTGTGCTCCAAAATACAAGGATATATAGCATCACGTAAAAACAATCACTCTTTTCATCATCGGGATGCTTCCTTGCATTATACACATTTATGGCTACACTTTCTTTCCCGACTCGTAGTATGATCTCTCCCCTCTTACGTCTATCAAGGTCTCTCCTGTGTTCAAGAAAGGCCGACCTAACAAAAGCGGGGCATTGGCATCCATATCTAAGACTACGAAGTCAACGGGGAAAACAAACTTGTCAACCTGCACTAACACATCTTCAGCTACCCCCATTGGTTTCCTAACAGACCTATCTGCCATCTGTAGGGTCATCCATGTTGGTTCTAACTTACCCAACCCCAATTTCTCATACACTCCTCTAGGCATCAGGCTCACAGAAGCCCCTAGATCACATAACACATTTTTAAACACAATTTCTCCAATGGTAATTGGGATGGTAAAACTACATCTATCTTGTAGCTTGGGGGGCATCTTATTCTCAAAGATCGCAGAACATTCCTCACTCAAATGCACCATCTGTTGCATCCTTTCCTTACTCGATAACATTCCTTTCAAAAATTTAAAATATGGGGGAATGCTCGAAATTGCCTCTAATAGGGGAATATTTACCTCTACCTTTCTTAAGAGATTCAGAAATTTCGCCTGACCTTGGGTCGGTATGTCCTTTACGGGTCCCTTAGGGGGATAGGGTAAAGTATTAACATCAAAATCGGGGAGGAGGAGGAATTCTGTTTTTCTTACATCTTTCTTTGGTTGGTGAGGCTCTTCTTCTTTAATGTCCAATACCACATAGTCTTTCTTCGGTGCTTCCCCTTCCAATGCTTTTTTTTTGCCTCGACCAATGCTTTTTTCGTCGCTTCCAATTCTTTCTTCATTGCAGCCATTTCTCTCTTCACACTGCCAACTTCCAAGTCCTCAATCTCGACTTCACCATACATGGCCCCTTCACGGTCGACTGCCTTCTCTTTCTCAGCCTTATTAGTTTCTGCTTTTTCAGCCCGTAATTCCTTCTTCTTATCACTCAGCCCAACCTCTTTACCACTTCGTGTGAACACAGCATTCACACCCTTTGGGTTCCTCTCAGTGTTACTTGGAAGTCCACCACTCAGATTTGTTTTCAATGTGTCGGTTATTTGACCCACTTGGGTCTCCAAGTTCCGAATGGCAGAATGTGTGGCCACTTTTTGCTCTACAACATTCTTGTTTAGCTCAGAAACAGTCATGTCTAATCTTTCCAGAAGTATCTCAGCGGGCGTCTTCTGAACACCAGAATTGTTTGATTGCTGACTGTTTTGGTTGTTCTGGTGCAGATGAGCATTCGGATGCTTATAGGTGCCAGAATTATTATTTCTCAATGGTTGGCTCACTTGCTGATTCTGATTACTTTGCTGGCTCTGATTCTGATTCCAACCTTGATTCTGGCCCCAATTCGCCCTTGCTGTTGCTGTTGGCCTTGTGACTGAGATTGCGGGTTCTGACTGTTTTGATTCCAGCCTTGATTCGATTCTGGTATGAACTCTGATTCTGGGGGTTCTGATTCCAAGGTCGGTTGTACGGGCTTTAGTTTTGCCTAAAGCCTTGGTTCTGATTACTGTTTCGATTCCAATTCTGATTCTGCCATTGGTTCCAACCTTGATTCTGCTGATTCTGATTCCATTGCCCCTGGTTTCCTTGTCCAACATAATTCACATCATATTGTTGTGAATCATTACCCATACCATAATCCATTTGAGGCCCTTGCTGATTATCAAAGTTCTGATTCCACTGTTGCTGGCCAAACTCTTGCTGATTCATATTCATTTGACCCATTGCATAGATATCCATTCGCTGTTGGTCATTCTGATTTCCCAACTGTTGTTGCACTGGAGTAGGTTGCAATTGTTGTGGATAAGTGGGTTTTCTTGATGATGTACATTCCATGGCTGAATGTCCACCTCCACAAAGCTGGCATTGCTGTGTTTTCTTTCTTTCTAACTCCATTCGGTCCATCTTTAGTACCATTTATTGCATCTTATCGTGTATGGCCGATTCTCTATCAAGTTCTTCTTTCAACGACTTCACACTTTCCATTGGGGCTTTCTTCTTCTTTCTACTGGACCCCCATTGTCCTTCTCCTTCTGCTGCATTCTCAATCTGTCTCATAGCTTGTTCTGGCGGCAGATTCATAATGTCTCCACCATTGGCGGCATTCAGCTTGTTCTGGTCCATCGGCTCTAAGGCCCTGAATAACATAATGACTTGCTCCACCGTAGAAAAACCGTGTGGAGGGCATCTCTTCAATAAACCCCTAAATCTCTCATAAGTCTCTTTTAATGTCTCTCCCTCGAGACCGTCAAACGAAGAGATTTCTTCTTTCAGATCTAACATCTTCGCCGGAGGAAAGTACTTTTTCAGAAATACTCTCGCTACATCTGCCCAGGTATGCAATGAATCATTGGGTTATGAATTGAACCAATCCTTTGCGGCTCCTCTCAATGCAAACGGAAAAATGATTAGCTTCACCGCCTCGTCACTCACCCCATTATATTTCATCGTTCCACAAATCTGGAGAAAGTGGTCAAGGAAACTGTTCGGGTTCTCAGTTGATTTCCCGTGGAATAGAGCATGTTCCCCCAACATGTTCACAATCTTCTGTTTGATGTCCATGTTGTTTGCATTAATTGGGGGCACTCTAATGGGATTGTGCCCTATAACTTCGAGGATAGTGACGTAATCTCGGCAAACCCTCGGTCGGTACCGTACCCGTTGAGCCATCTGTGGCTGATAATCCTGTTGTTGTTGTTGTTGATAATCCTGCTGCATAGGTGGTTGCTGATTACATCGGTTTTGGAACCCCTGTTGATTTCCTTGATTCTCTAGCATCTGCAATACTCGATTTACCGTCTCTTGGTCTAATTCGGGTCCTAAGTTCTGCGTATTCTGAATATTTTGTCCTCCCCTGTACTGTCCAATCCATGTCCTCTGATTAAGCTATGGGGTTCTCAACTGACGCAATACTATGTTGTCATCTCTTGACGGCTCATGATGAGGGGTCCTCGGTGGAGTATGCAATGGTAGTGTTGCGTTACAACCAGTAGTGTCTGAGGTTTGCCCTTGTACATTGTGCTCGCTTAAGGGCTCTTTGCCATCTCTATGAGTTGGTGAATCCTCCATTCCCGCTGAGGATTCTGACAATGAACTCTCTACTACCCCTTCTTCCTCAAACAAAGGGTTCGGACTGGCAATCAGAGGTTCTCCTCGGCGCTGACTGTTTCTATGACGTTCGTAAGCTTCAATTTCTTCAATTGGCTCGACGAGTGGTTCTTTGGAGCTTCGGGTCATGCACTGACAAACAAGAAACAACGAGAGAAAAAAAAAAATTAAAAAAAAAAAAAATAAATAAAAACGACCTAAGCCCAAGCTTTCGGTCAACTTACAAGATATCACAACAATATCACACACCTCCCCGGCAACGGCGCCAATTTTTTTGATGAGCGTAATTTACCCCTTTCAAAAATACAATTTATAAAAACTCGAAATCTGTGGGTAAACCAACTCTCTAACCAGCAGAGTACCGGGTCGATTGTTAGAATAGCTACAGGAGTACGAGGTCGATCCCAAGGGAAATGTGGTTGTGAGTACCAAAGCGAATGTGTGTCTTAGTCTAGGCGATCAAAGTTGTGGTGGAGAGTATTATAACTAATGCAGAAAATAAATATTATTCTAACAGAGTTATCTAGGTGATTAAAAAGTATAGCCGAGCCATGATCCAAAAGGTTATCTCCCCACAGGAAAAACTTGATAAAGAGTGTGTTTTATCTGATTCAGTTTATATGACATTCACAGGTGTCAACTCGTAATTCTGGTGTTAAGGTCTGAACAACTCTCACTTAAGCCCCATACTAGGTTTATTAACCCTCCCTTTAGAGAGCTAACTTGCCTAACATGGTTGACCGGAATAAAAAGGCTGTCTTTGAAAAACCTCACAAAAACATAGTTTTAACGTATCACTTAGGTTGTCGATCTAACGATTAAGGCTATGTTTTAGTGATTCTAATACATGTTTCATTCATCTCGTAAAGATAAGAATCTCACACAGGCATAGTCCTGACCTGCCACTCAGATTGTCAATCTGACAATCAAGACTATGATTAGTGATACTCATATCCCACATCTCACCGCAAAATACATTTATAAGCTTGATGTAACAATGAACAAGGTTGTCAATCTCATTCAAAGTTATTAACATGATCAAAACAAGTTTTAAAACATGAACGTTTATCATAAAAACGTTTAATTAAGCACAACACAACTCCCATCTCGTCTCCCGAGGGTTGATTTCACCCGTTTTCACATATTTCGGCTATGAAAAGTTTAGCTACCCATATAAACGGATTCTCGTCAACATGTCATGGATTAAAATGGCGGGAAGTTTTACATAATAGCCTCCCGTCAATATGGCGAAATTCTATTAAAACCAAATTAAAACCGAAATCCAATCATTTGTCGATTCTCCTATGGATACTACGGATACTATATATATATATATATATATATATATATATATATATATATATATATATATATATATATATATATATATATATATATATATATAGAATGAAAGAAACAAGAAACAACAAGAAAGAAATAGCTAGATATAGATATAACAATAATGAGAGAAAACAAAAGCAAACTTACTATTATAACGAGAGATATCTTCGATTACATATAAAAAAATCTTGATATTACAACGATTTCGGCAACACCGAACTTCCAATAATTTCCCGAGCATTACAACGATACTATTACTAAATTTATTTCGGCATAAGGCCTTATATACAACCTAAAAACTAAAGAAAATAAGAAGGAGATATATATATATATATATTATGGTGTGTCGATCTGTGCTCTCTGAATGCTCCTTATATAGGCAAAGCTCCTTGGGTCGGACCGGGCCGGGTAGGGGCAGGACCAGGCCGGCCTAATCATGACATTCATCTCCCCTTAATTTCCAATTTTCGGATATAAATTATATATTCTCGAGTTCTAGATTCCAAATGACATGATTCAAAAGACATTGGAAAGCTCATTGAATAATCTACAACTTTCATGAAGGACTCTTCTTCGAGAAAATGTCGTTTTGATGAGCCATTCGTTTGTCGAAGATATTTCTCGATTACCACTAAATCGAATCGATTAGCCACTTGACCACTTAAGCAATTCGATTGACCACTTAAGCTCGTGACACTCTCTAAATCCTTTCAGAGATATGATTATACTTCAAAATGTCGATTCTCGGGGTCTTGGCTTATACATCTGCAATAAAATACCATAAATACCCACGTAAATCTGACACAACATTCCGATTACTGAACCGGTACAAAACCTAGTAAAAACACGATATTTTACATGATAACTACTACTAACATACTTAGATAAATCTAAGGAATTTATGACTCGAAATGATATAATAACGCTCAAAATGGTATCGAAGTGGGTGTAAATTGTTATAATAATAACGATGAATTTTTCCCTCATATATATAGTCAAGATGGCCGGGTTGATTAGTTCTCGTTCTACAGATTTTTGTTCATCAATGTTCTTTTCTTATCACGGGTGCTGATTGTTTATTGTTGTGTTATGAATTTTTTTTGTAATTCTGATCCTGGAGTAGTGCTGCATTATGGATGTTGCGTTAATTTGAATTCTGTAAAGTCTAAAGGCTTTCTTTTTGTGTTTATGTTGTTGTGATTTGTGATTGGATTCTGCTAGTTTGTGGATGTAATATATGAGGAACCTTTCTCTTTAGCTTTCTTCCTTTTTCTTGTGTGTGTAGGATGGCCATGCTGAGGAAGAAAAGCAAATTAGTCTCTCTTTTGACCGATTTACGGATATGCTTAAATTTCACTGTAAAGTGCGGGTGATTTTACTAATTACACATGAAAGGGCTCACGTTTTTTACAGTTTTTTTTTTTTTAAATTTTAATTTTTTATTTTATTTTTATCTGCAGTACGGTACACAAGAATATTCCCCCCTTGAGGCCATTGTAAATTCAAAATAGCAGGATGTTTTCTAGGAAAATAGGTTTTCTTATCGTATTGTTTTTAAATGTTGGTTATTAGTTAAGGACCAAATTGCACTTGCTCATTCATCATTTTGTGGCTCATGAAATAATCACTCACATAATTATATGGATTGGTGCATTAGGCTTTCATTACAATTTGGCATACTCCTCCATATCCAGATTTTATTCTTTGCTAATTCATTGTTAGAAACTGATTCATGATTATTGAAGACGGGTAGGTTACAGAAAAAATCCACCCCCATTCACTTTACCATCAAGTGCAAAAAATAATACATAAAACGGTGTCGTTTTACTTGTAGTGTACACACAAAACGACGTTTTGTGTGTAATGTTGCACTTGATGGTCAAGTGCATTGGAGGGTTCAAAGTCCCGTAGGTTACCATTATAATTTATTATCAAAGAAATGGGAGTAAGCAGATTTCATAGAGAAGATACCATTATTAGAAGGACTCCAGTAGATAGCATCACTATTTGGCATAGCAAGTATCGATGAGCATCAACAGGCCAGAAGATGTCTCTAACTTTCCTCTCATCCCAACTCCTATTGCTTATAAGATCATTAACCCATAAAATATTATGAGCCATTGGATCCGGTGTAAAGGAACTTTTAATTGGATGCCCCCCCCCCCCAATATTCTAACATCCATCCTGGCCATTTCTTATAGCCCAGCCACAGGCCTCCTTAAAGAGAGGTAGGACAGCCAAAATACTCTTCCAGAAATAGGAAC
>JAVUPR010000219.1:2315000-2491408 GCA_036785695.1 Gentiana straminea | reverse complement strand
GTAATTCTCTTTGAAGTACGATGTGATATCGACCAACGATAAATAAGGCACGCCGGCGCAAACGGCAAGCAAAACGGAGGCCGAATGGCCTTGTACAAGGAATCAAAAATCACACGTTAAGTACTCTATGGGTACGAAAAAAAGTACGAAAAAAAACGTTTGTAATTCTCTTTGAAGTACCGATGTGATATCGACCGAACGATAAATAAGGCACGCCGGCGCAAACGGCAAGCAAAACGGAGGCCGAATGGCCTTGTACAAGGAATCAAAAATCACACGTTAAGTACTCTATGGGTACAAAAAGTATGTACGAAAAAAACGTTTGTAATTCTCTTTGAAGTACGATGTGATATCGACCGAACGATAAATAAGGCACGCCGGCGCAAACGGCAAGCAAAACGGAGGCCGGAATGGCCTTGTACAAGGAATCAAAAATCACACGTTAAGTACTCTATGGGTACGAAAAAAAGTACGAAAAAAAACGTTTGTAATTCTCTTTGAAGTACGATGTGATATCGACCGAACGATAAATAAGGCACGCCGGCGCAAACGGCAAGCAAAACGGAGGCCGAATGGCCTTGTACAAGGAATCAAAAATCACACGTTAAGTACTCTATGGGTACGAAAAAAAGTACGAAAAAAAACGTTTGTAATTCTCTTTGAAGTACCGATGTGATATCGACCGAACGATAAATAAGGCACGCCGGCGCAAACGGCAAGCAAAACGGAGGCCGAAATGGCCTTGTACAAGGAATCAAAAATCACACGTTAAGTACTCTATGGGTACAAAAAAAGTACGAAAAAAAAAAGTTTGTAATTCTCTTTGAAGTACCGATGTGATATCGACCGAACGATAAATAAGGCACGCCGGCGCAAACGGCAAGCAAAACGGAGGCCGAATGGCCTTGTACAAGGAATCAAAAATCACACGTTAAGTACTCTATGGGTACGAAAAAAAGTACGAAAAAAAAACGTTTGTAATTCTCTTTGAAGTACGATGTGATATCGACCGAACGATAAATAAGGCACGCGGCGCAAACGGCAAGCAAAACGGAGGCCGAATGGCCTTGTACAAGGAATCAAAAATCACACGTTAAGTACTCTATGGGTACAAAAAAAGTACGAAAAAAATGTTTGTAATTCTCTTTGAAGTACCGATGTGATATCGACCGAACGATAAATAAGGCACGCCGGCGCAAACGGCAAGCAAAACGGAGGCCGAATGGCCTTGTACAAGGAATCAAAAATCACACGCTTAAGTACTATATGGGTACGAAAAAAGTACGAAAAAAAAAAACGTTGGTAATTCTCTTTGAAGTACGATGTGATATCGACCGAACGATAAATAAGGCACGCCGGCGCAAACGGCAAGCAAAACGGAGGCCAGAATGGCCTTGTACAAGGAATCAAAAATCACACAGTTAAGTACTCTATGGGTACAAAAAAAGTACGAAAAAAACGTTTGTAATTCTCTTTGAAGTACTTATGTGATATCGACCAAAACGATAAATAAGGCACGCCGGCGCAAACGGCAAGCAAAACGGAGGCTAGAATGGCCTTGTACAAGGAATCAAAAATCACACCGTTAAGTACTCTATGGGTACAAAAAAAAGTACGAAAAAAAAACGTTTGTAATTCTCTTTGAAGTACTGATGTGATATCGACCAGAACGATAAATAAGGCACGCCGGCAAACGGCAAGCAAAACGGAGGCCGAATGGCCTTGTACAAGGAATCAAAAATCACACCGTTAAGTACTCTATGGGTACGAAAAAAGTACGAAAAAAAACGTTTGTAATTCTCTTTGAAGTACTGGATGTGATATCGACCGAACGATAAATAAGGCACGCCGGCGCAAACGGCAAGCAAAACGGAGGCCGAATGGCCTTGTACAAGGAATCAAAAATCACACAGTTAAGTACTCTATGGGTACGAAAAAAAGTATGAAAAAAACGTTTGTAATTCTCTTTGAAGTACTGGATGTGATATCGACCAAACGATAAATAAGGCACGCCGGCGCAAACGGCAAGCAAAACGGAGGCCAGAATGGCCTTGTACAAGGAATCAAAAATCACACCGTTAAGTACTCTATGGGTACAAAAAAATTACGAAAAAAAATGTTTGTAATTATCTTTGAAGTAGTGATGTGATATCGAACAGAATAATAAATAAGGCATGCCGGTGCAAACGGCAAGCAAAACGGAGGCCAGAACGGCCTTGTACAAGGAATCAAAAATCACACCGTTATGTACTCTATGGGTACAAAAAAGTACAAAAAAAAACATTTGTAATTCTCTTTGAAGTACTGATGTGATATCGACCGAACGATAAATAAGGCACGCCGGCGCAAACGGCAAGCAAAACGGAGGCCGAATGGCCTTGTACAAGGAATCAAAAATCACACGCTAAGTACTCTATGGGTACGAAAAAAGTACGAAAAAAACGTTTGTAATTCTCTTTGAAGTACCGATGTGATATCGACCGAACGATAAATAAGGCACGCCGGCGCAAACGGCAAGCAAAACGGAGGCCGAATGGCCTTGTACAAGGAATCAAAAATCACACGTTAAGTACTCTATGGGTACAAAAAAAGTACGAAAAAAAACGTTTGTAATTCTCTTTGAAGTACCGATGTGATATCGACCAACGATAAATAAGGCACGCCGGCGCAAACGGCAAACAAAACGGAGGCCGAATGTCCTTGTACAAGGAATCAAAAATCACACCGTTAAGTACTCTATGGGTACAAAAAAAAGTACGAAAAAAAAATTTTGTAATTCTCTTTGAAGAACGATGTGATATCGACCGAACGATAAATAAGGCACGCCGGCGCAAACGGCAAGCAAAACGGAGGCCGAATGGCCTTGTACAAGGAATCAAAAATCACACGTTAAGTACTCTATGAGTACGAAAAAAAGTACGAAAAAAAACGTTTGTAATTCTCTTTGAAGTACCGATGTGATATCGACCGAACGATAAATAAGGCACGCCGGCGCAAACGGCAAGCAAAACGGAGGCCGAATGGCCTTGTACAAGGAATCAAAAATCACACGTTAAGTACTCTATGGGTACGAAAAAAAGTACGAAAAAAAACGTTTGTAATTCTCTTTGAAGTACTGATGTGATATCGACCAGAACGATAAATAAGGCACGCCGGCGCAAACGGCAAGCAAAACGGAGGCCAGAATGACCTTGTACAAGGAATCAAAAATCACACAGTTAAGTACTCTATGGGTACGAAAAAATGTACGAAAAAAAATGTTTGTAATTCTCTTTGAAGTACTGATGTGATATCGACCAGAACGATAAATAAGGCACGCCGAAACTGCAAGCAAAACGGAGGCTTGAATGGCCTTGTACAAGAATCAAAAATCACACGCTTAAGTACTCTATGGGTACGAAAAAAAGTACGAAAAAAAACGTTTGTAATTCTCTTTGAAGTACCGATGTGATATCGACTAGAACGATAAATAAGGCACGCCGGCGCAAACGGCAAGCAAAACGGAGGCGAATGGCCTTGTACAAGGAATCAAAAATCACACCGTTAAGTACTCTATGGGTACAAAAAAAGTACGAAAAAAAACGTTTGTAATTCTCTTTGAAGTACGATGTGATATCGACCGAGAACGATAAATAAGGCACGCCGGCGCAAACGGCAAGCAAAACGGAGGCCAAATGGCCTTGTACAAGGAATCAAAAATCACACGCTAAAGTACTCTATGGGTACGAAAAAAAGTACGAAAAAAAACGTTTGTAATTCTCTTTGAAGTACGATGTGATATCGACCGAACGATAAATAAGGCACGCCGGCGCAAACGGCAAGCAAAACGGAGGCCGAATGGCCTTGTACAAGGAATCAAAAATCACACGCTTAAGTACTCTATGGGTACGAAAAAAAGTACGAAAAAAAACGTTTGTAATTCTCTTTGAAGTACGATGTGATATCGACCGAACGATAAATAAGGCACGCCGGCGCAAACGGCAAGCAAAACGGAGGCTAGAATGGCCTTGTACAAGGAATCAAAAATCACACGCTTAAGTACTCTATGGGTACGAAAAAAAGTACGAAAAAAAAACGTTTGTAATTCTCTTTGAAGTACGATGTGATATCGACCGAACGATAAATAAGGCACGCCGGCCCAAACGGCAAGCAAAACGGAGGCCAGAATGGCCTTGTACAAGGAATCAAAATCACACCGTTAAGTACTCTATGGGTACAAAAAGAGTACGAAAAAAAACGTTTGTAATTCTCTTTGAAGTACTTATGTGATATCGACCGAACGATAAATAAGGCACGCCGGCGCAAACGCACAAGCAAAACGGAGGCCGAATGGCCTTGTACAAGGAATCAAAAATCACACGCTTAAGTACTCTATGGGTACGAAAAAAAGTACGAAAAAAAACGTTTGTAATTCTCTTTGAAAGTACGATGTGATATCGACCGAACGATAAATAAGGCACGCCGGCGCAAACGGCAA
Source organism: Gentiana straminea (assembly GCA_036785695.1). Taxonomy (NCBI): domain Eukaryota; kingdom Viridiplantae; phylum Streptophyta; class Magnoliopsida; order Gentianales; family Gentianaceae; genus Gentiana; species Gentiana straminea. The sequence continues at coordinate 2,486,931 of JAVUPR010000219.1, read as the reverse complement.
GCAAAACGGAGGCCGAATGGCCTTGTACAAGAATCAAAAATCACATAGTTAAGTACTCTAATAAAAAAAAGTACGAAAAACACGTTTTTAATTCTCTTTGAAGTACCGATGTGATAAATGTGAATTGATGTAAACCGAATCTCGTAGGATCGTTGATTAAAGCACAACAAACGATTCGAATGAAAAGTATATTTTTATGGCTTTTTGAATATATATAACGAAAATAACAAAAGGATATGTAAATACTCCATCTCGAATATTTACTACGGTGATCCCATCTCGTCTCGGAACACCAACCAATTATCCCGTCTCGGGATAATCGAAAGAAGTCCAATCTCCGAAAACTTCTTGAAAGAAACCCAATCTCTCGAAAGTTTCTTATGATAAAAATTCAATCTCGAATTTCAACCAAAATAGTTTTTTGATTCAATAATAAGCTACCTATTCAAATACAAGGAAATGCCTTATATAGGCTACAAACTTGGAGGAAAAACTCCAAAATTCGATGTGGGAAAAATAACCACACTTAGGAAAAATAAAGATAGTATCTTCCTTCACACCCTACGGTTTCGGTCCGTATCCGGAGCTTCGGTTGTCCAAATATTGCGAGCCATATATGGATTTTATAGTCCTCAAAGAGATCTACAACTTTCATCAAGACATAAAGTCATCCGGATAAGTTATAATTGTCAAAATACTCAAAACCGTAAAAGACTCAATTTCCTCTTGTCACCATGTATCACATCATTCCCTCTCCATTCGAAAGGATTCGCCCTCGAATCACCCGGATCGAACACGAATATCTTGCTTCCATACGTCCACTCAACCACGGAGAAACTCGGAATCACAACATCGCAAAAACATGGAATGGCGCGAGTGAGAAATCGGCGACAACAAAATCCAAAGGGCGGCAATGCTGTAAATATGGATCCACATATACATGTGGCGCTTTAACGCTTTCAAATCAGCAACTAAAATTGCCGGGTGCACCTTTGAACCATCGGATTGCACCGGTTCGGTCCCCGGATAGACCACAATCGATTCAAGCAAGCAAGTCCACGGGCATAGTGATCGGGTCAACACCAATATCCACCTTGACGTCGGCAATCTCGTCGAATGGTCGGGTACCGGTAAAGGAGAATCAATAGTAGCAACCGGAGACAACATCATTAGTAAGGGCATGAGGAACCTCAATGAACTCTTCCGTGGCTGAATCAACAATAAGAATGTCTTCCTCTCTCGTGTACCACAGCGTAGGGGGTTGGGAATAACTCGTTTATTCGATTGAACACGTGAAGGAGAGAATTTGGACGGTTTGCCATCCATAGCTTCTTCACGTGTTACACCATCCGTGATAAAGAAAAGTTCATCGTCCGCCTTCCACTTTGCGTCTAATTTCCTCCAACGTTCGCATGTTCTAATTTCCGTTGTTCTTACGCCTCTAATTCCCGTTGCGCAATACGTTCTAATTTCCGTTGTTCAATACGTGACAATTCCCGTTGCGCAAATTACGTTCCAATTTGTTGTTCCCGTATGCGTCTTTTCCCGTTGCGCATTTTGTTCTTGAATTTGGCCGTCGGCCTTCTTGTGGAGCGAGGGGTCATAATGCATCTAGGGATCATATTCCATAATTTCATAACCATTGTTCGATCGGATTCAACTTGATGTCGCTTCAAGTCTCGATGGATGTGGTTCCCGAATTATTCAAGAAAAAGTTTATCCATTGCACTCCTAGGGTTCTTGTGATTTCAAGGAACGACTTCAAGATTCCTCGCAAGAAAATTGACTAAAAACGCAGATGTTTATGAACAAATAAAAATTCTTCAAGAAAAGATGTAAGTAGCGCGGCTGCATTTTCTTGGTGCTCAACAAAAATTTTCTTCCAATAAACGCAATAATTTAGGGTTCTTGTCACGGCACTTATCAAACCAAACGGTATGGAATTCGGAAAACACAAAGAACAAAAATTGTAGAGAACGAAATTTTGGTTCAGACTGTTAAGTTTCAGAATTTTTGGACAGGTATAACCCACTCAAATTGAATTCGTAAACAGATCACTCTAAGGTTACGGGTTTTGACAGAAACAGTCAACTAGGTGACGGCGACTATTGTGCAAAACCGGTCGGGACTCTGAAAAAACTCAAAGAATCAAAGTTGTAGAACAATGAATTTCCTATGTGCTCACAAAATTTCATTCAATTCCGACCACCACAACTCCCTAAAAACAAAGTCGACTACAAGCTGTTCCAGAAAATCGAGCAGAATATTCCGATCCGAATTTGATCAAGATAAAATCCGAATTTGCAAAAGTGCCAAAGAGACAAAAGATAGCCAATACAAGTTCTATCTACTGGTAAATTTTGAGAATTTTTCGATTGTTTTGAATAGGGAACGATTGGAAACAAAGTCGGACAGTCAGATTTCAAGAGCAGAAAATTAGGGTTTCGACCAAGAATAATATGTCACGCCTGATTTACCTCAATACGTAGGGTTCCTTGATGGACGAAGAAACGCAGCAGTTGTATCGTAATATGTAGCACCAATTAGGGTTCAAACAATTAGGGGTTCTTGAACGTGCTTTAAGAATACGCATCGCAGATTTCTTCCAATAACGCATCAAGCGTTTGTTGCTTTAATCACCTTGCTCGATACCACTTGATGTAAACCGAATCTCGTAGGATCGTTGATTAAAGCACAAAAACGATTCAAGCAATGAAAAGTATATTTTTATGGCTTTTTGAATATATATAACGAAAATAACAAAAGGATATGTAAATACTCCATCTCGTAATATTTACTACGGTGATCCCATCTCGGGAACACCAACCAATTATCCCGTCTCGGGATAATCGAAAGAAGTCCAATCTCTCGAAAACTTCTTGAAAGAAACCCAATCTCTCGAAAGTTTCTTATGATAAAAATTCAATCTCTCGAATTTCAACCAAAATAGTTTTTTGATTCAATAATAAGCTACCTATTCAAATACAAGGAAATGCCTTATATAGGCTACAAACTTGGAGGAAAAACTCCTAAAATTCGATGTGGGAAAAATAACCACACTTAGGAAAAATAAAGATAGTATCTTCCTTCAAAACCCTACATTTCGGTCCGTATCCGGAGCTTCGGTTGTCCAAATATTGCGAGCCATATATGGATTTTATAGTCCTCAAAGAGATCTACAACTTTCATCAAGCACATAAAGTCATCCGGATAAGTTATAATTGTCAAAATACCTCAAAACCGTAGCATTTTCAATTTCCTTTGAATGTCACCATGTGATATCGACCGAACGATAAATAAGGCACGCCGGCGCAAACGGCAAGCAAAACGGAGGCCAGAATGGCCTTGTACAAGGAATCAAAAATCACACGTTAAGTACTCTATGGGTACGAAAAAAAGTACGAAAAAAAAATGTTTGTAATTCTCTTTGAAGTACTGATGTGATATCGACCAGAACGATAAATAAGGCACGCCGGCGCAAACGGCAAGCAAAACGGAGGCCGAATGGCCTTGTACAAGGAATCAAAAATCACACGTTAAGTACTCTATGGGTACGAAAAAAAGTACAAAAAAAAACGTTTGTAATTCTCTTTGAAGTACCGATGTGATATCGACCGAACGATAAATAAGGCACGCCGGCGCAAACGGCAAGCAAAACGGAGGCCGAATGGCCTTGTACAAGAAATCAAAAATCACACGTTAAGTACTCTATGGGTACGAAAAAAAGTACGAAAAAAAACGTTTGTAATTCTCTTTGAAGTACGATGTGATATCGACCGAACGATAAATAAGGCACGCCGGCGCAAACGGCAAGCAAAACGGAGGCCGAATGGCCTTGTACAAGGAATCAAAAATCACACGTTAAGTACTCTATGGGTACAAAAAAAGTACGAAAAAAAACGTTTGTAATTCTCTTTGAAGTACGATGTGATATCGACCGAACGATAAATAAGGCACGCCGGCGCAAACGGCAAGCAAAACGGAGGCCGAATGGCCTTGTACAAGGAATCAAAAATCACACGATTAAGTACTCTATGGGTACGAAAAAAAGTACGAAAAAAAAAACGTTGTAATTCTCTTTGAAGTACGATGTGATATCGACCAGAACGATAAATAAGGCACGCCGGCGCAAACGGCAAGCAAAACGGAGGCCAGAATGGCCTTGTACAAGGAATCAAAAATCACACCGTTAAGTACTCTATGGGTACGAAAAAAGTACGAAAAAAAATGTTTGTAATTCTCTTTGAAGTACTGATGTGATATCGACTAGAACGATAAATAAGGCACGCCGGCGCAAACGGCAAGCAAAACGGAGGCCAGAATGGCCTTGTGACACGAAGAAGATTGAAGACTTATATATTATTTCGATGAATAACTTGTAATAAACTTTATTTTCGTTTTGTTTTGACATGTAATAAGGGGTAGGGGTATTTTTGGGAGTTTTGACCATTTTGTGCATAACCCTTCCCAAAATGGCGCTTTTGCCAAACCCGACCTTCGGCTTTCCATTTTGGGAAACTAAACCCTCCGTTCCCAAGTAACCTATACCATAAAGGTATCCTAGGCCCTATCCTACAATAATCTACCCTTTTTACCCTTCAAAAACCCGATACCTTTTTCACCTTAAATTTTGGAAACTTTCCCTACTAAAAATAGACCTTGTCCAAGTTTTCACCCAAGACATGTCCAAGACTTGTCCTAGACATGCCTTGGACGTGTCTTGCTCCTTCCACATTCTCCCACATCGATTTGAGTGAAGCTTAGCTCCCAAATTGACAAAGTATAAGTATTTTTGTCCCACATTGCCTATTTGGGAGAAGTTCTCTTAGTTTTAGTTCTATATAAGCTTGTATATTTACCATGTATAAACCAAGTTATATTTGAGTGAAATATTATATATTTTAAAGTTTCAGTGATTGAAACAAATAGTTAAAACTTTTCCTTGTGACTGGGTGAAGGTTTAACTAGAGAATTTATCAAAGGTGTGAGCGACCTTTGTGCGATATTCTCGAACTTGGAGAAACCCGAAGTGCGACTCCGAGGGTGGATCTAAGCTGCTCCTATCCTTTCATTTTCGTTCTAAATCCATTTGTTCTAGTAAGTTTTCATTTCTTCTTGTTTTCTCTTCATAAAACATGATTACTAGCTTATTTTGTTGAATACTTAAATCTAGATCCTTAGTTTTCATATCATTTGGTATCAGAGCTTTGGGATTTAGGTGTTCATCTAGTGAATTTCTTGTTCATCCTTGTTCACATCATTTTCTTTGAATCTGTCCAATCCGAATTCCGTATTTGTTCAAGTCGTTTCATATTCAAAACACGTCGTAAATTTATCAAATTTTACCAGTTGATAGATCGTTTATTTATGTATATTTTGTCTCTTTTTGACTTTGCCAAATTCGGAGTTTAGCTTGGTCAAATCTGCCCAGCAATATCCTGTGCGTTTTTCTGGAACCGTTGTGAATAATTCGTTTTTCCGGAGTTCTAGTGGTCGGAAATGCGTGAATTTTTTTCTGAACTTATAGGAAATTGTCTGTTCTACAACTTTCGTCCTTTGTGTTTATCCAAATTATCGACCAATTCTTCCCAAATGTCTCCGTAACGTGCTAATCTATTTCTGTCCGAAAATCTGTCTGTGTAGTCATCTGTTTACGAATTTATTTTGACGTGGCTATCCATGTTCAATTTTCCTGAAAATTCACAGTCTTGATGAAAAATTAATGGACTACAAGTTTCGTTCTTTGAGTCTTTTCAAATTCCATACCGTTTGGTCGTGAAAATTGCTGCCATTTCGTGTTCCTGTTCCAGAAATTATAAACCCTAGTTCTTTCTTTTGTGGAATTGTCCGAATTTGCTCAACTTTGATTTGTTTCGACGGTTGGACATCACCTTTCGTGAGTTATTGAGGGAGAGTGAAACACGAGTGGATTGTGAGGTCTTTGACGATGGCTCGAGTGTACAAAAAAGATTCTCCTTGGCGTCTAGACATTCAATCATTCAATGACAGTTTTTCTCATCGTATTGACCATTTTCATACGCATTTGAGTGCGCAAATTGCGAAGTTAACATCTCACATTACTCAACGTGGAATTGGTACTCTTGGTGCTGTTCGTGGTCGTGATAAAAGGGTTGGTGGTCGTTGGGTTGATAGGGGACTACTTGATTTTGAGGCAAAACGAGAAAAGCGAGGAATTAGAACGTGTGGAGCGGAGGAAAGCACTTGAGGCAAAGTGGAAGGCTGCGGATGAGCTTTTCTTTCAAAAGTATGGTATCACCCGCGAAGAAGCTATACGTGGCAAGGCACCAAAATATATGCCTAATGATTGTGTTGTTCCTCAACCTTCTACCGAGGTCGTCTATGATACTCCCGTTCGGTTTGAGGCCAACACCGTGGGCGATTCGGTTATCGTTGATGATGCTATAGTCAATGGACTTGTTGGTGAATCTACTTTGCCATGCTTTTCGATAGTATTGTTGATACTTCTTTGCATGATGTGGTTACCACGCCGGATGAGATTATTGTTGACATTGCATTGGGTTCGGATACGGATATCCAAGATTTGGGTAATTCTGACGTTTGTGTGGAGAATCATGTACATAATACGATTGATGTTGCTCACGTACATTCTATGACTAATCTTGGTATTGTTGAGCATGTTCACGTTTTGCAAAATTCATGTACGGATACTTCTCTGGAGGACGTGTGTTTGAAGGGTGCTATAAAGCACATATGTAGGACGATTTTGCCTACACAAAAATTTTTGATTCTTGCAAAGGTTCATACGAGTTCCCAACCTCGTACATTTCCTCCAACATCTTTGGTGCGGATTAGTGAGGCACGACCTCGTGCACTTGTTCGTGTTTGTTTTGACCCTGGCATACTTACGAGGAGACTCGGAGGTGTTTTATGATGTCATACTTGCGGCGGAGGACTCAAACGACATTTTGTTGATTCGAGGACGAATCCTTTTCGACCGGGAGGGAATGACACGAAGAAGATTGAAGACTTATATATTATTTCGATGAATAACTTGTAATAAACTTTATTTTCGTTTTGTTTTGACATGTAATAAGGGGTAGGGGTATTTTTGGGAGTTTTGACCAATTTTTGCATAACCCTTCCCAAAATGGCAGTTTTGCCAAACCCGACCTTCGGCTTTCCATTTTGGGAAACTAAACCCTCCGTTCCCAAGTACCCTATACCGTAAAGGTATCCTAGGCCCTATCCTACAATAATCTACCATTTTTACCCTTCAAAAACCCGATACCGTTTTCACCTTAAATTTTGGAAACTTTCCCTACTAAAAATAGACCTTGTCCAAGTTTTCACCCAAGACATGTCCAAGACTTGTCCTAGACATGCCTTGGACGTGTCTTGCTCCTTCCACATTCTCCCACATCGATTTGAGTGAAGCTTAGCTCCCAAATTGACAAAGTATAAGTATTTTTGTCCCACATTGCCTATTTGGGAGAAGTTCTCTTAGTTTTAGTTCTATATAAGCTTGTATATTTACCATGTATAAACCAAGTTATATTTGAGTGAAATATTATATATTTTAAAGTTTCAGTGATTGAAACAAATAGTTAAAACTTTTCCTTGTGACTGGGTGAAGGTTTAACTCGAGAATTTATCAAAGGTGTGAGCGACCTTTGTGCGATATTCTCGAACTTGGAGAAACCCGAAGTGCGACTCCGAGGGTGGATCTAAGCTGCTCCTATCCTTTCATTTTCGTTCTAAATCCATTTGTTCTAGTAAGTTTTCATTTCTTCTTGTTTTCTCTTCATAAAACATGATTACTAGCTTATTTTGTTGAATACTTAAATCTAGATCCTTAGTTTTCATATCAACAAGGAATCAAAAATCACACCGTTAAGTACTCTATGGGTACAAAAAAGAGTACGAAAAAAAAACGTTTGTAATTCTCTTTGAAGTACTGATGTGATATCGACCCGAACGATAATTAAGGCACGCCGGCGCAAACGGCAAGCAAAACGGAGGCCAGAATGGCCTTGTACAAGGAATCAAAAATCACACCGTTAAGTACTTTATGGTTACAAAAAAAAGTACGAAAAAAAACGTTTATAATTCTCTTTGAAGTACTGATGTGATATCGACCAGAACGATAAATAAGGCATGCCGGGGCAAACGGGAAGCAAAACGGAGGCGAATGGCCTTGTACAAGGAATCAAAAATCACACGTTAAGTACTCTATGGGTACAAAAAAAAGTACGAAAAAAAAATTTGTAATTCTCTTTGAAGTATCGATGTGATATCGACCGAACGATAAATAAGGCACGCCGGCGCAAACGGCAAGCAAAACGGAGGCCAGAATGGCCTTGTACAAGGAATCAAAAATCACAAAGTTAAGTACTCTTGGGTACGAAAAAAAGTACGAAAAAAACGTTTGTAATTCTCTTTGAAGTACTGATGTGATATCGACCAGAACGATAAATAAGGCACGCCGGCGCAAACGGCAAGCAAAACGGAGGCCGAAATGGCCTTGTACAAGAAATCAAAAATCACACCGTTAAGTACTCAATGGGTACGAAAAAAAAGTACGAAAAAAACGTTGTAATTCTCTTTGAAGTACGATGTGATATCGACCGAACGATAAATAAGGCACGCCGGCGCAAAATGGCAAGCAAAACGGAGGCCGAAATGGCCTTGTACAAGGAATCAAAAATCACACGCTTAAGTACTCTATGGGTACGAAAAAAGTACGAAAAAAAACGTTTGTAATTCTCTTTGAAGTACGATGTGATATCGACCGAACGATAAATAAGGCACGCCGGCGCAAACGGCAAGCAAAACGGAGGCCGAATGGCCTTGTACAAGGAATCAAAAATCACACCGTTAAGTACTCTATGGGTACGAAAAAAGTACGAAAAAAAATGTTTGTAATTCTCTTTGAAGTACGATGTGATATCGACCGAACGATAAATAAGGCACGCCGGCGCAAACGGCAAGCAAAACGGAGGCCGAATGGCCTTGTACAAGGAATCAAAAATCACACCGTTAAGTACTCTATGGGTACGAAAAAAGAATACGAAAAAAAACGGTTGTAATTCTCTTTGAAGTACTAATGTGATATCGACCGAACGATAAATAAGGCACGCCGGCGCAAACGGCAAGCAAAACGGAGGCCGAATGGCCTTGTACAAGGTATCAAAAATCACACGCTTAAGTACTCTATGGGTACGAAAAAAAAGTACGCAAAAAAACGTTTTTTTGTAATTCTCTTTGAATATTTGATGTGATATCGACCGAACGATAAATAAGGCACGCCGGCGCAAACGGCAAGCAAAACGGAGGCCGAATGGCCTTGTACAAGGAATCAAAAATCACACGTTAAGTACTCTATGGGTACAAAAATAAGTACGAAAAAAACGTTTGTAATTCTCTTTGAAGTATCGATGTGATATCGACCGAACGATAAATAAGGCACGCCGGCGCAAACGGCAAGCAAAACGGAGGCCGAATGGCCTTGTACAAGGTATCAAAATCACACCGTTAAGTACTCTATGGGTACAAAAAAAGTATGAAAAAAAAACGTTTGTAATTCTCTTTGAAGTACGATGTGATATCGACCGAACGATAAATAAGGCACGCCGGCGCAAACGGCAAGCAAAACGGAGGCCGAATGGCCTTGTACAAGGAATCAAAAATCACACCGTTAAGTACTCATGGGTACAAAAAAAGTACGAAAAAAAACGTTTGTAATTCTCTTTGAAGTACGATGTGATATCGACCGAACGATAAATAAGGCACGCCGGCGCAAACGGCAAGCAAAACGGAGGCCAGAATGGCCTTGTACAGCTATCAAAAATCACACCGTTAAGTACTCTATGGGTACAAAAAAATGTACGAAAAAAAACGTTTGTAATTCTCTTTGAAGTACTGATGTGATATCGACCAGAACGATAAATAAGGCACGCCGGCGCAAACGGCAAGCAAAACGGAGGCCGAATGGCCTTGTACAAGGAATCAAAAATCACACCGTTAAGTACTCTATGGGTACGAAAAAGAGTACGAAAAAAAACGTTTGTAATTCTCTTTGAAGTACTGATGTGATATCGACCAGAACGATAAATAAGGCACGCCGGCGCAAACGGCAAGCAAAACGGAGGCCGAATGGCCTTGTACAAGGAATCAAAAATCACACCGTTAAGTACTCTATGGGTACAAAAAAAGTACGAAAAAAAACGTTTGTAATTCTCTTTGAAGTACGATGTGATATCGACCGAACGATAAATAAGGCACGCCGGCGCAAACGGCAAGCAAAACGGAGGCCGAATGGCCTTGTACAAGGAATCAAAAATCACACCGTTAAGTACTCTATGGGTACAAAAAAAAAAGTACGAAAAAAACGTTTGTAATTCTCTTTGAAGTATGCGATGTGATATCGACCGAACGATAAATAAGGCACGCCGGCGCAAACGGCAAGCAAAACGGAGGCCGAATGGCCTTGTACAAGGAATAAAAATCACACGCTAAGTACTCTATGGGTACGAAAAAAAGTATGAAAAAAAACGTTTGTAATTCTCTTTGAAGTACGATGTGATATCGACCGAACGATAAATAAGGCACGCCGGCGCAAACGGCAAGCAAAACGGAGGCCGAAATGGCCTTGTACAAGAATCAAAAATCACACGTTAAGTACTCTATGGGTACAAAAAAAGTACGAAAAAAACGTTTGTAATTCTCTTTGAAGTACGATGTGATATCGACCAGAACGATAAATAAGGCACGCCGGCGCAAACGGCAAGCAAAACGGAGGCCAGAATGGCCTTGTACAAGGTATCAAAAATCACACCGTTAAGTACTCTATGGGTACGAAAAAAAGTACGAAAAAAAAACGTTTGTAATTCTCTTTGAAGTACGATGTGATATCGACCAGAACGATAAATAAGGCACGCCGGCGCAAACGGCAAGAAAAACGGAGGCCAGAATGGCCTTGTACAAGGAATCAAAAATCACACCGTTAAGTACTCTATGGGTACGAAAAAAGTACGAAAAAAAATGTTTGTAATTCTCTTTGAAGTACTAATGTGATATCGACCAGAACGATAAATAAGGCACGCCGGCGCAAACGGCAAGCAAAACGGAGGCCAGAATGGCCTTGTACAAGGAATCAAAAATCACACGTTAAGTACTCTATGGGTACGAAAAAAAGTACGAAAAAAAACGTTTGTAATTCTCTTTGAAGTACTGATGTGATATCGACCAGAACGATAAATAAGGCACGCCGGCGCAAACGGCAAACAAAACGGAGGCCGGAATGGCCTTGTACAAGGAATCAAAAATCACACAGTTAAGTACTCTATGGGTACGAAAAAAAGTACGAAAAAAAACGTTTGTAATTCTCTTTGAAGTACTGATGTGATATCGACCGAACGATAAATAAGGCACGCCGGCGCAAACGGCAAGCAAAACGGAGGCCGAATGGCCTTGTACAAGGTATCAAAAATCACACGTTAAGTACTCTATGGGTACAAAAAAAGTACGAAAAAAAAAACGTTTGTAATTCTCTTTGAAGTACGATGTGATATCGACCGAACGATAAATAAGGCACGCCGGCGCAAACGGCAAGCAAAACGGAGGCCGAATGGCCTTGTACAAGGAATCAAAAATCACACGTTAAGTACTCTATGGGTACAAAAAAATGTACGAAAAAAAACGTTTGTAATTCTCTTTGAAGTACGATGTGATATCGACCGAACGATAAATAAGGCACGCCGGTGCAAACGGCAAGCAAAACGGAGGCCGAATGGCCTTGTACAAGGAATCAAAAATCACACGTTAAGTACTCTATGGGTACGAAAAAAGAGTACGAAAAAAACGTTTGTAATTCTCTTTGAAGTATCGATGTGATATCGACAAGAACGATAAATAAGGCACGCCGGCGCAAACGGCAAAGCAAAACGGAGGCCGAATGGCCTTGTACAAGGAATCAAAAATCACACCGTTAAGTACTCTATGGGTACGAAAAAAAGTACGAAAAAAAACGTTTGTAATTCTCTTTGAAGTACGATGTGATATCGACCAGAACGATAAATAAGGCACGCCGGCGCAAACGGCAAGCAAAACGGAGGCCAGAATGGCCTTGTACAAGGAATCAAAAATCACACCGTTAAGTACTCTATGGGTACGAAAAAAGTACGAAAAAAAATGTTTGTAATTCTCTTTGAAGTACTGATGTGATATCGACCGAACGATAAATAAGGCACGCCGGCGCAAACGGCAAGCAAAACGGAGGCCGAGAATGGCCTTGTACAAGGAATCAAAAATCACACGATTAAGTACTCTATGGGTACGAAAAAAAGTACGAAAAAAAACGTTTGTAATTCTCTTTGAAGTACGATGTGATATCGACCGAACGATAAATAAGGCACGCCGGCGCAAACGGCAAGCAAAACGGAGGTCAGATGGCCTTGTACAAGGAATCCAAAATCACCGTTAAGTACTCTATGGGTACAAAAAATGTACGAAAAAAACGTTTGTAATTCTCTTTGAAGTACTAATGTGATATCGACCAGAACGATAAATAAGGCATGCCGGCGCAAACGGCAAACAAAACGGAGGCTAGAATGTCCTTGTACAAGGTATCAAAAATCACACCGTTAAGTACTCTATGAGTACAAAAAACAGTACGAAAAAAAAACGTTTGTAATTCTCTTTGAAGAACTGACGTGATATCGACCAGAACGATAAATAAGGCACGCCGGTGCAAACGGGAAGCAAAACCAGAATGGCCTTGTACAAGGAATCAAAAATCACACCGTTAAGTACTCTATGAGTACAAAAAAGAGTACGAAAAAAATGTTTGTAATTCTCTTTGAAGTACTGATGTGATATCGACCAGAACGATAAATAAGGCACGCCGGCGCAAACGGCAAGCAAAACGGAGGTCAGAATGGCCTTGTACAAGGAATCAAAAATCACATAGTTAAGTACTCTATGGGTACGAAAAAAACGTTTGTAATTCTCTTTGAAGTACTGATGTGATATCGGCAAGAACGATAAATAAGGCACGCCGGTGCAAACGGCAAGCAAAACGGATGCCAGAATGGCCTTGTACAAGGAATCAAAAATCACACGTTAAGTACTCTATGGGTACAAAAAAGTACGAAAAAAAACGTTTGTAATTCTCTTTGAAGTATCGATGTGATATCGACCGAACGATAAATAAGGCACGCCGGCGCAAACGGCAAGCAAAACGGAGGCGAATGGCCTTGTACAAGGAATCAAAAATCACACCGTTAAGTACTCTATGGGTACAAAAAAAGTACAAAAAAACGTTTGTAATTCTGTTTGAAGTTCGATGTGATATCGACCGAACGATAAATAAGGCACGCCGGCGCAAACGGCAAGCAAAACGGAGGCCGAATGGCCTTGTACTAGGAATCAAAAATCACACGAGTTAAGTACTCTATGGGTACGAAAAAAGTACGAAAAAAACGTTTGTAATTCTCTTTGAAGTACGATGTGATATCGACCGAACGATAAATAAGGCACGCCGGCACAAACGGAAAGCAAAACGGAGGCCGAATAATGGCCGTGTACAAGAATCAAAAATCACACGTTAAGGGTACAAAAAAAAGTACGAAAAAAAACGTTTGTAATTCTCTTTGAAGTACGATGTGATATCGACCAAAACGATAAATAAGGCACGCCGGCGCAAACGGCAAACAAAACGGAGGCCAGAATTTCCTTGTACAAGGTATCAAAAAATCACACCGTTAAGTACTCTATGGGTACAAAAAACAGTACGAAAAAAAACGTTTGTAATTCTCTTTGAAGAACTGACGTGATATCGACCAGAACGATAAATAAGGCACGCCGGTGCAAACGACAAGCAAAACGGAGGCCGAATGGCCTTGTACAAGGAATCAAAAATCACACCGTTAAGTACTCTATGGGTACAAAAAAAGTACGAAAAAAATGTTTGTAATTCTCTTTGAAGTACGATGTGATATCGACCGAACGATAAATAAGGCACGCCGGCGCAAACGGCAAGCAAATTGGAGGTCGAATGGCCTTGTACAAGGAATCAAAAATCACACGAGTTAAGTACTCTATGGGTACGAAAAAAAGTACGAAAAAAAACGTTTGTAATTCTCTTTGAAGTACTGATGTGATATCGACCAGAACGATAAATAAGGCACGCCGGCACAAACGGAAAGCAAAACGGAGGCCGGAATGGCCTTGTACAAGGAATCAAAAATCACATAGTTAAGTACTCTATGGGTACGAAAAAATGTACGAAAAAAAATGTTTGTAATTCTCTTTGAAGTACTGATGTGATATCAACCAGAACGATAAATAAGGCACGCGGAAACTGCAAGCAAAACGGAGGCTTGAATGGCCTTGTACAATGAATCAAAAATCACACAGTTAAGTACTCTATGGGTACGAAAAAAAGTACGAAAAAAACGTTTGTAATTCTCTTTGAAGTACTGATGTGGTATCGACCAGAACGATAAATAAGGTATGCCGGCGCAAACGGCAAGCAAAACGGAGGTCAGAATGGCCTTATACATGGAATCAAAAATCACACCGTTAAGTACTCTATGGGTACAAAACAAAGTACGAAAAAACGTTTGTAATTCTCATTGAAGTACTGATGTGTTATCGACTAGAACGATAAATAAGGCACGCCGGCGCAAACGGCAAGCAAAACGGAGGCCAAAATGGACTTGTACAAGGAATCAAAAATCACACAGTTAAGTACTCTATGGGTACGAAAAAAAGTACGAAAAAAACGTTTGTAATTCTCTTTGAAGTACTGATGTGATATCGACCAGAATGATAAATAAGGCACGCCGGCGCAAACGCAAGCAAAACGGAGGCCAGAATGCCCGTGTACATGGAATCAAAAATCACACAGTTAAGTACTCTATTGGTACGAAAAAAAGTACGAAAAAAAATGTTTGTAATTCTCTTTGAAGTACTGATGTGATATCGACCAGAACGATAAATAAGGCACGCCGGCGCAAACGGCAAGCAAAACGGAGGCTAGAATGGCCTTCTACAAGGAATCAAAAATCACACGTTAAGTACTCTATGGGTACGAAAAAAAGTACGAAAAAAAATGTTTGTAATTCTCTTTGAAGTACGATGTGATATCGACCGAACGATAAATAAGGCACGCCGGCTCAAACGGCAAGCAAAACGGAGGCCGAATGGCCTTGTACAAGGAATCAAAAATCACACCGTTAAGTAATCTATGGGTACAAAAAAGTACGAAAATAAACGTTTGTAATTCTCTTTGAAGTACGATGTGATATCGACCGAACGATAAATAAGGCACGCCGGCGCAAACCACAAGCAAAACGGAGGCCAGAATGGCCTTGTACAAGGAATCAAAAATCACACGATTAAGTACTCTATGGGTACGAAAAAAAGTACGAAAAAAACGTTTGTAATTCTCTTTGAAGTACGATGTGATATCGACCGAACGATAAATAAGGCACGCCGGCGTAAACGGCAAGCAAAACGGAGGCCGAATGG
The DNA here is from genome assembly GCA_036785695.1 of Gentiana straminea. Lineage (NCBI taxonomy): Eukaryota > Viridiplantae > Streptophyta > Magnoliopsida > Gentianales > Gentianaceae > Gentiana > Gentiana straminea. The sequence goes on along the minus strand of JAVUPR010000219.1, from coordinate 2,471,418 downwards.
CCTTGTACAAGGAATCAAAAATCACACGTTAAGTACTCTATGGGTACAAAAATAAGTACGAAAAAACACGTTTTTAATTCTCTTTGAAGTACTGATGTGATATTGATGTAAACCGAATCTCGTAGGATCGTTGATTAAAGCACAGCAAACGATTCAGCTTGGAAAAGTATATTTTTATGGCTTTTTGAATATATATAACGAAAATAACAAAAGGATATGTAAATACTCCATCTCAGAATATTTACTACGGTGATCCCATCTCAGGAACACCAACCAATTATCCCGTCTCAGGATAATCGAAAGAAGTCCAATCTCTGAAAACTTCTTGAAAGAAACCCAATCTCTGAAAGTTTCTTATGATAAAAATTCAATCTCTGAATTTCAACCAAAATAGTTTTTTGATTCAATAATAAGCTACCTATTCAAATACAAGGAAATGCCTTATATAGGCTACAAACTTGGAGGAAAAACTCCTAAAATTCGATGTGGGAAAAATAACCACACTTAGGAAAAATAAAGATAGTATCTTCCTTCAGCACCCTACAGTTTCGGTCCGTATCCGGAGCTTCGGTTGTCCAAATATTGCGAGCCATATATGGATTTTATAGTCCTCAAAGAGATCTACAACTTTCATCAAGCACATAAAGTCATCCGGATAAGTTATAATTGTCAAAATAGCTCAAAACCGTAGCAGATTTTCAATTTCCAGAATGTCACCATGTATCACATCATTCCCTCTCCCTTCGAAAGGATTCGCCCTCGAATCCACCTGGATCAAACACGAATATCTTGCTTCCATACGTCCACTCAACCACGAGAGAAACTCGAATCACAACATCGCAAAAACATGGAATGGCGCGAGTGAAGAAATCGGCGACAACAAAATCCAAAGGGCGGCAATGCTTTGTAAATATGGATCCACATATACATGTGGCGCTTGTAACGCTTTCAAATCAGCAACTAAAATTGCCGAGTGCACCTTTGAACCATCGGAGTGCACCGGTTCGGTCCCCGGATTGGACCACAATCGATTCGGCAAGTAAGTCCACGGGCATAGTGATCGGGTCAACACTAATATCCACCTTGACGTCGGCAAACTCGTCAGAATGGTCGGGTACCGGTAAAGGAGAATCAATAGTAGCAACTGGAACAACATCATTAGTAAGTGCATTAGGAACCTCAATGAACTCTTCCGTGGCTGAATCAACAATAAGAATGTCTTCCTCCTCGTGTACCATAGGCGTAGGGGGGTTGGGAATAACCTGTTTATTCGATTCAGCACGTGAAGGAGAGAATTTGGACGGTTTGCCATCCATAGCTTCTTCACGTGTTACACCATACGTGATAAAGAAAAGTTCATCGGCCGCCTTCCACTTTGCGTCTAATTTCCTCCAACGTTCTGCACGTTCTAATTTCCGTTGTTCTGCCTCTAATTCCCGTTGCGCAATACGTTCTAATTTCCGTTGTTCTGCCTCTAATTCCCGTTGCGCAATACGTTCTAATTTCCGTTGTTCTGCCTCTAATTCCCGTTGCGCAATACGTTCTAATTTGCTGTGTGGAGCGAGGGTGTCATGTAATGCATCTAGGGCAGCCATAATTTCAGCATGTGTTCGATCGGATTCAACTTGATGTCGCTCGAAGTCTGTATGGATGTGGTCGAATTTTGCAAGTAGTTTATCCATTGCACTTAGGGTTCTTGTGAATCAAGGATTACGACTTCAAGAACAGAAAATTGAAACGCAAAGCTAAAATTCTTCAAGAAAACGCAGCGATAAATTTCCCAACAAAAATTTTCGTCCCAAGAATAATTTAGGGTTCTTGTCACGACCAAAGGGTATGGAATTCGGGAAAACACAAAGAACAAAAATTGTAGAGAACAAAATTTTGGTTCAGACTGTTAAGTTTCAGAATTTTTGGACAGGTATAACCCACTCAAATTGAATTCGTAAACAGATCACTCTAGGGTTACGGGTTTTGACAGAAACAGTCAACTAGGTGACGGCGACTATTGTGCAAAACCGGTCGGGATTCGGAAAAAACTCAAAGAATCAAAGTTGTAGAACAATGAATTTCCTATGTGCTCACAAAATTTCATTCAATTCCGACCACCACAACTCCCTAAAAACAAAGTCGACTACAAGCTGTTCCAGAAAATCGAGCAGAATATTCCGATCCGAATTTGATCAAGATAATATCCGAATTTGCAAAAGTGCCAAAGAGATAAAAGATAGCCAATACAAAGTTCTATCTACTGGTAAATTTTGAGGATTTTTCGACTTGTTTTGAATAGGGAACGATTGGAAACAAAGTCGGACAGTCAGATTTCAAGAGCAGAAAATTAGGGTTTCGACCAAGAATAATATGTCACGCCTGATTTACCTCAATACGTAGGGTTCCATGATGGACGAAGAAACGCAGCAGTTGTATCGTAATATGTAGCACTGCTGATTCGGCTGCAATTAGGGTTCTTGGTGCTCAAGAACGCATCAGATTTCTTCCAATAAACGCACGATTTTCTGTTAAAAACGCAAGCACTTTAATCACCTTGCTCGATACCACTTGATGTAAACCGAATCTCGTAGGATCGTTGATTAAAGCACAGCAAACGATTCAGCTTGGAAAAGTATATTTTTATGGCTTTTTGAATATATATAACGAAAATAACAAAATGATATGTAAATACTCCATCTCAGAATATTTACTACGGTGATCCCATCTCAGGAACACCAACCAATTATCCCGTCTCGGGATAATCGAAAGAAGTCCAATCTCGAAAACTTCTTGAAAGAAACCCAATCTCGAAAGTTTCTTATGATAAAAATTCAATCTCGAATTTCAACCAAAATAGTTTTTTGATTCAATAATAAGCTACCTATTCAAATACAAGGAAATGCCTTATATAGGCTACAAACTTGGAGGAAAAACTCCTAAAATTCGATGTGGGAAAAATAACCACACTTAGGAAAAATAAAGATAGTATCTTCCTTCAAAGACCCTACAGTTTCGGTCCGTATCCGGAGCTTCGGTTGTCCAAATATTGCGAGCCATATATGGATTTTATAGTCCTCAAAGAGATCTACAACTTTCATCAAGCACATAAAGTCATCCGGATAAGTTATAATTGTCAAAATAGCTCAAAACCGTAGCAGATTTTCAATTTCCAGAATGTCACCATGTATCACATCAGATATCGACCAGAACGATAAATAAGGCACTCCTGCGCAAACGGCAAGCAAAACGGAGGCCAGAATGGCCTTGTACAATGTATCAAAAATCACATCGTTAAGTACTCTATGGGTACAAAAAAAGTACGAAAAAAACATTTGTAATTCTCTTTGAAGTACGATGTGATATCGACCGAACGATAAATAAGGCACGCCGGCGCAAACGGCAAGCAAAACGGAGGCCGAAATGGCCTTGTACAAGGAATCAAAAATCACACCGTTAAGTACTCTATGGGTACAAAAAAAAGTACGAAAAAAAAACGTTTGTAATTCTCTTTGAAGTACGATGTGATATCGACCGAACGATAAATAAGGCACGCCGGCGCAAACGGCAAGCAAAACGGAGGCCAGAATGGCCTTGTACAAGGAATCAAAAATCACACAAGTTAAGTACTCTATGGGTACAAAAAAAGTACGAAAAAAAATGTTTGTAATTCTCTTTGAAGTACTGATGTGATATCGACTAGAACGATAAATAAGGCACGCCGCCGCAAACGGCAAGCAAAACGGAGGCCAGAATGGCCTTGTACAAGGAATCAAAAATCACACCGTTAAGTACTCTATGGGTACAAAAAAGAGTATGAAAAAAAACGTTTGTAATTCTCTTTGAAGTACTGATGTGATATCGACTAGAACGATAAATAAGGCACGCCGGCGCAAACGGCAAGCAAAACGGAGGCCAGAATGGCCTTGTACAAGGAATCAAAAATCACACCGTTAAGTACTCTATGGGTACAAAAAAAGTACGAAAAAAACATTTGTAATTCTCTTTGAAGTACTGATGTGATATCGACCAGAACGATAAATAAGGCACGCCGGCGCAAACGGCAAGCAAAACGGAGGCTAGAATGGCCTTGTACAAGGAATCAAAAATCACACCGTTAAGTACTCTATGGGTACAAAAAAAGTACGAAAAAAAATGTTTGTAATTCTCTTTGAAGTACTGATGTGATATCGACTAGAACGATAAATAAGGCACGCCGGCGCAAACGGCAAGCAAAACGGAGGCCGAATGGCTTGTACAAGGAATCAAAAATCACAGGTTAAGTACTCTATGGGTACAAAAAAAGTACGAAAAAAAACGTTTGTAATTCTCTTTGAAGTACGGTTGTGATATCGACCAGAACGATAAATAAGGCACGCCGGCGCAAACAGCAAGCAAAACGGAGGCCAGAATGGCCATGTACAATGTATCAAAAATCACACCGTTAAGTACTTTATGGTTACAAAAAAAAGTACGAAAAAAAACGTGTGTAATTCTCTTTGAAGTACTGACGTGATATCGACCAGAACGATAAATAAGGCACGCCGGCGCAAACGGCAAGCAAAACGGAGGCCGAATGGCCTTGTACAAGGAATCAAAAATCACACCGTTAAGTACTCTATGGGTACAAAAAAAGTACGAAAAAAAACGTTTGTAATTCTCTTTGAAATACGATGTGATATCGACCGAACGATAAATAAGGCACGCCGGCGCAAACGGCAAGCAAAACGGAGGCCGAATGGTCTTGTACAAGGAATCAAAAATCACACGGTTAAGTACTCTATGGGAACAAAAAAAGTACGAAAAAAAACGTTTGTAATTCTCTTTGAAGTACTGATGTGATATCGACAAGAACGATAAATAAGGCACGCCGGCGCAAATGGCAAGCAAAACGGAGGCCAGAATGGCCTTGTACAAGGAATCAAAAATCACACCGTTAAGTACTCTATGGGTACAAAAAAAAGTACGAAAAAAACGTTTGTAATTCTCTTTGAAGTACGATGTGATATCGACCGAACGTTAAATAAGGCACGCCGGCGCAAACGGCAAGCAAAACGGAGGCCGAATGGCCTTGTACAAGGAATCAAAAATCACACCGTTAAGTACTCTATGGGTACAAAAAAAGTACGAAAAAAAAACGTTTGTAATTCTCTTTGAAGTACGATGTGATATCGACCGAACGATAAATAAGGCACGCCGGCGCAAACGGCAAGCAAAACGGAGGGGCCTTGTACAAGGAATCAAAAATCACACGAGTAAGTACTCTATGGCTACAAAAAAAGTAAAAACGTTTGTAATTCTCTTTGAAGTACGATGTGATATCGACCGAACGATAAATAAGGCACACCGGCGCAAACGGCAAGCAAAACGGAGGCCAGAATGGCCGTGTACAAGGAATCAAAAATCACACCGTTAAGTACTCTATGGGTACAAAAAAAGTGTACGAAAAAAAATGTTTGTAATTCTCTTTGAAGTACTATGTGATATCGACTAGAACGATAAATAAGGCACGCCGGCGCAAACGGCAAGCAAAACGGAGGCCACAATGGCCTTGTACAAAGAATCAAAAATCACACCGTTAAGTACTCTATGGGTACAAAAAAGAGTATGAAAAAAAAATGTTTGTAATTCTCTTTGAAGTACTGATGTGATATCGACCAAAACAATAAATAAGGCACGCCGGCACAAACGGAAAAGCAAAACGGAGGCCAGAATGGCCTTGTACAAGGAATCAAAAATCATACAGTTCAGTACTCTATGGGTACGAAAAAAAGTACGAAAAAAAAACGTTTGTAATTCTCTTTGAAGTACGATGTGATATCGACCGAACGATAAATAAGGCACGCCGGCGCAAACGGCAAGCAAAACGGAGGCCGAATGGCCTTGTACAAGGAATCAAAAATCACACGATTAAGTACTCTATGGGTACAAAAAAGAGTACGAAAAAAAACGTTTGTAATTCTCTTTGAAGTACGATGTGATATCGACCGAACGATAAATAAGGCACGCCGGCGCAAACGGCAAGCAAAACGGAGACCGAATGGCCTTGTACAAGGAATCAAAAATCACACCGTTAAGTACTCTATGGGTACAAAAAAAGTACGAAAAAAACGTTTTTGTAATTCTCTTTGAAGTACGATGTGATATCGACCGAACGATAAATAAGGCACGCCGGCGCAAACGGCAAGCAAAACGGAGGCTAGAATGGCCTTGTACAAGGAAACAAAAATCACACAGTTAAGTACTCTATGGGTACGAAAAAAAGTACGAAAAAAAACGTTTGTAATTCTCTTTGAAGTACGGATGTGGTATCGACCGAAACGATAAATAAGGTACGCCGGCGCAAACGGCAAGCAAAACGGAGGTCAGAATGGCCTTGTACAAGGAATCAAAAATCACACCGTTAAATACTCTATGGGTACAAAAAAAGTACGAAAAAACGTTTGTAATTCTCTTTGAAGTACGATGTGATATCGACCGAACGATAAATAAGGCACGCCGGCGCAAACGGCAAGCAAAACGGAGGCCGAATGGCCTTGTACAAGGAATCAAAAATCACACGGTTAAGTACTCTATGGGTACGAAAAAAAGTACGAAAAAAAACGTTTGTAATTCTCTTTGAAGTACGATGTGATATCGACCGAACGATAAATAAGGCACGCCGGCGCAAACGGCAAGCAAAACGGAGGCCGAATGGCCTTGTACAAGGAATCAAAAATCACACAGTTAAGTGTAAGGTGTAGTGCCCGAAGACAATTATCTAATTGTTTTAGGACAGAATAAATAATTCATTTTAATTATACGCAGTAATGCTTATATTAAGACACTACTGAAAACCCTATGTACCTCATTTATGTAATCACATAACTCAGTGTATGGCTATACACAAGAGGATTGAGTTAGTGAGATGTACTTAAAATTAACTTAGTCCGTAGCATTTATTAATCTGAGTACGGGTCTCTAGATTAATTTGCTAATAATGCGCCCAGAACACTTTAGGTGTGGCAGTCTTATCCGGACTGTCGGTAATAGGGTACCTAGTGGGGCATTTATATATGATGATAATCATATAGGGTTGGACCGATTTGATTTGAGTTCTCGATATAATTCCGTAATCGAGAAGTCTTATCGAATCACAAGATGATCATATATGGATTAATCTCAATCCTGAGGTGATCACAGACGACTGCTTAGACTGGGGTAGAGTTTGATGTGTTAGTAAGGATCACTCCGTAGTATGTGGTCAAACACTTCTCGTTGGCTCTATTCTAGAATGAGTGAGTAGTCGTGCTATCACGATATGGAATCCATTCCTTCCCTCGGGAAGTAGACGAACGAGTTCCTTTATTTGTTGACCCTAGAAACCGATCGATCGGCCGAGTTCATATTATATTTAATATGAACTAATTGATCACTAGGGGGTTAATGGTAAATAAGGATAATATGTTTCGAGAAGGGTTTACGGAAATATCCCGAATCGAAGTGAACAGTCTATGGAGGATTTATCCGTATGTAATGATTATATCAGTGGACGCTTTCGACTCATAAATTGAGTGTAAGTTATCTATATTCGATAGAGTTCAGTTTCGGGTTTAAGGTGGTGTAATCCCGGAATTAATATGTTGAATTTAATTATTCTGTCTGATGAATAATTTTATTCGATTTATTGTAGCTACTGAATATGGGTCCATGGTCCCCGTCGTGGCTCCCAAAATAGCATAATTGGATTTTTTTGTCGTTGCACCTCAATTATAATTAAATAGTGGATTGGGCTATTTAATTGATATGTTGATTAATTGTTTAGTTGGACTGAATAATTAAATACACGGAAAAGATTTTTTCGTGGACTCGGCCCAAATTAGTGTGTTGACATTTGTGACCCAATTGGTCAATATGAAAGAAAAAAATTATTATACGTGACCTTAATCTAAAGGTGGCGCCAATCTTTTTTATATTATTTAATTATTAGGAAATTAGTTTTCTTGGATAATTATTTAATATGTGATTTATCTTTTATTTGTTAAATGATAATTCATGGAATATTAGATAATAATATGATTTATCCTAATTTTGTTTGGGGTAATTATTTTATTTATCTTTTATTTGGAACAAGGATTAATGTAATAATTATCTCTTAATTATTTAATCCTTGGAGGTAAGTTTTACTCTCCTATATAAAGAGAGTTCTTCCAAGCCTTTTGACACACACTATAGAACACGCCATATTGAAAGAAAAGTAGCTTGGAATTTTCGGCTATTTTCTTCGGGTTTCGAGTTGGAATAATCTTCGGGATTATTCCGGTAGCATATCAAGGAGGTCCGACGGCGGGAAACACCATCCACCTGGTGTTGCTGGGAGACACACGTTGGAAGGCTGTGGCTTCTCAACTTGCGTGGATACTACTTTTGTTCTTGGAGTTAAGCACCATAAAAAGGTAAAATCCAAACCCCTTGTAGTTTGATCTTTAATTTATGTTCTTTGTTTCGTTTAGATCTAGATCCGATGCCTTCCGCTGCGTAATCGGGTCAATCTATGATTGATCCGAGGATATTACTTCTAACAAGTGGTATCAGAGCCTTTTATCTAACGATCAAAGTATGTAAATTTTAGATCTAAGGAGTGGAATAGCATGTGTAGATTGCTTTATTTTCCTTTTATTGAATCGAAAATATCATGTATGTATGACTTTGTGATTGTCGTGGTTGAAGAGATGGATTGGGGTTGGTATTGTTTACTCGTTAGATCAATTGTAAACTCATATAAATTCGTTTATATGAGTATAGGAAATTCTGTAATTTTAATTTCCTAGAAGTAGATCTGTTTTATTTCTGTTCCGTATTTTATTTATTCCTGGAGATTGAGCCGTTGAAACAACAATCCCTCCGGTCATAATGAAGAATAACAGTTGAAGAACATGCCCTCAAAATTTCATGACGATCGGAGTCCATCTCGATGTCCGATCGCTGTATATATTTGCTGCTGTAACAGAAAAGCACAGCAGGCATAAAAACCCTAGCTGTGAGTTCGTCGTTTTTCTGGAAGAGTTTGGAACGTCAAAACGAAGATCTGACCGTTCAGATCAATCACCACGGAGTTATGAACAAGCTATAAAATTTTTAGGTCGATCGGGTTCCATAGATTCCCGATCGGCCCCGGGAAGTCACTGATGAGCTGCTGTCAGAGACAAATTCAGCAGCAAGTTAGGAGGCTTACTGGACAAAATTGGCAAGTCAAAACTCCGATCCAACCGTCCATATTGAAGAAGGAGGAAAGAAGAATAGATCTGGAAATTTTCGTGACAACCCGAGTTCGTTTGGTTGCCCGATCATCGAAGAAACTTATCAGCTGCAGATTATATTAGAAAGTAGTAAACCCTAGTTAGGGTTTGTTTATTTTTTAATAGGTTAGATACGGGGGTACCAACGATCCATCTCGGCGTTTATTTTTCCGTTATTTTTTTTTCGTGTATGATCGAAAATTGTTTGATATAACCGGAAAATTGCCATGACATGCATCATATCATGATTCCACTCCAATGCATACATGTAGCTAGTTTATTTCGAATAAATAATGCATGTATAACTCGTATAATTAGTTTAAAGGCTTATTTAATTAATATGTGGTAGTTAATAAATAAGTAACTAATTATAAAACCGAGGAACCGGGTTTTTGTCAATCGTTACGATTTTAGTGATGGATTCTCGGTGAATCCCACTTGGATAAATCGATGAGTTTTCGGTGAACCTACCTTAAACAGAAACGAGATTACGTTTTGGATGACAATCTAGAAATCGGAAAATCTTAGTACATGGGTTCGGGAATGGTCTAACCATGGTTGGGCGAGTTCAACCGAGCTTCGGCTCAATCGACTCCCCTCCACGTGTGATGTACGTTACAGTGGTCCGACAAGACTTAGCATAGCCAACAAGCCTTCGGGCTAAACGGGGCTTCTCTTGCCGGATCAGTCTGAACTGTCACATATATTCCAACGAATAAGACGGCGTAGGCTTGCCTACATAACCGACCCTATTCGGAGTACTTTGATTTGTTGTTTCTTACTGTCAAGACCAAAACCGTAATTAGTAAACCCACCACTTTTTTCAAAAATATTGAGTGGGAGCGGGGAAGGCGACAGCCGACCCCACGGCCTCTACTATAGGTGCAAGCACGTGAGAGAATGGTGACGCCTCATGCCGCTTTGATTTCGGCCCCCTTCGGATGGTGTTCACCGCTATCAAAATTCAAGGTTTGGTCTCCGAAAGGATAGGAAATCGGGTACTCGCCGGGTCACTGACCTGCCCCTCGTAGGCATACTCGGGGCGTATCTGAGATCTGATATAGTAGGTCACACTCTTTATGGATATTTTTGAAATATCTAGGCTAGAAAAAGGAAGGTAATCAATGATTAAAGGTCCGGGATGTCTGATTCCCGTGAGATGTTCGATTCTCGAAGCTTAATCATTGAGAGAGATTGTCTCAGTTTAACCATCATAGTGCTGATATCGACCCTCTCGGGCAGTACTATGCGAGGTTAAATCCTTAGAATGGTAGGATAGACTTTATAGTTTATTATTCCTAAAATAAAAATCTAGTAGTGAAAATTTAATTTTTGAATTTAATTTTCTGTCATTTTATTTACAAGTTTTATCTCTAAGCTACTAAATTGTTAGTAATAGGACTTCATTAAAAATGTGGAAAGTAACAAGTACGTTGTAATTATCAAACAATGCAGTTAATTTTTCAGAAAAGATTGATTCTTTTAAGCCTTTAAAAATTTAAGTGACATAGTATAGGTATGTCACGGGTGTCACTCGTGTTGAACGAGAGACGACCATACTTAGTTTACAAAAGATGACATAGGACTATCATTTAAAATTCATTTAGTGGATTTTAAAAGTGTAATTACACAACAAATTTCTAAATTGAAAAATTGGAAAATCATATACATACGGCATTGCTAGTTAGACGGTATTTGGAACCGATAAACTAGTGGGAGCCTTAGCCTTATGATTTGTTGTTTTTCTGAATCATTAGAAATGTGTAATGGACTGCACAAGAGTTTCTCCATTTATTGGAAAAACAAGAATAAAGCGTTACTAGTTACATAGTATTTGGAACTGATAAACTAGTGGGAGCTTAGTTCTGGAGATTTTATAATCTTTGAAACATCATGAACATAGCATTGCTAGTTAGACAGTATTTGGAACTGATAAACTAGTGGGAGCTTAGTTCTAAGTGATGTTCTAATCTTTGGAAAAATCATAAATACAAAGTTTTGCTAGTTAGACGGTATTTGGAACCGATAAACTAGTGGGAGCTTTGGTCTTATGATTTGACGATTAGAAAAATCGATAGTCCATGCAAGAACACTGAACATCCCACAATTCAAGAGTATTGTATACTCAAACGAACTGCTAGTTCAAGACTGTTTCCATCTAAGGAAAGTCGTGAATGGGAAAGAACGTTTATACGTGTTAGTCATCTAAACTAAGTAGTTTTAAGGCTAAACCGGAAAATTAATAAATTGGAAATTAGAGGATAAGGAAAGTGATTTCGGATCACTAACCAATGCGTCCTTAGCAATTTTCTCGAAAGCTGAAGTTCTTTGGAAGAACTAGGTAGCTTTGCATTAAACGATAAATAAAATAGACAACGGGCAGTTATTTCAGATAGACTAGTGGGAGTGATATAAGGAAATGAATCTCGGATTCACTTCCTTCCTGTCACAAAAATTCATTTTCTGTTTTCGGATTCGTTGGAATGAACGTATTCATTTTCAATAGGATAATTTGTTTGTCTTATTGACGATAAATATGACATTCGTAGCACGAATCCAAGACTCGGACTTTTGTTTGACAAAGTCAGAACCACTAATCATTGCTGAAAAGGTATTAGTAACACATCTTAAAATATATAAACGTAAATGGTTTCCGTATTTCGATAAACCCTTCTTTCTATTATATTAATTAGAGCATATTCCCTAAAGACAAGATCTGAAGAATGGCTTAGGGTGATTCATATCTTTCGATCATAGGAACACTGTCTCAAAGGAACAATGACTAAGTTTCCTTTCAATCGGGAAAGGGTAATAGATTTAAAGAAGTTACATAGCTTGTTCATATCAACCTTCGGGGTCATATGAAAGATACAAGCTAGTGGGAGCTTTTGAAGTAGTGACATATTGTCGACAACTACTCGAAACTCCGGTAAGTTTATCCAAAAATATTTGGAGGAAATCTCGATTTCACCGAGAGATAGAGTATTCCATACTCGAAATAGGTTATTGCGTAGTCTTCGGGACGATGCTAGGCCTGCCTCCCAGTGGAATGTTTTCACTAAAGGATACACCATAAATTTGCCTTACATAGTTATTGATGAGCTACGATACGCTGCTGAACTCATTTAAGATATTGGTTGCAAAATAACGGTTTACGAAAAACCGAGAAGTCTCCCTAAAAGATGCCTACGTATTTGTGGATAAACGAATGAATTCGGTTCACCCTACTTCCGTAAATAGAGGCATTTAGCATCAATTGCTTGAAAGTAGGACTGGAAATTTTGCGTTCACGATCAGAGCGTGACATATCTTAATGCATTGAGTAAAGGTTGGTTATAAAACTCGTAAAATCAGAGAATGACGGTTATACTGTCAAACTCGGTCTGATAGAGTCTAAATAACAACCTTTGATCTTGAAGTATTTGTACTCAAGATGTTACTAACTGATTTGTTCAGTCCACATCCAACACCGGCAGTTGGTGATAACATTAATAACAACTACTAAACTAGATCAGTACATCAATACACCCCAAATGTAGTGGGAATATGGTTTGTCCATTACCCATCGTAGGACCTTACGGTCTATAGGGTACATTGATGACCTATAGTCCTTTGCGGGCTGTGTAGGATCCTGATCATAGAGGTTGGTTTAAAAGCCATAACCCTGTGAATGGAGTTTGAAACTCCAGTTCTGTTGAAACTCTTGTAGAACCACCTGAGTATCTCAGGCCCAGTGGGAGTAATTGGAACTACACGGAGGAGAGTCGAATGAATAGGAAAGTTTAACTTTCAATACAAAGCTGAGTAATTTAGGGGTGATTCCCTAAAGATAGAGAGTTAACCAGACCGTGATCTCTCTTACCACACAGTCTTGCTTGATTTCGTCAGAATGCGGGAAATAGGGGTGATTCCCTAAGACTTCCTTGCCTAACAACGGAATCTGAATTCATTCAGAACATAAGGGTTTTAGCTTAGAACAAATAATGGATTCGTTAAAAGCGAGAAAATAGGGGTGATTCCCTAAGACTTTTTGCGAGACTAACGGTATCTTAATTTATTCGAAAAAACCTTTGGCGGATGCACTGCCATAGCTTATATCATTTGGGGATTAAAGCAAACCTCTAGGTCATTTCAAAGTCATATATTTTAATATGTGGACTTGACCAGAATGTTGATAAGTCTTTTGTAGACTTGGCATCAATATTAGTAAAGTAGTATGTAGATTAGTGTTTGTGAATGGTAACAACGAAACGGTTGGAAACAACATGGGTGTGTTATACGAAGTCGAGTCGACATGCCATCGGGATTCATTCTAAAGGATTCGCTCAAATTCACGAGAATCGATCATTGGCAATCCCATCCATTCACTTGGTTAAGACATTCTTGCATTTATGCAGCATTAACGATGTAGTCTACCCTACCTCTCAGGAATGCTTGTCTAAACTGCAGATGAATACTAAATGGGATGTTTAGTGAATCCTCAAGTATCTTCGGGAGAATGAGGAATAATATGCTAGTATATTCAGGTGCAAACTAGAATATAAGTGATGACACGATTCGACTTTAGGTCGGATTAAGGATGATCGTTAAGTCGATTTCGTCCTCGGTGTTGAATCAAAGCATATTGAAATCGTACCACCGGATTAGATGGAAAGGCGACGTTTCGATCCCAAAGATTGACTCAAGCGAGCCAACCTACACGATCGGTGTACCGAGTCACATGGTATTCGGATTCTAAGTACGCGCCGGGTCAGCCGACCTACCCCGGCGGCGGCACACTCCGGTCGTGCTTGGAAGGATGAATTACTAAGATGCGCTTGGAGGGTACGATTTGAGGGATACGTCTCACTTGTTTTGAGCAAGTGGGAGAATGTTGTAGATATAGATAAATAAGGGTGTGCTCTAAAACAATTAATCCACTTGCCTTTCGTGCAAGTGGGAGATTGTAAGGTGTAGTGCCCGAAAGACAATTATCTAATTGTTTTAGGACGAATAAATAATTCATCTTAATTATATGCAGTTATGCTTATATTAAGACACTAATGAAAACCCTAAGTACCTCGTTTATGTAATCACATAACTCGGTGTATGCTATACACAAGAGGATTGAGTTAGTGAGATGTACTTAAAATTAACTTAGTCCGTAGCGTTTATTAATGCGAGTACGGGTCTCTGGATTAATTTGCTAATAATGCGCCCAGAACACTTTAGGTGTGACAGTCTTATCCGGACTGTCGGTAATAAGGTACCTAGTGGGGCATTTATATATGATGATAATCATATAGGGCTGGACCGATTTGATTTGAGTTCTCGATATAATTCCGTAATCGAGAAGTCTTATCGAATCACAAGATGATCATATATGGATTAATCTCAATCCTGAGGTGATCACAGACAATTGCTTAGACTAGGGTAGAGTTTGATGTGTTAGTAAGGATCACTTCGAAGTATGTGGTCCAACACTTCTCGTTGGCTCTATTCGGAATGAGTGAGTAGTCGTGCTATCACGAATATGGAATCCATTCCTTCCCTCGGGAAGTAGACGAACAGTTCCCTTATTTGTTGACCCTAGAAACTGATCGATCGGCCGAGTTCATATTATATTTAATATGAACTAATTGATCACTAGGGGGTTAATGGTAAATAAGGATAATATGTTTCGAGAAGGGTTTACGGAAATATCCCGAATCGAAGTGAATAGTCTATGGAGGATTTATCCGTATGTAATGATTATATCAGTGGACGCTTTCGACTCATAAATTGAGTGTAAGTTATCTATATTCGATAGAGTTCAGTTTCGGGTTTATGGTGGTGTAATCCCGGAATTAATAGGTTGGATATAATTATTACGTCGATGAATAATTTTATTCGATTTATTGTAGCTACGAATATGGGTCCATGGTCCCCGACGTGGCTCCCAATATAGCATATAGGTTTCTCGTCGTTGCACCTCAATTATAATTAAATAGTGGATTGGGCTATTTAATTGATATGTGGATTAATTGTTTAGTTGGACTAAATAATTAAATACACGGAAAAGATTTTTTTCGTGGACTCGGCCCAAATTAGTGTGTTGACCTTTTGACCTAATTGGTCAAATATGGTTTTATGCGTGTGACCTTTTAATAAAAAGGTGGCGCCAATTTTTTGGTTAATAATTATTAGGAAATTAGTTTTCTTGGATAATTATTTAATGTGTGATTTATCTTTTATTTGTTAAATGATAATTCATGGAATATTAGATAATAATATGATTTATCCTAATTTGTTTGGGATAATTATTTTATTTATCTTTTATTTGGAAAAAGGATTAATGTGATAATTATCTCTTAATTATTTAATCCTTGGAGGTTAAGTTTTACTCTCCTATATAAAGAGAGTTCTTCCAAGCCTTTTGACACACATTATTCACGCCATATTGAAAGAAAATAGCTTGGAATTTTCGGCTATTTTCTTTGGGTTTCGAGTTGGAATAATCTTCGGGATTATTCCGGTAGCATATCAAGGGGTCCGGCGGCGGGAAACACCATCCACCTGGTGTTCTTTGGGAGACACACGTTGGAAGGTGTGGCTTCTCAAAATACGTGTTCTTGGAGATTTTCGTTCTTGGAGTTAAGCACCATAAAAAGGTAGGCTTCTAAACCCCTTGTAGGTTTAGATCTTTAATTTATGTTCTTTGTTTCGTTTAGATCTAGATCGATGCCTTCACGCCGCGTAATCGGGTCAATCTATGATTGATCCGAATGGCCTATGTACAAGGAATCAAAAATCATTAAGTACTCTATCGGTACGAAAAAAAGTACGAAAAAAACGATTGTAATTCTCTTTGAAGTACGATGTGTGTATCGACCGAACGATAAATAAGGCACGCCGGCGCAAACGGCAAGCAAAACGGAGGTCGGAATGGCCTTGTACAAGGAATCAAAAATCACACCATTAAGTACTCTATGGGTACAAAAAAAGTACGAAAAAAAACGTTTGTAATTCTCTTTGAAGTACGATGTGATATCGACCGAACGATAAATAAGGCACGCCGGCGCAAACGGCAAGCAAAACGGAGGCCGAAATGGCCTTGTACAAGGAATCAAAAATCACACCGTTAAGTACTCTATGGGTACGAAAAAAAGTACGAAAAAAACGTTTGTAATTCTCTTTGAAGTACGATGTGATATCGACCGAACGATAAATAAGGCACGCCGGCGCAAACGGCAAGCAAAACGGAGGCCGGAATGGCCTTGTACAAGGAATCAAAAATCACACGTTAAGTACTCTATGGGTACGAAAAAAAGAGTACGAAAAAAACGTTTGTAATTCTCTTTGAAGTACGATGTGATATCGACCGAACGATAAATAAGGCACGCCGGCGCAAACGGCAAGCAAAACGGAGGCGAGAATGGCCTTGTACAAGGAATCAAAAATCACACGCTTAAGTACTCTGGGTACGAAAAAAAGTACGAAAAAAAAACGTTTGTAATTCTCTTTGAAGTACGATGTGATATCGACCGAACGATAAATAAGGCACGCCGGCGCAAACGGCAAGCAAAACGGAGGCCGAAATGGCCTTGTACAAGGAATCAAAAATCACACGTTAAGTACTTTATGGGTACGAAAAGAATTACGAAAAAAAATGTTTGTAATTCTCTTTGAAGTACGATGTGATATCGACCGAACGATAAATAAGGCACGCCGGCGCAAACGGCAAGCAAAACGGAGGCCGAAATGGCCTTGTACAAGGAATCAAAAATCACACGCATTAAGTACTCTATGGGTACGAAAAAAAGTACGAAAAAAAACGTTTGTAATTCTCTTTGAAGTACGATGTGATATCGACCGAACGATAAATAAGGCACGCCGGCGCAAACGGCAAGCAAAACGGAGGCCGAGAATGGCCTTGTACAAGGAATCAAAAATCACACGTTAAGTACTCTCGGGTACGAAAAAAAGTACGAAAAAAAACGTTTGTAATTCTCTTTGAAGTACGATGTGATATCGACCGAACGATAAATAAGGCACGCCGGCGCAAACGGCAAGCAAAACGGAGGCATAATGGCCTTGTACAAGGAATCAAAAATCACACGATTAAGTACTCTATGGGTACGAAAAAAATACGAAAAAAAACGTTTGTAATTCTCTTTGAAGTACGATGTGATATCGACCGAACGATAAATAAGGCACGCCGGCGCAAACGGCAAGCAAAACGGAGGCCGAATGGCCTTGTACAAGGAATCAAAAATCACACGTTAAGTACTCTATGGGTACGAAAAAAAGTACGAAAAAAAACGTTTGTAATTCTCTTTGAAATGTACGATGTGATATCGACCGAACGATAAATAAGGCACGCCGGCGCAAACGGCAAGCAAAACGGAGGCTAGAATGGCCTTGTACAAGGAATCAAAAATCACACGGTTAAGTACTATGGGTACGAAAAAAAGTACGAAAAAAAACGTTTGTAATTCTCTTTGAAGTACGATGTGATATCGACCAAAACGATAAATAAGGCACGCCGGCGCAAACGGCAAGCAAAACGGAGGCGAATGGCCTTGTACAAGGAATCAAAAATCACACGTTAAGTACTCTACGGGTACAAAAAAAGTACGAAAAAAACGTTTGTAATTCTCTTTGAAGTACGATGTGATATCGACCGAACGATAAATAAGGCACGCCGGCGCAAACGGCAAGCAAAACGGAGGCCGAATGGCCTTGTACAAGAAATCAAAAATCACACGAGTTAAGTACTCTATGGGTAAGAAAAAAAGTACGAAAAAAACGTTTGTAATTCTCTTTGAAGTACGATGTGATATCGACCGAACGATAAATAAGGCACGCCGGCGCAAACGGCAAGCAAAACGGAGGCCGAATGGCCTTGTACAAGGAATCAAAAATCACACGAGTTAAGTACTCTATGGGTACGAAAAAAAGTACGAAAAAAAACGTTTGTAATTCTCTTTGAAATGCGATGTGATATCGACCAGAACGATAAATAAGGCACGCCGGCACAAACGGCAAGCAAAACGGAGGCTAGAATGGCCTTGTACAAGGAATCAAAAATCACACAGTTAAGTACTCTATGGGTACGAAAAAAAGTACGAAAAAAACGTTTGTAATTCTCTTTGAAGTACTGATGTGATATCGACCGAACGATAAATAAGGCACGCCGGCGCAAACGGCAAGCAAAACGGAGGCCAGAATGGCCTTGTACAAGGAATCAAAAATCACACGATTAAGTACTCTATGGGTACGAAAAAAAGTAAAAAAAAACGTTTGTAATTCTCTTTGAAGTACGATGTGATATCGACCGAACGATAAATAAGGCACGCCGGCGCAAACGGCAAGCAAAACGGAGGCCGAATGGCCTTGTACAAGGAATCAAAAATCACACGACTTAAGTACTCTGGGTACAAAAATAAGTACGAAAAAAACGTTTGTAATTCTCTTTGAAGTGCGATGTGATATCGACCGAACGATAAATAAGGCACGCCGGCGCAAACGGCAAGCAAAACGGAGGCCGAGAATGGCCTTGTACAATGAATCAAAAATCACACCGTTAAGTACTCTATGGGTACAAAAAAAGTACGAAAAAAAACGTTTGTAATTCTCTCTTTGAAATGCGATGTGATATCGACCGAACGATAAATAAGGCACGCCGGCGCAAACGGCAAGCAAAACGGAGGCCGAATGGCCTTGTACAAGGAATCAAAAATCACACGTTAAGTACTCTATGGGTATAAAAAAGTACGAAAAAAAACGTTTGTAATTCTCTTTGAAGTACGATGTGATATCGACCGAACGATAAATAAGGCACGCCGGCGCAAACGGCAAGCAAAACGGAGGCGAATGGCCTTGTACAAGAATCAAAAATCACACGTTAAGTACTCTATGGGTACAAAAAAAATTACGAAAAAAATGTTTGTAATTCTCTTTGAAGTACTTGATGTGATATCGACCGAACGATAAATAAGGCACGCCGGCGCAAACGGCAAGCAAAACGGAGGCGAGAATGGCCTTGTACAAGGAATCAAAAATCACACGTTAAGTACTCTATGGGTACAAAAAAAGTACGAAAAAAACGTTTGTAATTCTCTTTGAAGTGTACGATGTGATATCGACCGAACGATAAATAAGGCACGCCGGCGCAAACGGCAAGCAAAACGGAGGCCGAATGGCCTTGTACAAGGAATCAAAAATCACACCGTTAAGTACTCTATGGGTACGAAAAAAAGTACGAAAAAAAAACGTTTGTAATTCTCTTTGAAATACGATGTGATATCGACCAAAACGATAAATAAGGCACGCCGGCGCAAACGGCAAGCAAAACGGAGGCCGAATGGCCTTGTACAAGGAATCAAAAATCACACGGTTAAGTACTCTATGGGTACGAAAAAAAGTACGAAAAAAAACGTTTGTAATTCTCTTTGAAGTACGATGTGATATCGACCGAACGATAAATAAGGCACGCCGGCGCAAACGGCAAGCAAAACGGAGGCGAATGGCCTTGTACAAGGAATCAAAAATCACACGGTTAAGTACTCTATGGGTACGAAAAAAAGTACGAAAAAAACGTTTGTAATTCTCTTTGAAATACGATGTGATATCGACCGAACGATAAATAAGGCACGCCGGCGCAAACGGCAAGCAAAACGGAGGCTAGAATGGCCTTGTACAAGGAATCAAAAATCACACGATTAAGTACTCTATGGGTACGAAAAAAAGTACGAAAAAAAACGTTTGTAATTCTCTTTGAAGTACGATGTGATATCGACCGAACGATAAATAAGGCACGCCGGCGCAAACGGCAAGCAAAACGGAGGTCGAATGGCCTTGTACAAGGAATCAAAAATCACACGTTAAGTACTCTATGGGTACAAAAAAAGTAAAAAAAAACGTTTGTAATTCTCTTTGAAGTACGATGTGATATCGACCGAACGATAAATAAGGCACGCCGGCGCAAACGGCAAGCAAAACGGAGGCCATAATGGCCTTGTACAAGGAATCAAAAATCACACGGTTAAGTACTCTATGGGTACGAAAAAAAGTACGAAAAAAAACGTTTGTAATTCTCTTTGAAGTACGATGTGATATCGACCAGAATGATAAATAAGGCACGCCGGCGCAAACGGCAAGCAAAACGGAGGCCGGAATGGCCTTGTACAAGGAATCAAAAATCACAGAGTTAAGTACTCTATGGGTACGAAAAAGTTTGAAAATAAACGTTTGTAATTCTCTTCGAAGTACTGATGTGATATCGACCAGAACGATAAATAAGGCACGCCTGCGCAAACGGCAAGGAAAACGGAGGCTAGAATGGCCTTGTACAAGGAATCAAAAATCACACAGTTAAGTACTCTATGGGTACGAAAAAAAAGTTTGTAATTCTTTTTTGAAGTACTGATGTGGTATCGACTAGAACGATAAATAAGGCACGCCGGCACAAACGGCAAGCAAAACGGAGGCCAGAATGGCCTTGTACAAGGAATCAAAAATCACACCGTTAAGTACTCTATGGGTACAAAAAAATTACGAAAAAAACATTTGTAATTCTCTTTGAAGTACTGACGTGATATCGACCAGAACGATAAATAAGGCACGCCGGCGCAAACGGCAAGCAAAACGGAGGCCAGAATGGCCTTGTACAAGAATCAAAAATCACACCGTTAAGTACTCTATGGGTACAAAAAAAGTATGAAAAAAAATGTTTGTAATTCTCTTTGAAATACGATGTGATATCGACCGAACGATAAATAAGGCACGCCGGCGCAAACGGCAAGCAAAACGGAGGCCGAATGGCCTTGTACAAGGAATCAAAAATCACACGGTTAAGTACTCTATGGGTACGAAAAAAAACAAAAAAAACGTTTGTAATTCTCTTTGAAAGTACGATGTGATATCGACCGAACGATAAATAAGGCACGCCGGCGCAAACGGCAAGCAAAACGGAGGCCAGAATGGCCTTGTACAAGGAATCAAAAATCACACAATTAAGTACTCTATGGGTACGAAAAAAAAGTATGAAAAAAAACGTTTGTAATTCTCTTTGAAGTACTTATGTGATATCGACCAGAACGATAAATAAGGCACGCCGGTGCAAACGGCAAGCAAAACGGAGGCCAGAAAGGCCTTGTACAAGGAATCAAAAATCACACGATTAAGTACTTATGGGTACGAAAAAAAGTACGAAAAAAAACGTTTGTAATTCTCTTTGAAATGTACGATGTGATATCGACCGAACGATAAATAAGGCACGCCGGCGCAAACGGCAAGCAAAACGGAGGCCGAAATGGCCTTGTACAAGGAATCAAAAATCACACGGTTAAGTACTCTATGGGTACGAAAAAAAGTACCAAAAAAACGTTTGTAATTCTCTTTGAAGTACGATGTGATATCGACCGAACGATAAATAAGGCACGCCGGCGCAAACGGCAAGCAAAACGGAGTCCGAGAATGGCCTTGTACAAGGAATCAAAAATCACACGGTTAAGTACTCTATGGGTACGAAAAAAAGTACGAAAAAAAACGTTTGTAATTCTCTTTGAAGTACGATGTGATATCGACCGAACGATAAATAAGGCACGCCGGCACAAACGGCAAGCAAAACGGAGGCCGAATGGCCTTGTACAAGGAATCAAAAATCACACGATTAAGTACTCTATGGGTACGAAAAAAAGTACGAAAAAAAACGTTTGTAATTCTCTTTGAATTACGATGTGATATCGACCGAACGATAAATAAGGCACGCCGCGCAAACGGCAAGCAAAACGGAGGCTAGAATGGCCTTGTACAAGGAATCAAAAATCACACAGTTAAGTACTCTATGGGTACGAAAAAAAGTATGAAAAAAAAACGTTTGTAATTCTCTTTGAAGTACGATGTGATATCAACCAGAACGATAAATAAGGCACGCCGGCGCAAACGGCAAGCAAAACGGAGGTCAGAATGGCCTTGTACAAGGAATCAAAAATCACACCGTTAAGTACTCTATGGGTACAAAAAAGAGTACGAAAAAAAACGTTTGTAATTTTCTTTGAAGTATTCATGTGATATCGACCAGAACGATAAATAAGGCACGCCGGCGCAAACGGCAAGCAAAACAGAGGCCAGAATGGCCTTGTACTAGGAATAAAAAATCACACGTTAAGTACTCTATGGGTACAAAAAAGAGTACGAAAAAAAAAAACGTTTGTAATTCTCTTTGAAGTACGATGTGATATCGACCGAACGATAAATAAGGCACGCCGGCGCAAACGGCAAGCAAAACGGAGGCCGAATGGCCTTGTACAAGGAACCAAAATTCACACGAGTTAAGTACTCTATGGGTACGAAAAAAAGTATGAAAAAAAATGTTTGTAATTCTCTTTGAAATGCGATGTGATATCGACCGAATGATAAATAAGGCACGCCGGCGCAAACGGCAAGCAAAACGGAGGCCAGAATGGCCTTGTACAAGGAATCAAAAATCACACCGTTAAGTACTCTATGGGTACGGAAAAAAGTACGAAAAAAAACATTTGTAATTCTCTTTGAAGTACGATGTGATATCGACCAGAACGATAAATAAGGCACGCCGGCGCAAACGGCAAGCAAAACGGAGGCGGAATGGCCTTGTACAAGAATCAAAAATCACACGTTAAGAACTCTATGGGTACAAAAATAAGTACGAAAAAAAACGTTTGTAATTCTCTTTGAAGTACTGATGTGATATCAACCAGAATGATAAAATAAGGCACGCCGGCACAAAACGGCGGCCAGAATCACACCGTTAAGTACTCTATGGGTACAAAAAAAGTACGAAAAAAAAACGTTTGTAATTCTCTTTGAAGTATCGATGTGATATCGACCGAACGATAAATAAGGCACGCCGGCGCAAACGGCAAGCAAAACGGAGGCCGAATGGCCTTGTACAAGGAATCAAAAATCACACGATTAAGTACTCTATGGGTACGAAAAAAGTACGAAAAAAAACGTTTGTAATTCTCTTTGATGTACGATATGATATCGACCGAACGATAAATAAGGCACGCCGGCGAAAACGGCAAGCAAAACGGAGGCCAGAATGGCCTTGTACAAGGAATCAAAAATCACACAGTTAAGTACTCTATGGTACGAAAAAAAGTATGAAAAAAACGTTTGTAATTCTCTTTGAAGTACTGATGTGATATCGACCGAACGATAAATAAGGCACGCCGGCGCAAACGGCAAGCAAAACGGAGGCGAGAATGGCCTTGTACAAGGAATCAAAAATCACACGAGTTAAGTACTCGATGGGTACGAAAAAAAGTACGAAAAAAAAACGTTTGTAATTCTCTTTGAATTACGATGTGATATCGACCAGAACGATAAATAAGGCACGCCGGCGCAAACGGCAAGCAAAACGGAGGCTAGAATGGCCTTGTATAAGGAATCAAAAATCACACAGTTAAGTACTCTATGGGTACGAAAAAAAGTATGAAAAAAAACGTTTGTAATTCTCTTTGAAATGCGATGTGATATCGACCGAACGATAAATAAGGCACGCCGGCGCAAACGGCAAGCAAAACGGAGGCCAGAATGGCCTTGTACAAGGAATCAAAAATCACACAGTTAAGTACTCTATGGGTACAAAAAAAGTACGAAAAAAAATGTTTGTAATTTTCTTTGAAGTATTCATGTGATATCGACCAGAACGATAAATAAGGCACGCCGGCGCAAACGGCAAGCAAAACGGAGGCCAGAATGGCCTTGTACAAGGAATAAAAAATCACACCGTTAAGTACTCTATGGGTACAAAAAAGTACGAAAAAAAAAACGTTTGTAATTCTCTTTGAAGTACGATGTGATATCGACCGAACGATAAATAAGGCACGCCGGCGCAAACGGCAAGCAAAACGGAGGCCGAAATGGCCTTGTACAAGGAATCAAAATTCACACAGTTAGGTACTCTATGGGTACGAAAAAAAGTATGAAAAAAAATGTTTGTAATTCTCTTTGAAGTACTGATGTGACATCGACCAGAATGATAAATAAGGCACCCCGGCGCAAACGGCAAGCAAAACGGAGGCCAGAATGGCCGTGTACATGGAATCAAAAGTCACACCGTTAAGTACCTATGGGTACGGAAAAAAGTACGAAAAGAAAACATTTGTAATTCTCTTTTAAGTACTGATGTGATATCAACCAGAACGATAAATAAGGCACGCCGGCGCAAACGGCAAGCAAAACGGAGGCGGAATGGCCTTGTACAAGGAATCACAAATCCGTTAAGAACTCTATGGGTACAAAAATAAGTACGAAAAAAAACGTTTGTAATTCTCTTTGAAGTATGCGATGTGATATCAACCGAATGATAAATAAGGCACGCCGGCACAAAACGGCAAGCAAAACGGAGGCGGGCCTTGTACAAGAATCACACCGTTAAGTACTCTATGGGTACAAAAAAAGTACGAAAAAAAACGTTTGTAATTCTCTTTGAAGTACGATGTGATATCGACCGAACGATAAATAAGGCACGCCGGCGCAAACGGCAAGCAAAACGGAGGCCGAATGGCCTTGTACAAGGAATCAAAAATCACACAGTTAAGTACTCTATGCGTACGAGAAAAACGTTTGTAATTCTCTTTGATGTACTGATATGATATCGACCAGAATGATAAATAAGGCACGCTGGCGAAAACGGCAAGCAAAACAGAGGCCAGAATGCCCGTGTATAAGGAATCAAAAATCACACAGTTAAGTACTGTATGGTACGAAAAAGTATGAAAAAAACGTTTGTAATTCTCTTTGAAGTACTGATGTGATATCGACCAGAACAGTAAATAAGGCATGCCGGCGCGAACGGCAAGCAAAACGGAGGCTAGAATGGCCTTGTACAAGGAATCAAAAATCACACAGTTAAGTATCTATGGGTACGGAAAAAAGTACGAAAAAACATTTGTAATTTTCTTTGAAGTACTGATGTGGTATCGACCAGAACGATAAATAAGGTACGCCGGTGCAAACGACAAGCAAAACGAAGGTCAGAATGGCCTTGTACAAGGAATCAAAATCACACTGTTAAGTACTCTATGGGTACAAAAATAAGTACGAAAAAAACATTTGTAATTCTCTTTGAAGTACTGATGTGATATCGACCAGAACGATAAATAAGGCACGCCGGCGCAAACGGCAAGCAAAACGGAGGCCAGAATGGCCTTGTACAAGGAATCAAAAATCACACAGTTAAGTACTCTATGCGTACGAGAAAAACGTTTGTAATTCTCTTTGATGTACTGATATGATATCGACCAGAATGATAAATAAGGCACGCTGGCGAAAACGGCAAGCAAAACGGAGGCCAGAATGCCCGTGTATAAGGAATCAAAAATCACACGGTTAAGTACTGTATGGTACGAAAAAGTATGAAAAAAACGTTTGTAATTCTCTTTGAAGTACTGATGTGATATCGACCAGAACAGTAAATAAGGCATGCCGGCGCGAACGGCAAGCAAAACGGAGGCTAGAATGGCCTTGTACAAGGAATCAAAAATCACACAGTTAAGTATCTATGGGTACGGAAAAAAGTACGAAAAAACATTTGTAATTTTCTTTGAAGTACTGATGTGGTATCGACCAGAACGATAAATAAGGTACGCCGGTGCAAACGACAAGCAAAACGAAGGTCAGAATGGCCTTGTACAAGGAATCAAAATCACACTGTTAAGTACTCTATGGGTACAAAACAAAGTACGAAAAAAACATTTGTAATTCTCATTGAAGTACTGATGTGTTATCGGCCAGAGCGATAAATAAGGCACGCCGGCGCAAACGGCAAGCAAAATGGAGGCCAGAATGGCCTTGTACAAGGAATAAAAAATCACACAGTTAAGTACTCTATGGGTATGAAAAAAGTACGAAAAAAACGTTTGTAATTCTCTTTGAAGTACTGATGTGATATCGACCAGAATGATAAATAAGGCACGCCGGTGCAAACGGCATGCAAAACGGAAGCCAGAATGGCCGTGTACAAGGAATCAAAAATCACACAGTTAAGTACTCTATGGGTACGAAAAAAGTACGAAAAAACGTTTGTAATTCTCTTTGAAGTACGGATGTGATATCGACCAGAACGATAAATAAGGCACGCCGGCCCGAACGGCAAGCAAAACGGAGGCTAGAATGGCCTTGTACAAGGAATCAAAAATCACACAGTTAAGTATCTATGGGTACGAAAAATAGTACGAAAAAAAATGTTTGTAATTCTCTTGGAAGTACTGATGTGGTATCGACCAGAACGATAAATAAGGTACGCCGGTGCAAACGGCAAGCAAAACGGAGGTTAGAATGGCCTTGTACAAGGAATCAAAAATCACACTGTTAAGTACTCTATAGGTACAAAACAAAGTACGAAAAAAATGTTTGTAATTCTCATTGAAGTACTGATGTGTTATCGACCAGAGCGATAAATAAGGCACGCCGGCGCAAACGGCAAGCAAAATGGATGCCAGAATGGCTTTGTACAAGGAATCAAAAATCACACAGTTAAGTACACAATGGGTACGAAAAAAGTACGAAAAAAACGTTTGTTATTCTCTTTGAAATACTGATGTGATATCGACCAGAATGATAAATAAGGCACGCCGGCGTAAACGGCAAGCAAAACGGAGGCCAGAATGGCCGTGTACAAGGAATCAAAAATCACACAGTTAAGTACTCTATGGGTACGAAAAAAAGTACGAAAAAAACGTTTGTAATTCTCTTTGAAGTACTGATGTGATATCGACCAGAACGATGAATAAGGCACGCCTACGCAAACGGAAAGCAAAACGGAGGCTAGAATGGCCTTGTACCAGGAATAAAAAAATCACACAGTTAAGTACCCTATGGGTACGAAAAAAAGTATGAAAAAAAACATTTGTAATTCTCTTTGAAGTACTGATGCAGTATCGACCAGAACGATAAATAAGGTACGCCGGCGCAAACGGCAAGCAAAACGGAGGTCAGAATGGCCTTGTACAAGGAATCAAAAATCACACCGTTAAGTACTCTATGGGTACAAAAAAGAGTACGAAAAAAACATTTGTAATTATCATTGAAGTACTGATGTGATACCGACCAGAACGATAAATAGGGCACGCTGGCGCAAACGGCAAGCAAAACGGAGGCCATAATGGCCTTGTACTAGGAATCAAAAATCACACCGTTAAGTACTCTATGGGTACAAAAAAGAGTACGAAAAACAATGTTTGTAATTCTCTTTGAAGTACTGATGTGATATCAACCAGAACGATAAATAAGGCACGCCGGTGCAAAAGGCAAGCAAAACGGAGGCCAGAATGGCCTTGTACAAGGAATCAAAAATCACACAGTTAAGTACTCTATGGGTACGAAAAAAAGTATGAAAAAACGTTTGTAATTCTCTTTTAAGTACTGATGTGATATCAACCGAACGATAAATAAGGCACGCCGGCGCAAACGGCAAGCAAAACGGAGGCCGAATCACAAGGAATCAAAAATCACACTGTTAAGTACTCTATGGGTACAAAAATAAGTACGAAAAAAAACGTTTGTAATTCTCTTTGAAGAATTGATGTGATATCGACCAGAACGATAAATAAGGCACGCCGGCGCAAACGGCACGCAAAACGGAGGCCAGAATGGCCTTGTACAATGTATCAAAAATCACACCGTTAAGTACTCAATGGGTACACAAAAAAGTATGAAAAAGAACGTTTGTGGCCAGAACGATAAATAAGGCATGCCGGCGCAAACGGCAAGCAAAACAGAGGCCAGAATGGCCTTGTACAAGGTATCAAAACTCACACCGTTAAGTACTCTATGGGTACAAGAAAAGTACGAAAAAAAACATGTGTAATTATCTTTGAAGTACGGACGTGATATCGACCAGAATGATAAATAAGGCACGCCGGTGCAAACGGCAAGCAAAACGGAGGCCAGAATGGCCTTGTACAAGGAATCCAAATTCAAACCGTTAAGTACTCTATGGGTACAAAAAATGTTACGAAAAACAAGTTTGTAATTCTCTTTGAACTACTGAGGTGATATCGACCAGAATGATAAATAAGGCACACCGGCGGAAACGGCAAGCAAAATGGAGGCAAAATCACACCGTTAAGTACTCTATGGGTTCAAAAATAAGTACGAAAAAAAACGTTTGTAATTCTCTTTGAAGTACTGATGTGATATCGACCAGAACGATAAATAAGGCACGCCGGCACAAACGGCAAGCAAAACGTAGGCAAGAATGGTATTGTACAAGGAATCAAAAATCACACCGTTAAGTACTCTGTGGGTACAAAAAAGAGTACGAAAAAAAACGTTTGTAATTCTCTTTGGAGTACTGATGTGATATCGACTAGAACGATAAATAAGGCACGCCGGCACAAACGGCAAGCAAAATGGAGGCCAGAACGGTCTTGTACAAGGAATCAAAAATCACAACGTTAAGTACTCTATGGGCAAAAAAAGAGTACGAAAAAAAACGTTTGTAATTCTCTTTGAAGTACCGATGTGATATCCACCAGAACGATAAATAAGGCACGCCGGCGCAAACGGCAAGCATAACGGAGGCCATAATGGCTTGTACAAGGAATCAAAAATCACACAGTTAAGTACTCTATGGGTACGAAAAAAGTATGAAAAAAAACGTTGGTAATTCTCTTTGAAGTACTGATGTGATATCGGCCAGAATGATAAATAAGGCATGCCGGCGCAAACGGCAAGCAAAACGGAGGCCAGAAAGGCCGTATACAAGGAATCAAAAATCACACAGTTAAGTACTCTATGGGTACGGAAAAAGTACGAAAAAAAATGTTTGTAATTCTCTTTGAAGTACTGATGTGATATCGACCAGAACGATAAATAAGGCACGCCTGTGCAAACGGCAAGCAAAACGGAGGCTAGAATGGCCTTGTACCAGGAATCAAAAATCACACAGTTAAGTACTCTATGGGTATGAAAAAAAGTATGAAAAAACGTTTGTAATTCTCTTTGAAGTACTGATGTGGTATCGACCAGAACGATAAATAAGGTATGCCGGAGCAAACGGCAAGCAAAGCGGAGGTCAGAATGGCCTTGTACAAGGAATCAAAAATCACACCGTTAAGTACTCTAGGGGTACAAAAAAGAGTATGAAAAAAAAGTTAGTAATTCTCTTTGAAGTATTGATGTGATATCGACCAGAACGATAAATAAGGCACGCCGGCGCAAACGGCAAGCAAAACGGAGGCCAGAATGGCCTTGTACTTGGAAGCAAAAATCACACCGTTAAGTACTCTATGGGTACAAAAATGAATACGAAAAAAAACAATTGAAATTCTCTTTGAAGTACTGATGTGATATCGACCAGAACGATAAATAAGGCATGCCGGCGCAAAAGGCAAGCAAAACGAAGGCCAGAATCACACCGTTAAGTACTCTATGGGTACAAAAATAAGTACGAAAAAAACGTTTGCGTTAAGTACTCTATGTGACATTTTTGACCCAATTGGTCAATATGAAAGAAAAAAATTATTATACGTGACCTTAATCTAAAGGTGGCGCCAATCTTTTTTATATTATTTAATTATTAGGAAATTAGTTTTCTTGGATAATTATTTAATATGTGATTTATCTTTTATTTGTTAAATGATAATTCATGGAATATTAGATAATAATATGATTTATCCTAATTTTGTTTGGGATAATTATTTTATTTATCTTTTATTTGGAACAAGGATTAATGTAATAATTATCTCTGAATTATTTAATCCTTAGAGGTTAAGTTTTACTCTCCTATATAAAGAGAGTTCTTCCAAGCCTTTTGACACACACTATAGAACACGCCATATTGAAAGAAAAGTAGCTTGGAATTTTCGGCTATTTTCTTCGGGTTTCGAGTTGGAATAATCTTCGGGATTATTCCGGTAGCATATCAAGGAGGTCCGACGGCGGGAAACACCATCCACCTGGTGTTGCTGGGAGACACACGTTGGAAGGCAGTGGCTTCTCAACTTGCGTGGATACTACTTTTGTTCTTGGAGTTAAGCACCATAAAAAAGGTAAAATTCAAACCCCCTTGTAGTTTGATCTTTAATTTATGTTCTTTGTTTCGTTTAGATCTAGATCTGATGCCTTCCGCTGCGTAATCGGGTCAATCTATGATTGATCCGAGGATATTACTTCTAACATTAAGTACTCTATCGGTACGAAAAAAAGTACGAAAAAAACGATTGTAATTCTCTTTGAAGTACTGATGTGGTATCGACCAGAACAATGAATAAGGTACGCCGGCGCAAACGGAAAGCAAAACGGAGGTCGGAATGCCCTTGTATAAGGAGTCAAAAATCACACCAATAAGTACTCTATGGGTACAAAACAAAGTACGAAAAAAACGTTTGTAATTCTCATTGAAGTACTGATGTGTTATCGACCAGAATGATAAATAAGGCACGCCGGCGCAAACGGCAAGCAAAACGGAGGCCAGAATGGCCTTGTACAAGGAATCAAAAATCACACCGTTAAGTACTCTATGGGTACAAAAAAGAGTACGAAAAAAAACGTTTATAATTCTCTTTGAAGTACTGATGTGATATCGACCAGAATGATAAATAAGGCACGTTTGTAATTCTCTTTGAAGTACTGATGTGATATCGACCAGAACGATAAATAAGGCACGCTGGCGCAAACGGCAAGCAAAACGGAGGCCAGAATGTCCGTGTACAAGGAATCAAAAATCACACAGTTAAGTACCATATGGGTACGAAAAAAGTACGAAAAAACGTTTGTAATTCTCTTTGAAGTACTGATGTGATATCAACCATAACGATAAATAAGGCATGCCGGCGGAAACGGCAAGCAAAACGGAGGCCAGAAGCACACCGTTAAGTACTTTATGGGTACAAAAATAATTACGAAAAAAATGTTGGTAATTCTATTTGAAGTACTGATGTGATATCGACCAGAACGATAAATAATGTACGCCGGAGCAAACGGCAAGCAAAACGGAGGCCAGAATGGCCTTGTACAAGGAATCAAAAATCACACCGTTAAGTACTCTATGGGTACAAAAAAGAGTACGAAAAAAAACGTTTGTAATTATCTTTGATGTACTGATGTGATATCGACCAGAACGATAAATAAGGCAAGCCGGTGCAAACGGCATGCAAAACAGAGGCCAGAATGGCCTTGTACAAGGAATCAAAAATCACACTGTTAAGTACTCTACGGGTACCAAAAAGAGTACGAAAAAAAACTTTTGTAATTCTCTTTGATGTACTGATGTGATATCGACCAGAACGGTAAATAAGGCACGCCGGCGCAAACGACAAGCAAAACGGAGGCCAGAATGGCCTTGTACAAGGAATCAAAAATCACACAGTTAAGTACTCTATGGGTAAGAAAAAAATGTTTTTTATTTTCTTTGAAGTACTGATGTGACATCGACCAGAATGATAAATAAGGCACGCCGGCGCAAACTGCAAGCAAAACGGAGGCCAGAATGGCCGGGTACAAGGAATCAAAAATCACAAAGTTAGGTACTCCATGGGTACGAAAAAAAGTTTGGAAAAAAACGTTTGTAATTCTCTTTGAAGTACTGATGTGATATCGACCAGAACGATAAATAAGGGACGCCGGCGCAAACGGCAAGCAAAACGGAGGCTAGAATGGCCTTGTACAAGGAATCAAAAATCACACAGTTAAGTATCTATGGGTACGAAAAAAGTACGAAAAAAACGTTTGTAATCTCTTTGAAGTACTGATGTGGTATTGACCAAAACGATAAATAAGGTATGCCGGCGCAAATGGCAAGAAAAATGGAGGTCAGAATGGCCTTGTACAAGGAATCAAAAATCACACCGTTAAGTACTCGCGGGTACAAAACAAAGTACGAAAAAAACGTTTGTAATTCTCATTGAAGTACTGATGTGTTATCGACCAGAACGATAAATAAGGCACGCCGGTACAAACGGCAAGCAAAACGGAGGCCAGAATGGCCTTGTACAAGAAATCAAAAATCACACGATTAAGTACTCTATGGGTAAGAAAAAAGTACGAAAAAAACGTTTGTAATTCTCTTTGAAGTACGATGTGATATCGACCGAATGATAAATAAGGCACGCCGGCGCAAACGACAAGCAAAACGGAGGCCAGAATGGCCGTGTATAAGGAATCAAAAATCACACAGTTAAGTACTCTATGGGTACGAAAAAAAGTACGAAAAAACGTTTTTAATTCTCTTTGAAGTACTGATGCGATATCGGCCAGAACGATAAATAAGACACGCCGTCGCAAACGGCAAGCAAAACGGAGGCTAGAATGGCCTTATACAAGGAATCAAAAATCACACAGTTAAGTACTCTATGGGTACGAAAAAAAGTACGAAAAAAACGTTTGTAATTCTCTTTGAAGTACTGATGTGGTATCGACCAGAACGATAAATAAGGTACGCCGGCGCAAACGGCAAGCAAAACGGAGGCAAGAATGGCCTTGTACAAGGAATCAAAAATCACACATTAAGTACTCTATGGGTACGAAAAAAAGTACGAAAAAAATGTTTGTAATTCTCTTTGAAGTACTGATGTGATATTAACCAGAACGATAAATACGGAACGCCGGCGCAAACGGCAAGAAAAACGGAGGCCAGAATCACACCGTTAATTACTCTATGGGTACAAAAATAAGTACGAAAAAAACGTTTGTAATTCTCTTTGAAGTACTGATGTGATATCGACCAGAACGATAAATAAGGCATGCCGGCACAAACGGCAAGCAAAATGGAGTCCAGAATGGCCTTGTACAATGTATCAAAAATCACACCGTTAAGTACTCTATGGGTACAAAAAAAGTACGAAAAAAATTGTTTGTAATTCTCTTTGAAGTACTGACGTGATATCGACCAGAACGATAAATAAGGCATGCCGGCGCAAACGGCAAGCAAAACGGAGGCCAGAATGGCCTTGTACAAGGTATCAAAAATCACACCGTTAAGTACTCTATGGGTACAAAAAAGTTACGAAAAAACGTTTGTCATTCTCTTTGAAGTACTGATGTGATATCGACCAGAATGATTAATAAGGCATGCCGGCGCAAAGGGCAAGCAAAATGGAAGCCAGAATCACACCCTTAAGTACTCTATGGGTACAAAAATAATTACGAAAAAAATGTTTGTAATTCTCTTTGAAGTACTGATGTGATATCGACCAGAACGATAAATAAGGGACGCCGGCGCAAACGGCAAGCAAAACGGAGGCTAGAATGGCCTTGTACAAGGAATCAAAAATCACACAGTTAAGTATCTATGGGTACGAAAAAAGTACGAAAAAAACGTTTGTAATCTCTTTGAAGTACTGATGTGGTATTGACCAAAACGATAAATAAGGTATGCCGGCGCAAATGGCAAGAAAAATGGAGGTCAGAATGGCCTTGTACAAGGAATCAAAAATCACACCGTTGAGTACTCTGCGGGTACAAAACAAAGTACGAAAAAAACGTTTGTAATTCTCATTGAAGTACTGATGTGTTATCGACAAGAACGATAAATAAGGCACGCCGGTACAAACGGCAAGCAAAACGGAGGCCAGAATGGCCTTGTACAAGAAATCAAAAATCACACAGTTAAGTACTCTATGGGTAAGAAAAAAAGTACGAAAAAAACGTTTGTAATTCTCTTTGAAGTACTGATGTGATATCGACCAGAATGATAAATAAGGCACGCCGGCGCAAACGACAAGCAAAACGGAGGCCAGAATGGCCGTGTAGAAGGAATCAAAAATCACACAGTTAAGTACTCTATGGGTACGAAAAAAAGTACGAAAAAAACGTTTTTAATTCTCTTTGAAGTACTGATGCGATATCGGCCAGAACGATAAATAAGACACGCCGTCGCAAACGGCAAGCAAAACGGAGGCTAGAATGGCCTTATACAAGGAATCAAAAATCACACAGTTAAGTACTCTATGGGTACGAAAAAAAGTACGAAAAAACGTTTGTAATTCTCTTTGAAGTACTGATGTGGTATCGACCAGAACGATAAATAAGGTACGCCGGCGCAAACGGCAAGCAAAACGGAGGCAAGAATGGCCTTGTACAAGGAATCAAAAATCACACAATTAAGTACTCTATGGGTACGAAAAAAAGTACGAAAAAAATGTTTGTAATTCTCTTTGAAGTACTGATGTGATATTAACCGAACGATAAATAAGGAACGCCGGCGCAAACGGCAAGAAAAACGGAGGCCGAAATCACACCGTTAAGTACTCTATGGGTACAAAAATAAGTACGAAAAAAACGTTTGTAATTCTCTTTGAAGTACTGATGTGATATCGACCAGAACGATAAATAAGGCATGCCGGCACAAACGGCAAGCAAAATGGAGTCCAGAATGGCCTTGTACAATGTATCAAAAATCACACCGTTAAGTACTCTATGGGTACAAAAAAAAGTACGAAAAAAATTGTTTGTAATTCTCTTTGAAGTACGACGTGATATCGACCGAACGATAAATAAGGCATGCCGGCGCAAACGGCAAGCAAAACGGAGGCCGAAATGGCCTTGTACAAGGTATCAAAAATCACACCGTTAAGTACTCTATGGGTACAAAAAAGTTACGAAAAAACGTTTGTCATTCTCTTTGAAGTACGATGTGATATCGACCGAATGATGAATAAGGCATGCCGGCGCAAACGGCAAGCAAAATGGAAGCGAAATCACACCGTTAAGTACTCTATGGGTACAAAAATAATTATGAAAAAAATGTTTGTAATTCTCTTTGAAGTACTGATGTGATATCGACCAGAACGATAAATAAGGCACACCGGTGCAAACGGCAAGCAAAACGGAGGCCAGAATGGCCTTGTACAAGGAATCAAAAATCACACAGTTAAGTACTCTATGGGTACGAAACAAAACATTTGTAATTCTCTTTTGAGTACTGTTGTGATATCAACCAGAACGATAAATAAGGCACGCCGTAGTAAACGGCAAGCAAAACGGAGGCCATAATGGCCTTGTACAAGGAATCAAAAATCACACAGTTAAGTACTCTATGGGTACGAAAAAAAGTATGAAAAAAATGTTTGTAATTCTCTTTGAAGTACTTATGTGACATCGACCAGAATGATAAATAAGGCACGCCGGTGCAAACGGCAAGCAAAACGGAGGCCAGAATAGCTGTGTACATGGAATCAAAAATCACACAGTTAAGTACTTATGTGTACGAAAAAAAGTACGAAAAAAAACGTTTGTAACTCTCTTTGATGTACTGAGGTGATGTCGACCAGAACGATAAAGAAGGCACGCCGGCGAAAACGGCAAGCAAAACGGAGGCCAGAATGGCCTTGTACAAGGAATCAAAAATCACACAGTTAAGTATCTATGGGTACGAAACAAAGTACCAAAAAAACATTTGTAATTCTCATTGAAGTACAGATGTGTTATCGACCAGAACGATAAATAAGGCACGCCGGCGCAAACTGCAAGCTAAACGGAGGCCAGAATGGCCTTGTACAAGGAATCAAAAATCACACAGTTAAGTACTCTATGGGTACGAAAAAAAACATTTGTAATTCTCTTTTGAGTACTGATGTGATATCAACCAGAACGATAAATAAGGCACGCCGGAGTAAACGGCAAGCAAAACGGAGGCCAGAATGGCCTTGTACAAGGAATCAAAAATCACACGCTTAAGTACTCTATGGGTACGAAAAAAAAGTATGAAAAAAATGTTTGTAATTCTCTTTGAAGTACTTATGTGACATCGACCGAATGATAAATAAGGCACGCCGGTGCAAACGGCAAGCAAAACGGAGGCCAGAATAGCTGTGTACATGGAATCAAAAATCACACAGTTAAGTACTTATGGGTACGAAAAAAAGTACGAAAAAAAACGTTTGTAACTCTCTTTGATGTACTGAGGTGATGTCGACCAGAACGATAAAGAAGGCACGCCGGCGAAAACGGCAAGCAAAACGGAGGCCAGAATGGCCTTGTACAAGGAATCAAAAATCACACAGTTAAGTATCTATGGGTACGAAACAAAGTACCAAAAAAACATTTGTAATTCTCATTGAAGTACTGATGTGTTATCGACCAGAACGATAAATAAGGCACGCCGGCGCAAACTGCAAGCAAAACGGAGGCCAGAATGGCCTTGTACAAGGAATCAAAAATCACACTGTTAAGTACTCTATGGGTACGAAAAAAACGTTTGTAATTCTCATTGAAGTACTGATGTGATATCGACCAGAATGATAAATAAGGCACGCCGGCACAAACGGCAAGCAAAACGGAGGCCAGAATGGCCCTGTATGAGGAATCAAAAATCACACAGTTAAGTACTCTATGGGTACGAAAAAAACGTTTGTAATTCTCTTTGAATTACTGATGTGATATCGACCAGAACGAAAAATAAGGCACGCCTGCGCAAACGACAAGCAAAACGGAGGCTAGAATGGCCTTGTACAAGGAATCAAAAATCACACAGTTAAAGTACTCTATGGGTACGAAAAAAAGTATGAAAAAAAAGTTTGTAATTCTCTTTGAAGTACTGATGTGATATCAACCAGAACGATAAATAAGGTACGCCGGCGCAAACGGCAAGCAAAACGGAGGTCAGAATGGCCTTGTACAAGGAATCAAAAATCACACCGTTAAGTACTCTATGGGTACAAAAAAGAGTACGAAAAAAACGTTTGTAATTTTCTTTGAAGTATTCATGTGATATCGACCAGAACGATAAATAAGGCACGCCGGCGCAAACGGCAAGCAAAACAGAGGCCAGAATGGCCTTGTACTAGGAATCAAAAATCACACCGTTAAGTACTCTATGGGTACAAAAGAGAGTACGAAAAAAAAACGTTTGTAATTCTCTTTGAAGTACTGATGTGATATCGACCAGAACGATAAATAAGGCACGCCGGCGCAAACGGCAAGCGAAACGGAGGCTAGAATGGCCTTATACAAGGAATCAAAAATCACACAGTTAAGTACTCTATGGGTACGAAAAAAAGTACGAAAAAAACGTTTTTAATTCTCTTTGAAGTACTGATGCGATATCGGCCAGAACGATAAATAAGACACGCCGTCGCAAACGGCAAGCAAAACGGAGGCTAGAATGGCCTTATACAAGGAATCAAAAATCACACAGTTAAGTACTCTATGGGTACGAAAAAAAGTACGAAAAAAACGTTTGTAATTCTCTTTGAAGTACTGATGTGGTATCGACCAGAACGATAAATAAGGTACGCCGGCGCAAACGGCAAGCAAAACGGAGGCAAGAATGGCCTTGTACAAGGAATCAAAAATCACACAGTTAAGTACTCTATGGGTACGAAAAAAAGTACGAAAAAAATGTTTGTAATTCTCTTTGAAGTACTGATGTGATATTAACCAAAACGATAAATAAGGAACGCCGGCGCAAACGGCAAGAAAAACGGAGGCCAGAATCACACCGTTAAGTACTCTATGGGTACAAAAATAAGTACGAAAAAAACGTTTGTAATTCTCTTTGAAGTACTGATGTGATATCGACCAGAACGATAAATAAGGCATGCCGGCACAAACGGCAAGCAAAATGGAGTCCAGAATGGCCTTGTACAATGTATCAAAAATCACACCGTTAAGTACTCTATGGGTACAAAAAAGGTACGAAAAAAATTGTTTGTAATTCTCTTTGAAGTACTGACGTGATATCGACCAGAACGATAAATAAGGCATGCCGGCGCAAACGGCAAGCAAAACGGAGGCCAGAATGGCCTTGTACAAGGTATCAAAAATCACACCGTTAAGTACTCTATGGGTACAAAAAAGTTACGAAAAAACGTTTGTCATTCTCTTTGAAGTACTGATGTGATATCGACCAGAATGATGAATAAGGCATGCCGGCGCAAACGGCAAGCAAAATGGAAGCCAGAATCACACCGTTAAGTACTCTATGGGTACAAAAATAATTACGAAAAAAATGTTTGTAATTCTCTTTGAAGTACTGATGTGATATCGACCAGAACGATAAATAAGGCACGCCGGCGCAAACGGCAAGAAAAACGGAGGCCAGAATGGCCTTCTACAAGGAATCAAAAATCACACCGTTAAGTACTCTATGGGTACAAAAAAAGAGTACGAAAAAAAATGTTTGTAATTATCTTTGATGTACTGATGTGATATCGACCAGAACGATAAATAATGCATGCCGGCGAAACGGCAATCAAAACAGTGGCCAGAATGGCCTTGTACAAGGAATCAAAAATCACACCGTTAAGTACTCTATGGGAACAAAAAAGAGTATGAAAAAAAACGTTTGTAATTCTCTTGAAGTACTAATGTGATATCGACCAAAACGATAAACAAGGCACGCCGGCGCAAACGGCAAGCAAAACAGAGGCCATAATGGCCTTGTACAAGGAATCAAAAATCACATAGTTATGTACTCTATGGGTACGAAAAATAGTACGAAAAAAATGTTTGTAATTCTCTTTGAAGTACTGATGTGACATCGACCAGAATGATAAATAAGGCACGCCGGCGCAAACGACAAGCAAAGCGGGGGCCAGAATGGCCGTGTACATGGAATCAAAAATCACACAGTTAAGTACTCTATGGGTACGAAAAAAAGTACGAAAAAAAACGTTTGTATTTCTCTTTGAAATACTGATGTGATATCGACCAGAACGACAAATAAGGCACGCCGGCACGAACGGCAAGCAAAACGGAGGCTAGAATGGCCTTGTACAAGGAATCAAAAATCACACAGTTAAGTATCTATGGGTACGAAAAAAAGTACGAAAAAAGCGTTTGTTATTCTCTTTGAAGTACTGATGTGGTGTCGACCAGAACGATAAATAAGGTATGCCGGGGCAAACGGCCACCCAAACGGAGGTCAGAATGGCCTTGTACAAGGAATCAAAAATCACATCGGTAAGTACTCTATGGGTACAAAACAAAGTACAAAAAATACGTTTGTAATTCTCATTGAAGTACTGATGTGTTATCGACCAGAACGATAAATAAGGCACGCCGGCGCAAACGGCAAGCAAAACAGAGGCCATAATGGCCTTGTACAAGGAATCAAAAATCACACAGTTAAGTACTCTATGGGTACGAAAAAAAGTACGAAAAAACATTTGTAATTCTCTTTGAAGTACTGATGTGATATCGATCAGAATGATAAATAAGGCACTCCGGCGAAAACGGCAAGCAAAACGGAGGCCGAATGGCCGTGTTCAAGGAATCAAAAATTACAGAGTTAATTACTCTATGGGTACGAAAAAGTATGAAAATAAACGTTTGTAATTCTCTTTGAAGTACTGATGTGATATCGACCAGAACGATAAATTAGGCATGCCTGCGCAAACGGCAAGGAAAACGGAGGCTAGAATGGCCTTGTACAAGGAATCAAAAATCACACAGTTAAGTACTCTATGGGTACGGGAAAAAAAGTTTGTAATTCTTTTTTGAAGTACTGATGTGGTATCGACCAGAACGATAAATAAGGCACACCGGAGCAAACGGCAAGCAAAACGGAGGCCAGAATCACACCGTTAAGTACTCTATGGGTACAAAAATAAGTACGAAAAAAAAACGTTTGTAATTATCTTTGAAGTACTGATGTGATATCGACCAGAATGATAAATAAGGCACGCCGGCACAAACGGCAAGCAAAACGGAGGCCAGAATGGCCCTGTATGAGGAATCAAAAATCACACAGTTAAGTACTCTATGGGTACGAAAAAAACGTTTGTAATTCTCTTTGAATTACTGATGTGATATCGACCAGAACGAAAAATAAGGCACGCATGCGCAAACGGCAAGCAAAACGGAGGCTAGAATGGCCTTGTACAAGGAATCAAAAATCACACAGTTAAAGTACTCTATGGGTACGAAAAAAAGTATGAAAAAAAAGTTTGTAATTCTCTTTGAAGTACTGATGTGGTATCGACCAGAACGATAAATAAGGTATGCCGGTGCAAACGGCAAGCAAAGCGGAGGTAAGAATGGCCTTGTACAAGGAATCAAAAATCACACCGTTAAGTACTCTAGGGGTACAAAAAAGAGTATGAAAAAAAAAGTTAGTAATTCTCTTTGAAGTATTGATGTGATATCGACCAGAACGATAAATAAGGCACGCCGGCGCAAACGGCAAGCAAAACGGAGGCCAGAATGGCCTTGTACTAGGAATCAAAAATCACACCGTTAAGTACTCTATGGGTACAAAAATGAGTACGAAAAAAAACAATTGAAATTCTCTTTGAAGTACTGATGTGATATCGACCAGAACGATAAATAAGGCATGCCGGCGCAAACGGCAAGCAAAACGAAGGCCAGAATCACACCGTTAAGTACTCTATGGGTACAAAAATAACTACGAAAAAAACGTTTGTTTGAAGTACTGATGTGATATCGACCAGAACGATAAATAAGGCACGCCGGCGCAAACGGCAAGCAAAACAGAGGCCAGAATGGCCGTGTAGAAGGAATCAAAAATCACACAGTTAAGTACTCTATGGGTACGAAAAAAGTATGAAAAAAAACGTTTGTAATTCTCTTTGAAGTACTGATGTGGTATCGACCAGAACGATAAATAAGGTACACCGGCGCAAACGGCAAGCAAAACGGAGGTCAGAATGGCCTTGTACAAGGAATCAAAAATCACACCGTTAAGTACTTTATGGGTACAAAACAA
This sequence comes from Gentiana straminea, assembly GCA_036785695.1. Classification (NCBI taxonomy): domain Eukaryota; kingdom Viridiplantae; phylum Streptophyta; class Magnoliopsida; order Gentianales; family Gentianaceae; genus Gentiana; species Gentiana straminea. Next base: position 2,430,531 of record JAVUPR010000219.1, on the reverse strand, counting down.
AGTACGAAAAAAATGTTTGTAATTCTCATTGAAGTACTGATGTGTTATCCACCAGAACGATAAATAAGGCACGCCGGCGCAAACGGCAAGCAAAACGGAGGCCAGAATGGCCTTGTACAAGGAATCAAAAATCACACAGTTAAGTACTCTATGCGTACGAAAAAAGTACGAAAAAAAAACGTTAGTAATTCTCTTTGAAGTACTGATGTGATATCAACTAGAATGATAAATAAGGCACGCCGGCGAAAACGGCAAGCAAAACGGAGGCCAGAATGGTCGTGTACAAGGAATCAAAAATTCACACAGTTAAGTACTCCATGGGTGCGAAAAAAAGTACGAAAAAAAAAGTTTGTAATTCTCTTTGAAGTACTGATGTGTTATCGACCAGAACGATAAATAAGGCACGCCGCCGCGAATGGCAAGCAAAACGGAGGCTAGAATGGCCTTGTACAAGGAATCAAAAATCACACAGTTAAGTATTTATGGCTACGAAAAAAAGTACGAAAAAACGTTTGTAATTCTCTTTGAAGTACTGATGTGGTATCGACCAGAACGATAAATAAGGTACGCCGGCGCAAACGGCAAGCAAAACGGAGGTCAGAATGGCCTTGTACAAGGAATCAAAAATCACACCGTTAAGTACTTTATGGGTACAAAACAAAGTACGAAAAAAAATGTTTGTAATTCTCTTTTAAGTACTGATGTGATATCAACCAGAACGATAAATAAGGCACGCCGGCGCAAACAGCAAGCAAAACGGAGGCCAGAATCACACCGTTAAGTACTCTATGGGTACAAAAATAAGTACGAAAAAACGTTTGTAATTCTCTTTGAAGAACTGATGTGATATCGACCAGAACGATATATAAGGCACGCCGGCGCAAACAGCAAGCAAAACAGAGGCCAGAATAGCCTTGTACAACGTATCAAAAATCACACCGTTAAGTACTCTATGGGTACAAAAAAAAGTACGAAAAAGAACGTTTGTAATTCTCTTTGAAGTACTGACGTGATATCGACCAGAACGATAAATAAGGCATGCCGGTGCAAACGGCAAGCAAAATGGAGGCCAGAATGGCCTTGTACAAGGTATCAAAAATCACACCGTTAAGTACTCTATGGGTACAAAAAAAGTACAAAAAACGTGTGTAATTCTCTTTGAAGTACTGACGTGATATCGACCAGAACGATAAATAAGGCACGCCGGTGCAAACGGCATGCAAAACGGAGGCCAATATGGCCTTGTACAAGGAATCAAAATTCACACCGTTAAGTACTCTATGGGTATAAAAAATGTTATGAAAAAACGTTTGTAATTCTCTTTGAAGTACTGATGTGATATCGACCAGAATGATAAATAAGGCACGCCGGCGCAAACGGCAAGCAAAACGGAGGCTAGAATGGCCTTGTACCAGGAATCAAAAATCACACAGTTAAGTACTCTATGGGTACGAAAAAAAGTATGAAAAAACGTTTGTAATTCTCTTTGAAGTACTGATGTGGTATCGACCAGAATGATAAATAAGGTACGCGGGCGCAAACGGCAAGCAAAGCGGAGGTCAGAATGGCCTTGTACAAGGAATTAAAAATCACACCGTTAAGTACTCTATGGGTACAAAAAAGAGTACGGAAAAAAACGTTTGTAATTCTCTTTGAAGTATTGATGTGATATCGACCAGAACGATAAATAAGGCACGCCGGCGCAAACGGCAAGCAAAACGGAGGCCAGAATCACACCGTTAAGTACTCTATGGGTACAAAAATAAGTACGAAAAAACGTTTGTAATTCTCTTTGAAGTACTGATGTGATATCGACCAGAACGATAAATAAGGCACGCCGGCGCAAACGGCAAGCAAAACATGGGCCAGAATGGCCGTGTACAAGGAATCAAAAATCACACAGTTAAGTACTCTATGGGTACGAAAAAAGTATGAAAAAAACGTTTGTAATTCTCTTTGAAGTACTGATGAGGTATCGACCAAAATGATAAATAAGGTACACCGGCGCAAACGGCAAGCAAAACGGAGGTCAGAATGGCCTTGTACAAGGAATCAAAAATCACACCGTTAAGTACTCTATGGGTACAAAACAAAGTACGAAAAAAACGTTTGTAATTCTCATTGAAGTACTGATGTGTTATCGACCAGAACGATAAATAAGGCACGCCGGCGCAAACGGCAAGCAAAACGGAGGCCAGAATGGCCTTGTACAAGGAATCAAAAATCACACGTTAAGTACTCTATGCGTACGAAAAAAAGTACGAAAAAAAAACGTTTGTAATTCTCTTTGAAGTACTGATGTGATATCAACCAGAATGATAAATAAGGCACGCCGGCGAAAACGGCAAGCAAAACGGAGGCCAGAATGGCCGTGTACAAGGAATCAAAAATTCACACAGTTAAGTACTCTATGGGTACGAAAAAAAGTTCGAAAAAAAACGTCTGTAATTCTCTTTGAAGTACTGATGTGTTATCAACCAGAACGATAAATAAGGCACGCCGGCGCGAACGGCAAGCAAAAACGGAGGCTAGAATGGCCTTGTACAAGGAATCAAAAATCACACAGTTAAGTATCTATGGGTACGAAAAAAAGTACGAAAAAAACGTTTGTAATTCTCTTTGAAGTACTGATGTGGTATCGACCAGAACGATAAATAAGGTACGCCGGCGCAAACGGCAAGTAAAACGGAGGTCAGAATGGCCTTGTACAAGGAATAAAAAATCACACTGTTAAGTACTCTATGGGTACAAAACAAAGTACGAAAAAAACGTTTGTAATTCTCATTGAAGTACTGATGTGTTATCGACCAGAGCGATAAATAAGGCACGCCGGCGCAAACGGCAAGCAAAACGGAGACAAGAATGGCCTTGTACAAGGAATCAAAAATCACACAGTTAAGTACTTTATGGGTACGAAAAAAAGTACGAAAAAAAATGTTTGTAATTCTCTTTGAAGTACTGATGTGATATCGACCAGAATGATAAATAAGGCATGCCGGCACAAACGGCAAGCAAAACGGAGGCCAGAATGGCCATGTACAAGGAATCAAAAATCACACAGTTAAGTACTCTATGGGTACGAAAAAAAGTACGAAAAAAACGTTTGTAATTCTCGTTGAAGTACTGATGTGATTTCGACTAGAACGATAAATAAGGCACGCCAGCGAAATGGCAAGCAAAACGGAGGCTAGAATGGCCTTGTACCAGGAATCAAAAATCACACAGTTGATTACTCTATGGGTACAAAAAAAAGTATGAAAAAAAATGTTTGTAATTCTCTTTTAAGTACTCATGGAATATCAACCAAAACGACAAATAAGGCATGCCGGCGCAAACGGCAAGCAAAACGGAGGCCAGAATCACACCGTTAAGTACTCTATGGGTACAAAAATAAGTACGAAAAATAACGTTTGTAATTCTCTTTGAAGAACTGATGTGATATCGACCAGAACGATAAATAAGGCACGCCGGCGCAAACGGCAAGGAAAACGGAGTCCAGAATGGCCTTGTACAATGTATCAAAAATCAAACCGTTAAGTACTCTATGGGTACAAAAAAAGTACGAAAAGGAATGTTTGTAATTCTCTTTGAAGTACTGACGTGATATCGACCAGAATGATAAATAAGGCATGCCGGCGCAAACGGCAAGCAAAACGGAGGCTAGAATGGCCTTGTACAAGGTATCGAAAATCACACCGTTAAGTACTCTATGGGTACAAAAAAAAGTACGAAAAAAACGTGTGTAATTATCTTTGAAGTACTGACGTGATATCGACCAGAACGATAAATAAGGCACGCAGGCGCAAAAGGCAAGCAAAACGGAGGCCAGAATGGCCTTGTACAAGGAATCAAAAATCACACAGTTAAGTACTCTATGGGTACGAAAAAAGTCCAAAAAAAATGTTTGTAATTCTCTTTTAAGTACTGATGTGATATCAACCAGAACGATAATAAGGCACGCCGGCGCAAACGACAAGCAAAACGGAGGCCAGAATCACACCGTTAAGTACTCTATGGGTACAAAAATAAGTATGAAAAAAAACGTTTGTAATTCTCTTTGAAGAACTGATGTGATATCGACCAAAACGATAAATAAGGCACGCCGGCGCAAACGGCAAGTAAAACGGAGGCCAGAATGGCCTTGTACTATGTATCAAAAATCTCACCGTTAAGTACTCTATGGGTACAAAAAAAATACGAAAAAAGAATGTTTGTAATTCTCTTTGAAGAACTGACGTGATATCGACCAGAACGATAAATAAGGCATTCCGGCGCAAACGGCAAGCAAAACGGAGGCCAGAATGGCCTTGTACAAGGTATCAAAAATCACACCGTTAAGTACTCTATGGGTACAAAAAAGTATGAAAAAAACGTGTGAAATTCTCTTTGAAGTACTGACGTAATATCGACCATAACGATAAATTAGGCACGCCGGTGCAAACGGCATGCAAAACGGAGGCCAGAATGGCCATGTACAAGGAATCAAAATTCACACCGTTAAGTACTCTATGGGTACAAAAAATGTTACGAAAAAACATTTGTAATTCTCTTTGAAGTACTGATGTGATATCGACCAGAATGATAAATAAGGCACTCCGACGCAAACGGCAAGCAAAATGGAGGCCAGAATCACACCGTTAAGTACTCTATGGGTACAAAAATAAGTACGAAAAAAACGTTTGTAATTCTCTTTGAAGTACTAATGTGATATCAACCAGAACGATAAATAAGGCACGCCGGCGCAAACGGCAAGCAAAACGTAGGCCAGAATGGTATTATACAAGGAATCAAAAATCACACCGTTAAGTACTCTATGGGTACAAAAAAGAGTACGAAAAAAAAACGTTTGTAATTCTCTTTGAAGTACTGATGTGATATCGACCAGAATGATAAATAAGGCACGCCGGCACAAACGGCAAGCAAAACGGAGGCCATAATGGTCTTGTACAAGGAATCAAAAATCACACCGTTAAGTACTCTATGGGTACAAAAAAGTGTACGAAAAAAAATGTTTGTAATTCTCTTTGAAGTACTGATGTGATATCGACCAGAACGATAAATAAGGCACGCCTGCGCAAACGGCAAGCAAAACGGAGGCCAGAATGGCCTTGTACAAGGAATCAAAAATCACACAGTTAAGTACTCTATGGGTACGAAAAAAAGTACGAAAAAAAACGTTTGTAATTCTCCTTGAAGTACTGATGTGATATCGACAAGAACGATAAATAAGGCATGCCTGCGCAAACGGCAAGCAAAACGGAGGCTAGAATGGCCTTGTACCAAGAATCAAAAATCACACGTTAAGTACTCTATGGGTACGAAAAAAAGTATGAAAAAAACGTTTGTAATTCTCTTTGAAGTACTGATGTGATATCGACCAGAACGATAAATAAGGCACGCCGGCGCAAACGGCAAGCAAAACGGAGGCCAGAATGGCCTTGTACAATGTATCAAAAATCTCACCGTTAAGTACTCTATGGGTACAAAAAAAAGTACGAAAAAGAACGTTTGTAATTCTCTTTGAAGTACTGACGTGATATCGACCAGAACGATAAATAAGGCATGCCGGCGCAAACCGCAAGCAAAACGGAGGCCAGAATGGCCTGGTACAAGGTATCAAAAATCACACCGTTAAGTACTCTATGGGTACAAAAAAAAGTACGAAAAAAAACGTGTATAATTCTCTTTGAATTACTGACGTGATATCGACCAGAACGATAAATAAGGCACGCCGGTGCAAACGGCATGCAAAACGGAGGCCACAGTGGCCTAGTACAAGAATCAAAATTCACACCGTTAAGTACTCTATGGGTACAAAAAATGTTACGAAAAAACGTTTGTAATTCTCTTTGAAGTACTGATGTGATATCGACCATAATGATAAATAAGGCACGCCGACGCAAACGGCAAGCAAAATGGAGGCCAGAAACACACCGTTAAGTACTCTATGGGTACAAAAATAAGTACGAAAAAAACGTTTGTAATTCTCTTTGAAGTACTAATGTGATATCGACCAGAACGATAAATAAGGCACCTCGGCGCAAACGGCAAGCAAAACGTAGGCCAGAATGGTATTGTACAAGGAATCAAAAATCACACCGTTAAGTACTCTATGGGTACAAAAAAGAGTATGAAAAAAAACGTTTGTAATTCTCTTTGAAGTACTGATGTGATATCGAGTAGAACGATAAATAAGGCACGCCGGCACAAACGGCAAGCAAAACGGAGGCCATAATGGTCTTGTACAAGGAATCAAAAATCACACCGTTAAGTACTCTATGGGTACAAAAAAGTGTACGAAAAAAAGCGTTTGTAATTCTCTTTGAAATACTGATGTGATATCGACCAGAACGATAAATAAGGCACGCCGGCGCAAACGGCAAGCAAAACGGAGGCTAGAATGGCCTTGTACAAGGAATCAAAAATCACACGCTTAAGTACTCTATGGGTACGAAAAAAAGTACGAAAAAAAACGTTTGTAATTCTCTTTGAAGTACCGATGTGATATCGACCGAACGATAAATAAGGCACGCCCGCGCAAACGGCAAGCAAAACGGAGGCTAGAATGGCCTTGTACCAGGAATCAAAAATCACACAGTTAAGTACTCTATGGGTACGAAAAAAAGTACGAAAAAAAACATTTGTAATTCTCTTTGAAGTACTGATGTGGTATCGAACAGAACGATAAATAAGGTACGCCGGTGCAAACGGCAAGCAAAACGGAGGTCAGAATGGCCTTGTACAAGGAATCAAAAATCACACCGTTAAGTACTCTATGGGTACAAAAAAGAGTATGACAAAAAATGTTTGTAATTCTCTTTGAAGTACTGATGTGATATCGACCAGAACGATAAATAAGGCACGCCGGTGCAAACGGCAAGCAAAACGGAGGCCAGAATGGCCTTGTACTAGGAATCAAAAATCACACCATTAAGTACTCTATGGTACAAAAAATAGTACGAAAAAAAACGTTTGTAATTCTCATTTAAGTACTGATGTGATATCGCCCAGAATGATAAACAAGGCACGCCGGCGTAAAAGGCAAGCAAAACGGAGGCCAGAATGGCCATGTACAAGGAATCAAAAATCACACAGTTAAGTACTCAATGGGTACGAAAAAAAGTACGAAAAAAACGTTTGTAATTCTCTTTTAAGTACTGATGTGATATCGACCAGAACGATAAATAAGGCACGCCGGCGCAAACGGCAAGCAAAACGGAGGCCAGAATCACACCGTTAAGTACTCTATGGGTACAAAAAAAGAGTACAAAAAAAACGTTTGTAATTCTCTTTGAAGAACTTATGTGATATCGACCAGAACGATAAATAAGGCACGCCGGCGCAAACGGCAAGCAAAACGGAGGCCAGAATGGCCTTGTACAATGTATCAAAAATCACACAGTTAAGTACTCTATGGGTACAAAAAAAAGTACGGAAAAAAACGTGTGTAATTCTCTTTGAAGTACTGACGTGATATCGACCAGAACGACAAATAAGGCACGCCGGTGCAAACGGCAAGCAAAACGGAGGCCAGAATGGCCTTGTACAAGGAATCAAAATTCACAGCGTTAAGTACTCTATGGGTACAAAAAATGTTACGAAAAAAACGTTTGTAATTCTCTTTGAAGTAATGATGTAATATCGACCAGAATGATAAATAAGGCACGCCGGCGCAAACGGCAAGCAAAATGGAGGCCAGAATCACACCGTTAAGTACTCTATGGGTACAAAAATAAGTCTGAAAAAAAACGTTTGTAATTCTCTTTGAAGTACTGATGTGATATCAACCAGAACGATAAACAAGGCAAGCCGGCGCAAACGGCAAGCAAAACGTAGGCCAGAATGGTATTGTACAAAGAATCAAAAATCACACCGTTAAGTACTCTATAGGTACAAAAAAGAGTACGAAAAAAAAACGTTTGCAATTCTCTTTGAAGTACTGATGTGATATCGACTAGAACGATAAATAAGGCACGCCGGCACAAACGGCAAGCAAAACGGAGGCCAGAATGGTCTTGTACAAGGAATCAAAAATGACAACGTTAAGTACTCTATGGGTAGAAAAAAGAGTACGAAAAAAAACGTTTGTAATTCTCTTTGAAGTAGTGATGTGATATCGACCAGAACGATAAATAAAGCACGCCGGCGCAAACGGCAAGCATAACGGAGGACAGAATGGCCTTGTACAAGGAATCAGAAATCACACAGTTAAGTACTCTATGGGTACGAAAAAAGTATGAAAAAAACGTTTGCAATTCTCTTTGAAGTACTGATGTGATATCGACCAGAATGCTAAATAAGGCATGCCGGCGCAAACGGCAAGCAAAACGGAGGCCAGAATGGCCGTGTATAAGGAATCAAAAATCACACACTTAAGTACTCTGTGGGTACGAAAAAAACGTTTGTAATTCTCTTTGAAGTACAGATGTGATATCGACCAGAACAATAAATAAGGCACGCCTGCGCAAACGGCAAACAAAACGGAGGCTAGAATGGCCTTGTACCAGGAAACAAAAATCACACAGTTAAGTACTCTATGGGTATGAAAAAAAATGTTTGTAATTCTCTTTGAAGTACTGATGTGATATCGACTAGAACGATAAATAAGGCACGCCGGCACAAACGGCAAGCAAAACGGAGGCCAGAATGGCCTTGTACAAGGAATCAAAATTCACACCGTGAAGTACTCTATGGGTACAAAAAATGTTACGAAAAAAACGTTTGTAATTCTCTTTGAAGTACTGATGTGATATCGACCAGAATGATAAATAAGGCACGCAGGCGCAAACGGCAAGCAAAATAGAGTCCAGAATCACACCGTTAAGTACTCTATGGGTACAAAAATAAGTACAAAAAAAATGTTTGTAATTCTCTTTGAAGTACTGATGTGATATCGACCAGAACAATAAATAAGGCACGCCGGCTCAAACGGCAAGCAAAACGTAGGCCAGAATGGTATTGTACAAGGAAACAAAAATCGCACCGTTAAGTACTCTATGGGTATAAAAAAAGAGTACGAAAAAAACGTTTGTAATTCTCTTTGAAGTACTGATTTGATATCGACTAGGACCATAAATAAGGCACATCGGTGCAAACGGCAAGCAAAACGGAGGCCAGAATGGCCTTGTACAAGGAATCAAAAATCACACCGTTAAGTACTCTATGGGTACAAAAAAGTGTACGAAAAAAATGTTTGTAACTCTCTTTGAAGTACTGATTTGATATCGTCCAGAACGATAAATAAGACACGCCGGCAGAAACGGCAAGCAAAACGGAGGCCAGAATGGCCTTGTACAAGGAATAAAAAATCACACAGTTAAGTACTCTATGGATCCGAAAAAAACGTTTGTAATTCTCTTTGAAGTACTGATGTGATATCGACCAGAACGATAAATAAGGCAAGCCGGCACAAACGGCAAGCAAAACGGAGGCCCGAATTGCCTTGTACAAGGAATCAAAAATCACACAGTTAAGTACTCTATGGGTACGAAAAAAAAGTATTAAAAAAAGTACGAAAAAAGTACGAAAAAAATGTTTGTAATTCTCTTTGAAGTACTGATGTGATATTGACCAGAACGATAAATAAGGCACGCCGGCGCAAACGGCAAGCAAAACGGAGGCCAGAATGGCCTTGTACAAGGAATCAAAAATCACACAGTTAAGTACTCTATGGGTACCAAAAAAAATTACGATAAAAAACGTTTGTAATTCTGTTTGAAGTACTGATGTGATATCGACCAGAACGATAAATAAGGCACGCTTGCGCAAACGGCAAGCAAAACGGAGGCTAGAATGGCCTTGTACCAGGAATCAAAAATCACACAGTTAAGTACTCTATGGGTACGAAAAAAAGTTCGAAAAAAACGTTTGTAATTCTCTTTGAAGTACTGATGTGGTATCGACCAGAACGATAAATAAGGTACGCCGGTGCAAACGGCAAGCAAAACGGAGGTCAGAATGGCCTTGTACAAGGAATCAAAAATCACACCGTTATGTACTCTATGGGTACAAAAAAGAGTCTGACAAAAACACGTTTGTAATTCTCTTTGAAGTAGTGATGTGATTTCGACCAGAATGATAAATAAGGCACACCGGTGCAAACGGCAAGCAAAACGGAGGCCAGAATGGCCTTGTACTAGGAATCAAAAATCACACCATTAAGTACTCTATGGGTACAAAAAAAAGTACTAAAAAAAACGTTTGTAATTCTCATTGAAGTACTGATGTGATATTGACCAGAATGATAAACAAGGCACGCCGGCGCAAAAGGCAAGCAAAACGGAGGCCAGAATGGCCATGTACAAGGAATCAAAAATCACACAGTTAAGTACTCTATGGGTACGAAAAAAAGTACGAAAAAAAACGTTTGTAATTCTCTTTTAATTACTGATGTGATATCGACCAGAATGATAAACAAGGCACGCCGGCGCAAACGGCAAGCAAAACGGAGGCCAGAATCACACCGTTAAGTACTCTATGGGTACAAAAAAGAGTACAAAAAAAACGTTTGTAATTCTCTTTGAAGAACTGATGTGATATCGACCAGAACGATAAATAAGGCACGCCGGCACAAACGGCAAGCAAAACGGACGCCAGAATGGCCTTGTACAATGTATCAAAAATCACACCGTTAAGTACTCTATGGGTACAAAAAAAGTACGAAAAAGAACGTTTGTAATTCTCTTTGAAGTACTGACGTGATATCGACCAGAACGATAAATAAGGCATGCCGACGCAAACAGCAAGCAAAACGTAGGCCAGAATGGCCTTGTTCAAGGTATGAAAAATCACACCGTTAAGTCCTCTATGGGTACAAAAAAAGTACGAAAAAAAACGTGTGTAATTCTCTTTGAAGTACTGACGTGATATCGACCAGAACGACAAATAAGGCACGCCGATGCAAACGGCAAGCAAAACGGAGGCCAGAAAGGCCTTGTTCAAGGAATCAAAATTCACACCGTAAAGTACTCTATGGGTACAAAAAATGTTGCGAAAAAAACGTTTGTAATTCTCTTTGAAGTACTGATGTGATATCGACCAGAGTGATAAATAACGCACGCCGGCGCAAACGGCAAGCAAAATGGAGGCCAGAATCACACCGTTAAGTACTCGATGGGTACAAAAATAAGTCCGAAAAAAACATTTGTAATTCTCTTTGAAGTACTGATGTGATATCGACCAGAATGATAAATAAGGCACGCCGGCGCAAACGGCAAGCAAAACGTAGGCCAGAATGGTATTGTACAAAGAATCAAAAATCACACCGTTAAGTACTCTATAGGTACAAAAAAGAGTACGAAAAAAAACGTTTGTAATTCTCTTTGAAGTACTGACGTGGTATCGACTAGAACGATAAATAAGGCACGCCGGCACAAACGGCAAGCAAAACGGAGGCCAGAATGGTCTTGTACAAGGAATCAAAAATCACAACGTTAAGTACTCTATGGGTAGAAAAAAGAGTACGAAAAAAACGTTTGTAATTCTCTTTGAAGTACTGATGTGATATCGACCAGAACGATAAATAAAGCACGCCGGCGCAAACGGCAAGCATAACGGAGGACAGAATGGCCTTGTACAAGGAATCAGAAATCACACAGTTAAGTACTCTATGGGTACGAAAAAAGTATGAAAAAAACGTTTGCAATTCTCTTTGAAGTACTGATGTGATATCGACCAGAATGATAAATAAGGCATGCCGGCGCAAACGGCAAGCAAAACGGAGGCCAGAATGGCCGTGAACAAGGAATCAAAAATCACACACTTAAGTACTCTGTGGGTACGAAAAAAACGTTTGTAATTCTCTTTGAAGTACAGATGTGATATCGACCAGAACGATAAATAAGGCACGCCGGCGCAAACGGCAAACAAAACGGAGGCTAGAATGGCCTTGTACAAGGAAACAAAAATCACACAGTTAAGTACTCTATGGGTATGAAAAAAAATGTTTGTAATTCTCTTTGAAGTACTGATGTGATATCGACTAGAACGATAAATAAGGCACGCCGGCGCAAACGGCAAGCAAAACGGAGGCCAGAATGGCCTTGTACAAGGAATCAAAATTCACACCGTGAAGTACTCTATGGGTACAAAAAATGTTACGAAAAAAACGATTGTAATTCTCTTGGAAGTACTGATGTGATATCGAACAGAATGATAAATAAGGCACGCCGGCGCAAACGGCAAGCAAAATGGAGGCCAGAATCACACCGTTAAGTACTCTATGGGTACAAAAATAAGTACAAAAAAAAATGTTTGTAATTCTCTTTGAAGTACTGATGTGATATCGACCAGAACAATAAATAAGGCACGCCGGCGCAAACGGCAAGCAAAACGTAGGCCAGAATGGTATTGTACAAGGAAACAAAAATCACACCGTTAAGTACTCTATGGGTACAAAAAAAGAGTACGAAAAAAACGTTTGTAATTATCTTTGAAGTTCTGATTTGATATCGACTAGAACGATAAATAAGGCACGCCGGTGCAAACGGCAAGCAAAACGGAGGCCAGAATGGCCTTGTACAAGGAATCAAAAATCACACCGTTAAGTACTCTATGGGTACAAAAAAGAGTACGAAAAAAAACGTTTGTAATCTCTTTGAAGTACTGATTTGATATCGACCAGAACGATAAATAAGACACGCCGGCGCAAACGGCAAGCAAAACGGAGGCCAGAGTGGCCTTGTACAAGGAATAAAAAATCACACAGTTAAGTACTCTATGGATCCGAAAAAAACGTTTGCAATTCTCTTTGAAGTACTGATGTGATATCGACCAGAACGATAAATAAGGCACGCCGGCACAAACGGCAAGCAAAACGGAGGCCAGAATTGCCTTGTACAAGGAATCAAAAATCACACAGCTAAGTACTCTATGGGTACGAAAAAAAGTACGAAAAAAACGAAAAAAATGTTTGTAATTCTCTTTGAAGTACCGATGTGATATTGACCGAACGATAAATAAGGCACGCCGGCGCAAATGGCAAGCAAAACGGAGGCCAGAATGGCCTTGTACAAGGAATCAAAAATCACACCGTTAAGTACTCTATGGGTACCAAAAAAATTACGAAAAAAAATGTTTGTAATTCTCTTTGAAGTACTGATGTGGTATCGACCAGAACGATAAATAAGGTACGCCGGCACAAACGGCAAGCAAAACGGAGGTCAGAATGGCCTTGTACAAGGAATCAAAAATCACACCGTTAAGTACTCTATTTGTACAAAACAAAGTACGAAAAAACGTTAGTAATAATCATTGAAGTACTGATGTGTTATCGACCAGAATGATAAATAAGGCACGCCGGCGCAAACGGCAAGCAAAACGGAGGCCAGAATGGCCTTGTACAAGGTATCAAAAATCACACCGTTAAGTACTCTATGGGTACAAAAAAGAGTACGAAAAAATGTTTGTAATTCTCTTTGAAGTACTGATGTGATATCGACTAGAACGATAAATAAGGCACGCCGGCGCAAACGGCAAGAAAAACGGAGGCCAGAATGGCCTTGTACAAGGAATCAAAAATCACCGTTAAGTACTCTATGGGTACAAAAATAAGTACGAAAAAAACGTTTGTAATTCTCTTTGAAGTACTGATGCGATATCGACCAGAACGATAAATAAGGCACGCCGGCGCAAACGGCAAGCAAAACGGAAGTCATAATGGCCATGTACAAGGTATCAAAAATCACACCGTTAAGTACTCTATGGGTACAAAAAAAGTACGAAAAAAAACGTTTGTAATTCTCATTGAAGTACTGACGTGATATCGACCAGAACGATAAATAAGGCATGCCGGCGCAAACGGCAAGCAAAACGGAGGCCAGAATGGCCTTGTACAAGGTATCAAAAATCATACCGTTAAGTACTCTATGGGTACAAAAAAAGTATGAAAAAAACATTTGTAATTCTCTTTGAAGAACTGACGTGATATCAACCAGAACGATAAATAAGGCACGCCGGTGCAAACGGCAAGCAAAACGGAGGCCAGAATGGCCTTGTATAAGGAATCAAAATTCACACCGTTAAGTACTCTATGGGTACAAAAAAAGTTACGAAAAAAAAACGTTTGTAATTCTCTTTGTAGTACTGATGTGTTATCGACCAGAACGATAAATAAGGCACGCCGGCGCAAACGGCAAGCAAAACGGAGGCCAGAATCACACCGTTAAGTACTCTATGGGTACAAAAATAAGTACGAAAAAAATGTTTGTAATTCTCTTTGAAGTACTGATGTGATATCGACAAGAACGATAAATAAGGCACGCCGGCACAAACGGCAAGTAAAACGGAGGCCAGAATGGCCTTGTACAAGGAATCAAAAATCACACCGTTAAGTACTCTATGGGTACAAAAAAGTGTACGAAAAAAACGTTTGTAATTCTCTTTGAAGTACTGATGTGATATCGACCAGAACGATAAATAAGGCACGCCGGCGCAAACGGCAAGCAAAACGGAGGCCAGAATGGCCTTGTACAAGGAATCAAAAATCACACCGTTAAGTACTCTATGGATACAAAAAAGAGTACGAAAAAAAACGTTTGTAATTCTCTTTGAAGTACTGATGTGATATCGACCAGAACGATAAATAAGGCACGCCGGCGCAAACGGCAAGCAAAACGGAGGCCAGAATGGCCTTGTACAAGGAATCAAAAATCACACATTTAAGTACTCTATGGGTACGAAAAAAAGTACGAAAAAAAAAACGTTTGTAATTCTCTTTGAAGTACTGATGTGATATCGACCATAACGATAAATAAGGCACGCCGGCGCAAACTGCAAGCAAAACGGAGGCCGAATGGCCTTGTACAAGGAATCAAAAATCACACCGTTAAGTACTCTATGGGTACAAAAAAAGTACGAAAAAAACGTTTGTAATTCTCTTTGAAGTACCGATGTGATATCGACCGAAACGATAAATAAGGCACGCCGGCGCAAACGGCAAGCAAAACGGAGGCCGAATGGCCTTGTACAAGGAATCAAAAATCACACCGTTAAGTACTCTACGGGTACAAAAAATGTACGAAAAAAAATGTTTTTAATTCTTTTTGAAGTACTGATGTGATATCGACCAAAACGATAAATAAGGCACGCCGGCGCAAACGGCAAGCAAAACGGAGGCCGAATGGCCTTGTACAAGGAATCAAAAATCACACCGTTAAGTACTCTATGGGTACAAAAAAAGTACGAAAAAAATGTTTGTAATTCTCTTTGAAGTACTGATGTGATATCGACCAGAACGATAAATAAGGCACGCCGGCGCAAACGGCAAGCAAAACGGAGGCCGAATGGCCTTGTACAAGGAATCAAAAATCACACCGTTAAGTACTCTATGGGTACAAAAAAGAGTACGAAAAAAAACGTTTGTAATTCTCTTTGAAGTACCGATGTGATATCGACCGAACGATAAATAAGGCACGCCGGCGCAAACGGCAAGCAAAACGGAGGCCGAATGGCCTTGTACAAGGAATCAAAAATCACACCGTTAAGTACTCTATGGGTACAAAAAAGAGTACGAAAAAAAACGTTTGTAATTCTCTTTGAAGTACCGATGTGATATCGACCGAACGATAAATAAGGCACGCCGGCGCAAACGGCAAGCAAAACGGAGGCCGAATGGCCTTGTACAAGGAATCAAAAATCACACCGTTAAGTACTCTATGGGTACAAAAAAGTACGAAAAAAAAACGTTTGTAATTCTCTTTAAGTACCGATGTGATATCGACCGAACGATAAATAAGGCACGCCGGCGCAAACGGCAAGCAAAACGGAGGCCGAATGGCCTTGTACAAGGAATCAAAAATCACACCGTTAAGTACTCTATGGGTACAAAAAAAGTACGAAAAAAACGTTTGTAATTCTCTTTGAAGTACCGATGTGATATCGACCGAACGATAAATAAGGCACGCCGGCGCAAACGGCAAGCAAAACGGAGGCCGAATGGCCTTGTACAAGGAATCAAAAATCACACCGTTAAGTACTCTATGGGTACAAAAAAGAGTACGAAAAAAAACGTTTGTAATTCTCTTTGAAGTACTGATGTGATATCGACCAGAACAATAAATAAGGCACGCCGGCGCAAACGGCAAGCAAAACGGAGGCCAAAATGGCCTTGTACAAGGAATCAAAAATCACACCGTTAAGTACTCTATGGGTACAAAAAATAGTACGAAAAAAAAACGTTTGTAATTCTCTTTGAAGTACTGATGTGATATCGACCAGAACGATAAATAAGGCACGCCGGCGCAAACGGCAAGCAAAACGGAGGCCAGAATGGCCTTGTACAAGGAATCAAAAATCACACCGTTAAGTACTCTATGGGTACGGAAAAAGAGTACGAAAAAAAAACGTTTGTAATTCTCTTTGAAGTACCGATGTGATATCGACCGAACGATAAATAAGGCACGCCGGCGCAAACGGCAAGCAAAACGGAGGCCGAATGGCCTTGTACAAGGAATCAAAAATCACACCGTTAAGTACTCTATGGGTACAAAAAAAAGTACGAAAAAAAAACGTTTGTAATTCTCTTTGAAGTACCGATGTGATATCGACCGTAACGATAAATAAGGCACGCCGGCGCAAACGGCAAGCAAAACGGAGGCCGAATGGCCTTGTACAAGGAATCAAAAATCACACCGTTAAGTACTCTATGGGTACAAAAAAGAATGCAAAAAAAACATTTTTAATTCTCTTTGAAGTACTGATGTGATATCGACCAGAACGATAAATAAGGCACGCCGGCGCAAACGGCAAGCAAAACGGAGGCCAGAATGGCCTTGTACAAGGAATCAAAAATCACACCGTTAAGTACTCTACGGGTACAAAAAAGAGTACGAAAAAAACGTTTGTAATTCTCTTTGAAGTACTGATGTGATATCGACCAGAACGATAAATAAGGCACGCCGGCGCAAACGGCAAGCAAAACGGAGGCCAGAATGGCCTTGTACAAGGAATCAAAAATCACACCGTTAAGTACTCTACGGGTACAAAAAAGTGTACGAAAAAAACGTTTGTAATTCTCTTTGAAGTACTGATGTGATATCGACCAGAACGATAAATAAGGCACGCCGGCGCAAACGGCAAGCAAAACGGAGGCCATAATGGCCTTGTACAAGGAATCAAAAATCACACCGTTAAGTACTCTATGGGTACAAAAAAGAGTACGAAAAAAAACGTTTGTAATTCTCTTTGAAGTACCGATGTGATATCGACCAGAACGATAAATAAGGCACGCCGGCGCAAACGGCAAGCAAAACGGAGGCCAGAATGGCCTTGTACAAGGAATCAAAAATCACACCGTTAAGTACTCTACGGGTACAAAAAAAAGTACGAAAAAAAAATTTGTAATTCTCTTTGAAGTACTGATGTGATATCGACCAGAACGATAAATAAGGCACGCCGGCGCAAACGGCAAGCAAAACGGAGGCCAGAATGGCCTTGTACAAGGAATCAAAAATCACACCGTTAAGTACTCTATGGGTACAAAAAAAAGTACGAAAAAAAAACGTTTGTAATTCTCTTTGAAGTACCGATGTGATATCGACCGTAACGATAAATAAGGCACGCCGGCGCAAACGGCAAGCAAAACGGAGGCCGAATGGCCTTGTACAAGGAATCAAAAATCACACCGTTAAGTACTCTATGGGTACAAAAAAAGTACGAAAAAAAAACGTTTGTAATTCTCTTTGAAGTACCGATGTGATATCGACCGAACGATAAATAAGGCACGCCGGCGCAAACGGCAAGCAAAACGGAGGCCGAATGGCCTTGTACAAGGAATCAAAAATCACACCGTTAAGTACTCTATGGGTACAAAAAAGAGTACGAAAAAAACGTTTGTAATTCTATTTGAAGTACTGATGAGATATCGACCAGAACGATAAATAAGGCACGCCGGCGCAAACGGCAAGCAAAACGGAGGCCGAATGGCCTTGTACAAGGAATCAAAAATCACACCGTTAAGTACTCTATGGGTACAAAAAAAGTACGAAAAAAAACGTTTGTAATTCTCTTTGAAGTACCGATGTGATATCGACCAGAACGATAAATAAGGCACGCCGGCGCAAACGGCACGCAAACGGAGGCCAGAATGGTCTTGTACATGGAATCAAAAATCACACCGTTAAGTACTCTACGGGTATAAAAAAGAGTACGAAAAAAAATCTTTTGTAATTCTCTTTGAAGTACTGATGTGATATCGACCAGAACGATAAATAAGGCACGCCGGCGCAAACGGCAAGCAAAACGGAGGCCGAATGGCCTTGTACAAGGAATCAAAAATCACACCGTTAAGTACTCTATGGGTACAAAAAAAAGTACGAAAAAAAAACGAAAAAAAACGTTTGTAATTCTCTTTGAAGTACCGATGTGATATCGACCGAACGATAAATAAGGCACGCCGGCGCAAACGGCAAGCAAAACGGAGGCCGAATGGCCTTGTACAAGGAATCAAAAATCACACCGTTAAGTACTCTATGGGTACAAAAAAAGTACGAAAAAAAACGTTGTAATTCTCTTTGAAGTACCGATGTGATATCGACCGTAACGATAAATAAGGCACGCCGGCGCAAACGGCAAGCAAAACGGAGGCCAGAATGGCCTTGTACAAGGAATCAAAAATCACACCGTTAAGTACTCTATGGGTACGAAAAAAAGTACGAAAAAAACATTTGTAATTCTCTTTGAAGTACTGATGTGATATCGACCGTAACGATAAATAAGGCACGCCGGCGCAAACGGCAAGCAAAACGGAGGCCAGAATGGCCTTGTACAAGAAATCAAAAATCACACCGTTAAGTACTCTATGGGTACAAAAAAAGTACGAAAAAAAAACGTTTGTAATTCTCTTTGAAGTACCGATGTGATATCGACCGTAACGATAAATAAGGCACGCCGGCGCAAACGGCAAGCAAAACGGAGGCCAGAATGGCCTTGTACAAGGAATCAAAAATCACACCGTTAAGTACTCTATGGGTACAAAAAAGAGTACGAAAAAAAAACGTTTGTAATTCTCTTTGAAGTACTGATGTGATATCGACCGGAACGATAAATAAGGCACGCCGGCGCAAACGGCAAGCAAAACGGAGGCCAGAATGGCCTTGTACAAGGAATCAAAAATCACACCGTTAAGTACTCTATGGGTACAAAAAAGAGTACGAAAAAAAACGTTTGTAATTCTCTTTGAAGTACTGATGTGATATCGACCAGAACGATAAATAAGGCACGCCGGCGCAAACGGCAAGCAAAACGGAGGCCGAATGGCCTTGTACAAGGAATCAAAAATCACACCGTTAAGTACTCTATGGGTACAAAAAAAGTACGAAAAAAAACGTTTGTAATTCTCTTTGAAGTACCGATGTGATATCGACCGAACGATAAATAAGGCACGCCGGCGCAAACGGCAAGCAAAACGGAGGCCGAATGGCCTTGTACAAGGAATCAAAAATCACACCGTTAAGTACTCTATGGGTACAAAAAAGAGTACGAAAAAAAAAAAACGTTTGTAATTCTCTTTGAAGTACGATGTGATATCGACCAGAACGATAAATAAGGCACACCGGCGCAAACGGCAAGCAAAAGAGCCCATAATGGCCTTGTACAACGAATCAAAAATCACACAGTAAAGTACTCTACGGGTACAAAAAAGAGTACGAAAAAAAAACGTTTTGTAATTCTCTTTGAAGTACTGATGTGATATCGACCAGAACGATAAATAAGGCACGCCGGCGCAAACGGCAAGCAAAACGGAGGCCAGAATGGCCTTGTACAAGGAATCAAAAATCACACCGTTAAGTACTCTACGGGTACAAAAAAGAGTACGAAAAAAACGTTTTGTAATTCTCTTTGAAGTACTGATGTGATATCGACCAGAACGATAAATAAGGCACGCCGGCGCAAACGGCAAGCAAAACGGAGGCCAGAATGGCCTTGTACAAGGAATCAAAAATCACACCGTTAAGTACTCTACGGGTACAAAAAAGAGTACGAAAAAAACGTTTGTAATTCTCTTTGAAGTACTGATGTGATATCGACCAGAACGATAAATAAGGCACGCCGGCGCAAACGGCAAGCAAAACGGAGGCCGTAATGGCCTTGTACAAGGAATCAAAAATCACACCGTTAAGTACTCTATGGGTACAAAAAAAGTACGAAAAAAAATTTGTAATTCTCTTTGAAGTACTGATGTCGTATCGACCAGAACAATGAATAAGGCACGCCGGTGCAAACGGCAAGCAAAACGGAGGCCGAATGGCCTTGTACAAGGAATCAAAAATCACACCGTTAAGTACTCTATGGGTACAAAAAAGTACGAAAAAAAACGTTTGTAATTCTCTTTGAAGTACTGATGTGATATCGACCGTAACGATAAATAAGGCACGCCGGCGCAAACGGCAAGCAAAACGGAGGCCGAATGGCCTTGTACAAGGAATCAAAAATCACACCGTTAAGTACTCTATGGGTACAAAAAAGTACGAAAAAAAACGTTTGTAATTCTCTTTGAAGTACTGATGTGATATCGACCGTAACGATAAATAAGGCACGCCGGCGCAAACGGCAAGCAAAACGGAGGCCAGAATGGCCTTGTACAAGGAATCAAAAATCACACCGTTAAGTACTCTACGGGTACAAAAAAGAGTACGAAAAAAAAACGTTTGTAATTCTCTTTGAAGTACTGATGTGATATCGACCAGAACGATAAATAAGGCACGCCGGCGCAAACGGCAAGCAAAACGGAGGCCAGAATGGCCTTGTACAAGGAATCAAAAATCACACCGTTAAGTACTCTACGGGTACAAAAAAGAGTACGAAAAAAAAATGTTTGTAATTCTCTTTGAAGTACTGATGTGATATCGACCTGAACGATAAATAAGGCACGCCGGCGCAAACGGCAAGCAAAACGGAGGCCAGAATGGCCTTGTACAAGGAATCAAAAATCACACCGTTAAGTACTCTATGGGTACAAAAAAAGAGTACGCAAAAAAGTATGAAATAAAACGTTTGTAATTCTCTTTGAAGTACCGATGTGATATCGACCGAACGATAAATAAGGCACGCCGGCGCAAACGGCAAGCAAAACGGAGGCCAGAATGGCCTTGTACAAGGAATCAAAAATCACACCGTTAAGTACTCTATGGGTACAAAAAAGAGTACGAAAAAAACGTTTGTAATTCTCTTTGAAGTACTGATGTGATATCGACCAGAACGATAAATAAGGCACGCCGGCGCAAACGGCAAGCAAAACGGAGGCCAGAATGGCCTTGTACAAGGAATCAAAAATCACACCGTTAAGTACTCTATGGGTACAAAAAAGAGTACGAAAAAAAAACGTTTGTAATTCTCTTTGAAGTACTGATGTGATATCGACCAGAACGATAAATAAGGCACGCCGGCGCAAACGGCAAGCAAAACGGAGGCCAGAATGGCCTTGTACAAGGAATCAAAAATCACACCGTTAAGTACTCTACGGGTACAAAAAAGAGTACGAAAAAAAAACGTTTGTAATTCTCTTTGAAGTACTGATGTGATATCGACCAGAACGATAAATAAGGCACGCCGGCGCAAACGGCAAGCAAAACGGAGGCCAGAATGGCCTTGTACAAGGAATCAAAAATCACACCGTTAAGTACTCTATGGGTACAAAAAAGAGTACTAAAAAAAACGTTTGTAATTCTCTTTGAAGTACCGATGTGATATCGACCGAACGATAAATAAGGCACGCCGGCGCAAACGGCAAGCAAAACGGAGGCCGAATGGCCTTGTACAAGGAATCAAAAATCACACCGTTAAGTACTCTATGGGTACAAAAAAAGTACGAAAAAAAAACGTTTGTAATTCTCTTTGAAGTACCGATGTGATATCGACCGTAACGATAAATAAGGCACGCCGGCGCAAACGGCAAGCAAAACGGAGGCCGAATGGCCTTGTACAAGGAATCAAAAATCACACCGTTAAGTACTCTATGGGTACAAAAAAAGTACGAAAAAAAAACGTTTGTAATTCTCTTTGAAGTACCGATGTGATATCGACCGAACGATAAATAAGGCACGCCGGCGCAAACGGCAAGCAAAACGGAGGCCGAATGGCCTTGTACAAGGAATCAAAAATCACACCGTTAAGTACTCTATGGGTACAAAAAAAGTACGAAAAAAAAACGTTTGTAATTCTCTTTGAAGTACCGATGTGATATCGACCGAACGATAAATAAGGCACGCCGGCGCAAACGGCAAGCAAAACGGAGGCCGAATGGCCTTGTACAAGGAATCAAAAATCACACCGTTAAGTACTCTATGGGTACAAAAAAGTACGAAAAAAAAACGTTTGTAATTCTCTTTGAAGTACCGATGTGATATCGACCGTAACGATAAATAAGGCACGCCGGCGCAAACGGCAAGCAAAACGGAGGCCGAATGGCCTTGTACAAGGAATCAAAAATCACACCGTTAAGTACTCTATGGGGTACAAAAAAAAAGTACGAAAAAAAACGTTTGTAATTCTCTTTGAAGTACCGATGTGATATCGACCGTAACGATAAATAAGGCACGCCGGCGCAAACGGCAAGCAAAACGGAGGCCGAATGGCCTTGTACAAGGAATCAAAAATCACACCGTTAAGTACTCTATGGGTACAAAAAAAGTACGAAAAAAAACGTTTGTAATTCTCTTTGAAGTACCGATGTGATATCGACCGAACGATAAATAAGGCACGCCGGCGCAAACGGCAAGCAAAACGGAGGCCGAATGGCCTTGTACAAGGAATCAAAAATCACACCGTTAAGTACTCTATGGGTACAAAAAAAGTACGAAAAAAAACGTTTGTAATTCTCTTTGAAGTACCGATGTGATATCGACCGAACGATAAATAAGGCACGCCGGCGCAAACGGCAAGCAAAACGGAGGCCGAATGGCCTTGTACAAGGAATCAAAAATCACACCGTTAAGTACTCTATGGGTACAAAAAAGAGTACGAAAAAAAACATTTGTAACTCTCTTTGAAGTACTGATGTGATATCGACCAGAACGATAAATAAGGCACGCCGGCGCAAACGGCAAGCAAAACGGAGGCCGAATGGCCTTGTACAAGGAATCAAAAATCACACCGTTAAGTACTCTATGGGTACAAAAAAAGTACGAAAAAAAACGTTTGTAATTCTCTTTGAAGTACCGATGTGATATCGACCGTAACGATAAATAAGGCACGCCGGCGCAAACGGCAAGCAAAACGGAGGCCAGAATGGCCTTGTACAAGGAATCAAAAATCACACCGTTAAGTACTCTACGGGTACAAAAAAGAGTACGAAAAAAACGTTTGTAATTCTCTTTGAAGTACTGATGTGATATCGACCAGAACGATAAATAAGGCATGCCAGCGCAAACGGAAAGCAAAAAGGAGACCAGAATGGCCTTGTACAAGGAATCAAAAATCACACAGTTAAGTACTCTACGGGTACAAAAAAGTGTACGAAAAAAAATGATTTGTAATTCTCTTTGAAGTACCGATGTGATATCGACCGTAACGATAAATAAGGCACGCCGGCGCAAACGGCAAGCAAAACGGAGGCCGAATGGCCTTGTACAAGGAATCAAAAATCACACCGTTAAGTACTCTATGGGTACAAAAAAGAGTACGAAAAAAAAACGTTTGTAATTCTCTTTGAAGTACCGATGTGATATCGACCGAACGATAAATAAGGCACGCCGGCGCAAACGGCAAGCAAAACGGAGGCCAGAATGGCCTTGTACAAGGAATCAAAAATCACACCGTTAAGTACTCTATGGGTACAAAAAAAGTACGAAAAAAAAATGTTTGTAATTCTCTTTGAAGTACTGATGTGATATCGACCGTAACGATAAATAAGGCACGCCGGCGCAAACGGCAAGCAAAACGGAGGCCGAATGGCCTTGTACAAGGAATCAAAAATCACACCGTTAAGTACTCTATGGGTACAAAAAAGAGTACGAAAAAAAACGTTTGTAATTCTCTTTGAAGTACCGATGTGATATCGACCGTAACGATAAATAAGGCACGCCGGCGCAAACGGCAAGCAAAACGGAGGCCGAATGGCCTTGTACAAGGAATCAAAAATCACACCGTTAAGTACTCTATGGGTACAAAAAAAGTACGAAAAAAAAAACGTTTGTAATTCTCTTTGAAGTACTGATGTGATATCGACCAGAACGATAAATAAGGCACGCCGGCGCAAACGGCAAGCAAAACGGAGGCCGAATGGCCTTGTACAAGGAATCAAAAATCACACCGTTAAGTACTCTATGGGTACAAAAAAGAGTACGAAAAAAAAACGTTTGTAATTCTCTTTGAAGTACTGATGTGATATCGACCAGAACGATAAATAAGGCACGCCGGCGCAAACGGCAAGCAAAACGGAGGCCGAATGGCCTTGTACAAGGAATCAAAAATCACACCGTTAAGTACTCTATGGGTACAAAAAAGTACGAAAAAAAACGTTTGTAATTCTCTTTGAAGTACCGATGTGATATCGACCGAACGATAAATAAGGCACGCCGGCGCAAACGGCAAGCAAAACGGAGGCCGAATGGCCTTGTACAAGGAATCAAAAATCACACCGTTAAGTACTCTACGGGTACAAAAAAAGAGTACGAAAAAAAAAAAAAAAAAACGTTTGTAATTCTCTTTGAAGTACCGATGTGATATCGACCGAACGATAAATAAGGCACGCCGGCGCAAACGGCAAGCAAAACGGAGGCCGAATGGCCTTGTACAAGGAATCAAAAATCACACCGTTAAGTACTCTATGGGTACAAAAAAAGTACGAAAAAAAAACGTTTGTAATTCTCTTTGAAGTACCGATGTGATATCGACCGAACGATAAATAAGGCACGCCGGCGCAAACGGCAAGCAAAACGGAGGCCGAATGGCCTTGTACAAGGAATCAAAAATCACACCGTTAAGTACTCTATGGGTACAAAAAAAGTACGAAAAAAAACGTTTGTAATTCTCTTTGAAGTACCGATGTGATATCGACCGAACGATAAATAAGGCACGCCGGCGCAAACGGCAAGCAAAACGGAGGCCGAATGGCCTTGTACAAGGAATCAAAAATCACACCGTTAAGTACTCTATGGGTACAAAAAAAGTACGAAAAAAAAAACGTTTGTAATTCTCTTTGAAGTACCGATGTGATATCGACCGTAACGATAAATAAGGCACGCCGGCGCAAACGGCAAGCAAAACGGAGGCCGAATGGCCTTGTACAAGGAATCAAAAATCACACCGTTAAGTACTCTATGGGTACAAAAAAGTACGAAAAAAAACGTTTGTAATTCTCTTTGAAGTACCGATGTGATATCGACCGTAACGATAAATAAGGCACGCCGGCGCAAACGGCAAGCAAAACGGAGGCCGAATGGCCTTGTACAAGGAATCAAAAATCACACCGTTAAGTACTCTACGGGTACAAAAAAAGTACGAAAAAAAAACGTTTGTAATTCTCTTTGAAGTACCGATGTGATATCGACCGAACGATAAATAAGGCACGCCGGCGCAAACGGCAAGCAAAACGGAGGCCGAATGGCCTTGTACAAGGAATCAAAAATCACACAGTTAAGTACTCTACGGGTACAAAAAAAGTACGAAAAAAAAACGTTTGTAATTCTCTTTGAAGTACCGATGTGATATCGACCGTAACGATAAATAAGGCACGCCGGCGCAAACGGCAAGCAAAACGGAGGCCGAATGGCCTTGTACAAGGAATCAAAAATCACACGTTAAGTACTCTATGGGTACAAAAAAGAGTACGAAAAAAAAACGTTTGTAATTCTCTTTGAAGTACCGATGTGATATCGACCGAACGATAAATAAGGCACGCCGGCGCAAACGGCAAGCAAAACGGAGGCCAGAATGGCCTTGTACAAGGAATCAAAAATCACACCGTTAAGTACTCTATGGGTACAAAAAAAAAGTACGAAAAAAAAATGTTTGTAATTCTCTTTGAAGTACTGATGTGATATCGACCAGAACGATAAATAAGGCACGCCGGCGCAAACGGCAAGCAAAACGGAGGCCAGAATGGCCTTGTACAAGGAATCAAAAATCACACCGTTAAGTACTCTATGGGTACAAAAAAGAGTACGAAAAAAAACGTTTGTAATTCTCTTTGAAGTACCGATGTGATATCGACCGTAACGATAAATAAGGCACGCCGGCGCAAACGGCAAGCAAAACGGAGGCCGAATGGCCTTGTACAAGGAATCAAAAATCACACCGTTAAGTACTCTATGGGTACAAAAAAAGTACGAAAAAAAACGTTTGTAATTCTCTTTGAAGTACCGATGTGATATCGACCGTAACGATAAATAAGGCACGCCGGCGCAAACGGCAAGCAAAACGGAGGCCGAATGGCCTTGTACAAGGAATCAAAAATCACACCGTTAAGTACTCTATGGGTACAAAAAAAGTACGAAAAAAAAATTTTGTAATTCTCTTTGAAGTACCGATGTGATATCGACCGTAACGATAAATAAGGCACGCCGGCGCAAACGGCAAGCAAAACGGAGGCCGAATGGCCTTGTACAAGGAATCAAAAATCACACCGTTAAGTACTCTATGGGTACAAAAAAGAGTACGAAAAAAAACGTTTGTAATTCTCTTTGAAGTACCGATGTGATATCGACCGTAACGATAAATAAGGCACGCCGGCGCAAACGGCAAGCAAAACGGAGGCCGAATGGCCTTGTACAAGGAATCAAAAATCACACCGTTAAGTACTCTACGGGTACAAAAAAAGTACGAAAAAAAACGTTTGTAATTCTCTTTGAAGTACCGATGTGATATCGACCGAACGAACGATAAATAAGGCACGCCGGCGCAAACGGCAAGCAAAACGGAGGCCGAATGGCCTTGTACAAGGAATCAAAAATCACACCGTTAAGTACTCTACGGGTACAAAAAAGAGTACGAAAAAAAAAACATTTGTAATTCTCTTTGAAGTACTGATGTGATATCGACCAGAACGATAAATAAGGCCCGCCGGCGCAAACGGCAAGCAAAATGGAGGCCAGAATGGCCTTGTACAAGGAATCAAAAATCACACCGTTAAGTACTCTATGGGTACAAAAAAGAGTACGAAAAAAAACGTTTGTAATTCTCTTTGAAGTACTGATGTGATATCGACCAGAACGATAAATAAGGCACGCCGGCTCAAACGGCAAGCAAAACGGAGGCCAGAATGGCCTTGTACTAGGAATCAAAAATCACACCGTTAAGTACTCTATGGGTACAAAAAAAGAGTACGAAAAAAAACGTTTGTAATTCTCTTTGAAGTACAGATGTGATATCGACCAGAACGATAAATAAGGCACGCCGGCGCAAACGGCAAGCAAAACGGAGGCCAGAATGGCCTTGTACAAGGAATCAAAAATCACACCGTTAAGTACTCTATGGGTACAAAAAAAGTACGAAAAAAAACGTTTGTAATTCTCTTTGAAGTACCGATGTGATATCGACCGAACGATAAATAAGGCACGCCGGCGCAAACGGCAAGCAAAACGGAGGCCGAATGGCCTTGTACAAGGAATCAAAATCACACCGTTAAGTACTCTATGGGTACAAAAAAGTACGAAAAAAAAACGTTTGTAATTCTCTTTGAAGTACCGATGTGATATCGACCGAACGATAAATAAGGCACGCCGGCGCAAACGGCAAGCAAAACGGAGGCCGAATGGCCTTGTACAAGGAATCAAAAATCACACCGTTAAGTACTCTATGGGTACAAAAAAAGTACGAAAAAAAAACGTTTGTAATTCTCTTTGAAGTACCGATGTGATATCGACCGTAACGATAAATAAGGCACGCCGGCGCAAACGGCAAGCAAAACGGAGGCCGAATGGCCTTGTACAAGGAATCAAAAATCACACCGTTAAGTACTCTATGGGTACAAAAAAAGTACGAAAAAAAACGTTTGTAATTCTCTTTGAAGTACCGATGTGATATCGACCGTAACGATAAATAAGGCACGCCGGCGCAAACGGCAAGCAAAACGGAGGCCGAATGGCCTTGTACAAGGAATCAAAAATCACACCGTTAAGTACTCTATGGGTACAAAAAAAGTACGAAAAAAACGTTTGTAATTCTCTTTGAAGTACCGATGTGATATCGACCGAACGATAAATAAGGCACGCCGGCGCAAACGGCAAGCAAAACGGAGGCCAGAATGGCCTTGTACAAGGAATCAAAAATCACACCGTTAAGTACTCTATGGGTACAAAAAAGAGTACGAAAAAAAAATTTGTAATTCTCTTTGAAGTACTGATGTGATATCGACCGGAACGATAAATAAGGCACGCCGGCGCAAACGGCAAGCAAAACGGAGGCCGAATGGCCTTGTACAAGGAATCAAAAATCACACCGTTAAGTACTCTATGGGTACAAAAAAAGTACGAAAAAAAAAAAAAAAACGTTTGTAATTCTCTTTGAAGTACTGATGTGATATCGACCAGAACGATAAATAAGGCACGCCGGCGCAAACGGCAAGCAAAACGGAGGCCAGAATGGCCTTGTACAAGGAATCAAAAATCACACCGTTAAGTACTCTACGGGTACAAAAAAGAGTACGAAAAAAACGTTTGTAATTCTCTTTGAAGTACTGATGTGATATCGACCGTAACGATAAATAAGGCACGCCGGCGCAAACGGCAAGCAAAACGGAGGCCGAATGGCCTTGTACAAGGAATCAAAAATCACACCGTTAAGTACTCTACGGGTACAAAAAAGAGTACGAAAAAAAAAAAAAAAACGTTTGTAATTCTCTTTGAAGTACCGATGTGATATCGACCGTAACGATAAATAAGGCACGCCGGCGCAAACGGCAAGCAAAACGGAGGCCGAAATGGCCTTGTACAAGGAATCAAAAATCACACCGTTAAGTACTCTATGGGTACAAAAAAGAGTACGAAAAAAAACGTTTGTAATTCTCTTTGAAGTACCGATGTGATATCGACCGTAACGATAAATAAGGCACGCCGGCGCAAACGGCAAGCAAAACGGAGGCCGAATGGCCTTGTACAAGGAATCAAAAATCACACCGTTAAGTACTCTATGGGTACAAAAAAAGTACGAAAAAAAACGTTTGTAATTCTCTTTGAAGTACCGATGTGATATCGACCGTAACGATAAATAAGGCACGCCGGCGCAAACGGCAAGCAAAACGGAGGCCGAATGGCCTTGTACAAGGAATCAAAAATCACACCGTTAAGTACTCTATGGGTACAAAAAAGAGTACGAAAAAAAACGTTTGTAATTCTCTTTG
The DNA here is from genome assembly GCA_036785695.1 of Gentiana straminea. Taxonomy (NCBI): domain Eukaryota; kingdom Viridiplantae; phylum Streptophyta; class Magnoliopsida; order Gentianales; family Gentianaceae; genus Gentiana; species Gentiana straminea. The sequence continues at coordinate 2,401,256 of JAVUPR010000219.1, read as the reverse complement.
AAGTACCGATGTGATATCGACCGTAACGATAAATAAGGCACGCCGGCGCAAACGGCAAGCAAAACGGAGGCCGAAATGGCCTTGTACAAGGAATCAAAAATCACACCGTTAAGTACTCTACGGGTACAAAAAAGAGTACGAAAAAAAACGTTTGTAATTCTCTTTGAAGTACTGATGTGATATCGACCAAAACGATAGATAAGGCACGCCGGCGCAAACGGCAAGCAAAACGGAGGCCGAATGGCCTTGTACAAGGAATCAAAAATCACACCGTTAAGTACTCTATGGGTACAAAAAAAGTACGAAAAAAAAACGTTTGTAATTCTCTTTGAAGTACCGATGTGATATCGACCGTAACGATAAATAAGGCACGCCGGCGCAAACGGCAAGCAAAACGGAGGCCGAATGGCCTTGTACAAGGAATCAAAAATCACACCGTTAAGTACTCTATGGGTACAAAAAAGAGTACGAAAAAAAACGTTTGTAATTCTCTTTGAAGTACCGATGTGATATCGACCGTAACGATAAATAAGGCACGCCGGCGCAAACGGCAAGCAAAACGGAGGCCGAATGGCCTTGTACAAGGAATCAAAAATCACACCGTTAAGTACTCTATGGGTACAAAAAAAGTACGAAAAAAAAACGTTTGTAATTCTCTTTGAAGTACCGATGTGATATCGACCGAACGATAAATAAGGCACGCCGGCGCAAACGGCAAGCAAAACGGAGGCCGAATGGCCTTGTACAAGGAATCAAAAATCACAAATCACACCGTAAGTACTCTATGGGTACAAAAAAAGTACGAAAAAAAACGTTTGTAATTCTCTTTGAAGTACCGATGTGATATCGACCGAACGATAAATAAGGCACGCCGGCGCAAACGGCAAGCAAAACGGAGGCCGAATGGCCTTGTACAAGGAATCAAAAATCACACCGTTAAGTACTCTATGGGTACAAAAAAAGTACGAAAAAAAAACGTTTGTAATTCTCTTTGAAGTACCGATGTGATATCGACCGTAACGATAAATAAGGCACGCCGGCGCAAACGGCAAGCAAAACGGAGGCCGAATGGCCTTGTACAAGGAATCAAAAATCACACCGTTAAGTACTCTATGGGTACAAAAAAAGTACGAAAAAAAAAACGTTTGTAATTCTCTTTGAAGTACCGATGTGATATCGACCGTAACGATAAATAAGGCACGCCGGCGCAAACGGCAAGCAAAACGGAGGCCGAAATGGCCTTGTACAAGGAATCAAAAATCACACCGTTAAGTACTCTATGGGTACAAAAAAAGTACGAAAAAAAACGTTTGTAATTCTCTTTGAAGTACCGATGTGATATCGACCGAAACGATAAATAAGGCACGCCGGCGCAAACGGCAAGCAAAACGGAGGCCGAATGGCCTTGTACAAGGAATCAAAAATCACACCGTTAAGTACTCTATGGGTACAAAAAAGTACGAAAAAAAAACGTTTGTAATTCTCTTTGAAGTACCGATGTGATATCGACCGTAACGATAAATAAGGCACGCCGGCGCAAACGGCAAGCAAAACGGAGGCCGAATGGCCTTGTACAAGGAATCAAAAATCACACCGTTAAGTACTCTATGGGTACAAAAAAGAGTACGAAAAAAAACGTTTGTAATTCTCTTTGAAGTACCGATGTGATATCGACCGTAACGATAAATAAGGCACGCCGGCGCAAACGGCAAGCAAAACGGAGGCCGAATGGCCTTGTACAAGGAATCAAAAATCACACCGTTAAGTACTCTATGGGTACAAAAAAAGTACGAAAAAAAACGTTTGTAATTCTCTTTGAAGTACCGATGTGATATCGACCGTAACGATAAATAAGGCACGCCGGCGCAAACGGCAAGCAAAACGGAGGCCAGAATGGCCTTGTACAAGGAATCAAAAATCACACCGTTAAGTACTCTATGGGTACAAAAAAGAGTACGAAAAAAAAAATTTGTAATTCTCTTTGAAGTACTGATGTGATATCGACCATAACGATAAATAAGGCACGCCGGCGCAAACGGCAAGCAAAACGGAGGCCGAATGGCCTTGTACAAGGAATCAAAAATCACACCGTTAAGTACTCTATGGGTACAAAAAAGAGTACGAAAAAAAAAAAACGTTTGTAATTCTCTTTGAAGTACCGATGTGATATCGACCGTAACGATAAATAAGGCACGCCGGCGCAAACGGCAAGCAAAACGGAGGCCGAATGGCCTTGTACAAGGAATCAAAAATCACACCGTTAAGTACTCTATGGGTACAAAAAAAGTACGAAAAAAAAACGTTTGTAATTCTCTTTGAAGTACCGATGTGATATCGACCGTAACGATAAATAAGGCACGCCGGCGCAAACGGCAAGCAAAACGGAGGCCGAATGGCCTTGTACAAGGAATCAAAAATCACACCGTTAAGTACTCTATGGGTACAAAAAAAGTACGAAAAAAAAACGTTTGTAATTCTCTTTGAAGTACCGATGTGATATCGACCGTAACGATAAATAAGGCACGCCGGCGCAAACGGCAAGCAAAACGGAGGCCAGAATGGCCTTGTACAAGGAATCAAAAATCACACCGTTAAGTACTCTACGGGTACAAAAAAGAGTACGAAAAAAAACGTTTGTAATTCTCTTTGAAGTACTGATGTGATATCGACCAAAACGATAAATAAGGCACGCCGGCGCAAACGGCAAGCAAAACGGAGGCCAGAATGGCCTTGTACAAAGAATCAAAAACCACACCGTTAAGTACTCTATGGGTACAAAAAAGAGTACGAAAAAAAAATTTTGTAATTCTCTTTGAAGTACTGATGTGACATCGACCAGAACGATAAATAAGGCACGCCGGCGCAAACGGGAAGCAAAACGGAGGCCAGAATGGCCTTGTACAAGGAATCAAAAATCACACCGTTAAGTACTCTATGGGTTCAAAAAAGAGTACGAAAAAAAAACGTTTGTAATTCTCTTTGAAGTACTGATGTGATATCGACCAGAACGATAAATAAGGCACGCCGGCGCAAACGGCAAGCAAAACGGAGGCCGAATGGCCTTGTACAAGGAATCAAAAATCACACCGTTAAGTACTCTATGGGTACAAAAAAAGTACGAAAAAAAAACGTTTGTAATTCTCTTTGAAGTACTGATGTGATATCGACCAGAACGATAAATAAGGCACGCCGGCGCAAACGGCAAGCAAAACGGAGGCCAGAATGGCCTTGTACAAGGAATCAAAAATCACACCGTTAAGTACTCTATGGGTACAAAAATGAGTACGAAAAAAACGTTTGTAATTCTCTTTGAAGTACTGATGTGATATCGACCAGAACGATAAATAAGGCACGCCGGCGCAAACGGCAAGCAAAACGGAGGCCAGAATGGCCTTGTACAAGGAATCAAAAATCACACCGTTAAGTACTCTATGGGTACAAAAAAAGTACGAAAAAAAAACGTTTGTAATTCTCTTTGAAGTACCGATGTGATATCGACCGTAACGATAAATAAGGCACGCCGGCGCAAACGGCAAGCAAAACGGAGGCCGAATGGCCTTGTACAAGGAATCAAAAATCACACCGTTAAGTACTCTATGGGTACAAAAAAAGTACGAAAAAAAACGTTTGTAATTCTCTTTGAAGTACCGATGTGATATCGACCGAACGATAAATAAGGCACGCCGGCGCAAACGGCAAGCAAAACGGAGGCCGAATGGCCTTGTACAAGGAATCAAAAATCACACCGTTAAGTACTCTATGGGTACAAAAAGTAGTACGAAAAAAAAACGTTTGTAATTCTCTTTGAAGTACCGATGTGATATCGACCGTAACGATAAATAAGGCACGCCGGCGCAAACGGCAAGCAAAACGGAGGCCGAATGGCCTTGTACAAGGAATCAAAAATCACACCGTTAAGTACTCTATGGGTACAAAAAAAGTACGAAAAAAAAAACGTTTGTAATTCTCTTTGAAGTACCGATGTGATATCGACCGTAACGATAAATAAGGCACGCCGGCGCAAACGGCAAGCAAAACGGAGGCCGAATGGCCTTGTACAAGGAATCAAAAATCACACCGTTAAGTACTCTATGGGTACAAAAAAGTACGAAAAAAAAATTTGTAATTCTCTTTGAAGTACCGATGTGTTATCGACCAGAACGATAAATAAGGCACGCCGGCGCAAACGGCAAGCAAAACGGAGGCCAGAATGGCCTTGTACAAGGAATCAAAAATCACACCGTTAAGTACTCTATGGGTACAAAAAAAAGAGTACGAAAAAAAACGTTTGTAATTCTCTTTGAAGTACTGATGTGATATCGACCAGAACGATAAATAAGGCACGCCGGCGCAAACGGCAAGCAAAACGGAGGCCAGAATGGCCTTGTACAAGGAATCAAAAATCACACCGTTAAGTACTCTATGGGTACAAAAAAAGTACGAAAAAAAAAAACGTTTGTAATTCTCTTTGAAGTACCGATGTGATATCGACCGTAACGATAAATAAGGCACGCCGGCGCAAACGGCAAGCAAAACGGAGGCCGAATGGCCTTGTACAAGGAATCAAAAATCACACCGTTAAGTACTCTATGGGTACAAAAAAGAGTACGAAAAAAAACGTTTGTAATTCTCTTTGAAGTACCGATGTGATATCGACCGTAACGATAAATAAGGCACGCCGGCGCAAACGGCAAGCAAAACGGAGGCCGTAATGGCCTTGTACAAGGAATCAAAAATCACACCGTTAAGTACTCTATGGGTACAAAAAAAGTACGAAAAAAAAAAATGTTTGTAATTCTCTTTGAAGTACCGATGTGATATCGACCGTAACGATAAATAAGGCACGCCGGCGCAAACGGCAAGCAAAACGGAGGCCGAATGGCCTTGTACAAGGAATCAAAAATCACACCGTTAAGTACTCTACGGGTACAAAAAAGTACGAAAAAAAAACGTTTGTAATTCTCTTTGAAGTACCGATGTGATATCGACCGTAACGATAAATAAGGCACGCCGGCGCAAACGGCAAGCAAAACGGAGGCCGAATGGCCTTGTACAAGGAATCAAAAATCACACCGTTAAGTACTCTATGGGTACAAAAAAAGTACGAAAAAAAAAACGTTTGTAATTCTCTTTGAAGTACCGATGTGATATCGACCGTAACGATAAATAAGGCACGCCGGTGCAAACGGCAAGAAAAACGTAGGCCAGAATGGCCTTCTACAAAATATCAAAATCACACCGTTAAGTACTCTTTGGGGTACAAAAAAAAGTACGAAAACAACGTTTGTAATTCTCTTTGAAGTACTGATGTGATATCGACCGTAACGATAAATAAGGCACGCCGGCGCAAACGGCAAGCAAAACGGAGGCCGAATGGCCTTGTACAAGGAATCAAAAATCACACCGTTAAGTACTCTACGGGTACAAAAAAAGTACGAAAAAAAAACGTTTGTAATTCTCTTTGAAGTACCGATGTGATATCGACCGTAACGATAAATAAGGCACGCCGGCGCAAACGGCAAGCAAAACGGAGGCCGTAATGGCCTTGTACAAGGAATCAAAAATCACACCGTTAAGTACTCTACGGGTACAAAAAAAAGTACGAAAAAAAAACGTTTGTAATTCTCTTTGAAGTACCGATGTGATATCGACCGAACGATAAATAAGGCACGCCGGCGCAAACGGCAAGCAAAACGGAGGCCGAATGGCCTTGTACAAGGAATCAAAAATCACACCGTTAAGTACTCTACGGGTACAAAAAAAGTACGAAAAAAAAAATGTAATTCTCTTTGAAGTACCGATGTGATATCGACCGAACGATAAATAAGGCACGCCGGCGCAAACGGCAAGCAAAACGGAGGCCAGAATGGCCTTGTACAAGGAATCAAAAATCACACCGTTAAGTACTCTACGGGTACAAAAAAGAGTACGAAAAAAAAACGTTTGTAATTCTCTTTCAAGTACCGATGTGATATCGACCGTAACGATAAATAAGGCACGCCGGCGCAAACGGCAAGCAAAACGGAGGCCGAATGGCCTTGTACAAGGAATCAAAAATCACACCGTTAAGTACTCTATGGGTACAAAAAAAGTACGAAAAAAAACGTTTGTAATTCTCTTTGAAGTACCGATGTGATATCGACCGTAACGATAAATAAGGCACGCCGGCGCAAACGGCAAGCAAAACGGAGGCCGAATGGCCTTGTACAAGGAATCAAAAATCACACCGTTAAGTACTCTATGGGTACAAAAAAGAGTACGAAAAAAAAAAACGTTTGTAATTCTCTTTGAAAGTACCGATGTGATATCGACCGTAACGATAAATAAGGCACGCCGGCGCAAACGGCAAGCAAAACGGAGGCCGAATGGCCTTGTACAAGGAATCAAAAATCACACCGTTAAGTACTCTACGGGTACAAAAAAAGTACGTAAAAAAAAAAATTTGTAATTCTCTTTGAAGTACCGATGTGATATCGACCGTAACGATAAATAAGGCACGCCGGCGCAAACGGCAAGCAAAACGGAGGCCGTAATGGCCTTGTACAAGGAATCAAAAATCACACCGTTAAGTACTCTATGGGTACAAAAAAGAGTACGAAAAAAAAAAAATGTTTGTAATTCTCTTTGAAGTACTGATGTGATATCGACCAGAACGATAAATAAGGCACGCCGGCGCAAACGGAAAGCAAAACGGAGGCCGAATGGCCTTGTACAAGGAATCAAAAATCACACCGTTAAGTACTCTATGGGTTCAAAAAAGAGTACGAAAAAAAAACTTTTGTAATTCTCTTTGAAGTACCGATGTGATATCGACCGTAACGATAAATAAGGCACGCCGGCGCAAACGGCAAGCAAAACGGAGGCCGAATGGCCTTGTACAAGGAATCAAAAATCACACCGTTAAGTACTCTACGGGTACAAAAAAGAGTACGAAAAAAAAAAAAAAACGTTTGTAATTCTCTTTGAAGTACCGATGTGATATCGACCGTAACGATAAATAAGGCACGCCGGCGCAAACGGCAAGCAAAACGGAGGCCGAATGGCCTTGTACAAGGAATCAAAAATCACACCGTTAAGTACTCTACGGGTACAAAAAAAGTACGAAAAAAAAAACGTTTGTAATTCTCTTTGAAGTACCGATGTGATATCGACCGAACGATAAATAAGGCACGCCGGCGCAAACGGCAAGCAAAACGGAGGCCGAATGGCCTTGTACAAGGAATCAAAAATCACACCGTTAAGTACTCTATGGGTACAAAAAAGAGTACGAAAAAAAAACGTTTGTAATTCTCTTTGAAGTACTGATGTGATATCGACCGGAACGATAAATAAGGCACGCCGGCGCAAACGGCAAGCAAAACGGAGGCCAGAATGGCCTTGTACAAGGAATCAAAAATCACACCGTTAAGTACTCTATGGGTACAAAAAAAGTACGAAAAAAAAACGTTTGTAATTCTCTTTGAAGTACCGATGTGATATCGACCGTAACGATAAATAAGGCACGCCGGCGCAAACGGCAAGCAAAACGGAGGCCGAATGGCCTTGTACAAGGAATCAAAAATCACACCGTTAAGTACTCTATGGGTACAAAAAAAGTACGAAAAAAAAACGTTTGTAATTCTCTTTGAAGTACCGATGTGATATCGACCGTAACGATAAATAAGGCACGCCGGCGCAAACGGCAAGCAAAACGGAGGCCGAATGGCCTTGTACAAGGAATCAAAAATCACACCGTTAAGTACTCTACGGGTACAAAAAAGAGTACGAAAAAAAAACGTTTGTAATTCTCTTTGAAGTACCGATGTGATATCGACCGTAACGATAAATAAGGCACGCCGGCGCAAACGGCAAGCAAAACGGAGGCCGAATGGCCTTGTACAAGGAATCAAAAATCACACCGTTAAGTACTCTACGGGTACAAAAAAGAGTACGAAAAAAAAACGTTTGTAATTCTCTTTGAAGTACCGATGTGATATCGACCGTAACGATAAATAAGGCACGCCGGCGCAAACGGCAAGCAAAACGGAGGCCGAATGGCCTTGTACAAGGAATCAAAAATCACACCGTTAAGTACTCTACGGGTACAAAAAAGTACGAAAAAAAAAAAAAAACGTTTGTAATTCTCTTTGAAGTACCGATGTGATATCGACCGTAACGATAAATAAGGCACGCCGGCGCAAACGGCAAGCAAAACGGAGGCCAGAATGGCCTTGTACAAGGAATCAAAAATCACAGCGTTAAGTACTCTACGGGTACAAAAAAGAGTACGGAAAAAAAACGTTTGTAATTCTCTTTGAAGTACTGATGTGATATCGACCAGAACGATAAATAAGGCACGCCGGCGCAAACGGCAAGCAAAACGGAGGCCATAATGGCCTTGTACAAGGAATCAAAAATCACACCGTTAAGTACTCTATGGGTTCAAAAAAGAGTACGAAAAAAAAAATGTTTGGAATTCTCTTTGAAGTACTGATGTGATATCGACCAGAACGATAAATAAGGCATGCCGGCGCAAACGGCAAGCAAAACGGAGGCCAGAATGGCCTTGTACAAGGAATCAAAAATGTCACCGTTAAGTACTCTATGGGTACAAAAAAAGTACGAAAAAAAAAAAACGTTTGTAATTCTCTTTGAAGTACCGATGTGATATCGACCAGAACGATAAATAAGGCACGCCGGCGCAAACGGCAAGCAAAACGCAGGCCAGAATGGCCTTGTACAAGGAATCAAAAATGTCACCGTTAAGTACTCTATGGGTACAAAAAAGAGTACGAAAAAAAACGTTTGTAATTCTCTTTGAAGTACTGATGTGATATCGACCGTAACGATAAATAAGGCACGCCGGCGCAAACGGCAAGCAAAACGGAGGCCGAATGGCCTTGTACAAGGAATCAAAAATCACACCGTTAAGTACTCTATGGGTACAAAAAAAGTACGAAAAAAAATTTTGTAATTCTCTTTGAAGTACCGATGTGATATCGACCGTAACGATAAATAAGGCACGCCGGCGCAAACGGCAAGCAAAACGGAGGCCGTAATGGCCTTGTACAAGGAATCAAAAATCACACCGTTAAGTACTCTACGGGTACAAAAAAAGTACGAAAAAAAAACGTTTGTAATTCTCTTTGAAGTACCGATGTGATATCGACCGTAACGATAAATAAGGCACGCCGGCGCAAACGGCAAGCAAAACGGAGGCCGAATGGCCTTGTACAAGGAATCAAAAATCACACCGTTAAGTACTCTACGGGTACAAAAAAAGTACGAAAAAAAAAACGTTTGTAATTCTTTTGAAGTACCGATGTGATATCGACCGTAACGATAAATAAGGCACGCCGGCGCAAACGGCAAGCAAAACGGAGGCCGAATGGCCTTGTACAAGGAATCAAAAATCACACCGTTAAGTACTCTATGGGTACAAAAAAGAGTACGAAAAAAAAAAACGTTTGTAATTCTCTTTGAAGTACTGATGTGATATCGACCGTAACGATAAATAAGGCACGCCGGCGCAAACGGCAAGCAAAACGGAGGCCGAATGGCCTTGTACAAGGAATCAAAAATCACACCGTTAAGTACTCTATGGGTACAAAAAAAGTACGAAAAAAAACGTTTGTAATTCTCTTTGAAGTACCGATGTGATATCGACCGTAACGATAAATAAGGCACGCCGGCGCAAACGGCAAGCAAAACGGAGGCCGAATGGCCTTGTACAAGGAATCAAAAATCACACCGTTAAGTACTCTATGGGTACAAAAAAGTACGAAAAAAAACGTTTGTAATTCTCTTGAAGTACCGATGTGATATCGACCGTAACGATAAATAAGGCACGCCGGCGCAAACGGCAAGCAAAACGGAGGCCGAATGGCCTTGTACAAGGAATCAAAAATCACACCGTTAAGTACTCTATGGGTACAAAAAAGAGTACGAAAAAAAACGTTTGTAATTCTCTTTGAAGTACCGATGTGATATCGACCGTAACGATAAATAAGGCACGCCGGCGCAAACGGCAAGCAAAACGGAGGCCGAATGGCCTTGTACAAGGAATCAAAAATCACACCGTTAAGTACTCTATGGGTACAAAAAAAGTACGAAAAAAAAACGTTTGTAATTCTCTTTGAAGTACCGATGTGATATCGACCGTAACGATAAATAAGGCACGCCGGCGCAAACGGCAAGCAAAACGGAGGCCGAATGGCCTTGTACAAGGAATCAAAAATCACACCGTTAAGTACTCTATGGGTACAAAAAAAGTACGAAAAAAAACGTTTGTAATTCTCTTTGAAGTACCGATGTGATATCGACCGAACGATAAATAAGGCACGCCGGCGCAAACGGCAAGCAAAACGGAGGCCGAATGGCCTTGTACAAGGAATCAAAAATCACACCGTTAAGTACTCTATGGGTACAAAAAAAGTACGAAAAAAACGTTTGTAATTCTCTTTGAAGTACCGATGTGATATCGACCGTAACGATAAATAAGGCACGCCGGCGCAAACGGCAAGCAAAACGGAGGCCGAATGGCCTTGTACAAGGAATCAAAAATCACACCGTTAAGTACTCTATGGGTACAAAAAAGAGTACGAAAAAAAAACGTTTGTAATTCTCTTTGAAGTACCGATGTGATATCGACCGTAACGATAAATAAGGCACGCCGGCGCAAACGGCAAGCAAAACGGAGGCCGAATGGCCTTGTACAAGGAATCAAAAATCACACCGTTAAGTACTCTATGGGTACAAAAAAAGTACGAAAAAAAAAACGTTTGTAATTCTCTTTGAAGTACCGATGTGATATCGACCGTAACGATAAATAAGGCACGCCGGCGCAAACGGCAAGCAAAACGGAGGCCGAAATGGCCTTGTACAAGGAATCAAAAATCACACCGTTAAGTACTCTACGGGTACAAAAAAGAGTACGAAAAAAAAAACTTTGTAATTCTCTTTGAAGTACCGATGTGATATCGACCGTAACGATAAATAAGGCACGCCGGCGCAAACGGCAAGCAAAACGGAGGCCGAATGGCCTTGTACAAGGAATCAAAAATCACACCGTTAAGTACTCTATGGGTACAAAAAAGAGTACGAAAAAAAAACGTTTGTAATTCTCTTTGAAGTACCGATGTGATATCGACCGTAACGATAAATAAGGCACGCCGGCGCAAACGGCAAGCAAAACGGAGGCCGAATGGCCTTGTACAAGGAATCAAAAATCACACCGTTAAGTACTCTATGGGTACAAAAAAAGTACGAAAAAAAAACGTTTGTAATTCTCTTTGAAGTACCGATGTGATATCGACCGTAACGATAAATAAGGCACGCCGGCGCAAACGGCAAGCAAAACGGAGGCCGAATGGCCTTGTACAAGGAATCAAAAATCACACCGTTAAGTACTCTATGGGTACAAAAAAGAGTACGAAAAAAAACGTTTGTAATTCTCTTTGAAGTACCGATGTGATATCGACCGTAACGATAAATAAGGCACGCCGGCGCAAACGGCAAGCAAAACGGAGGCCGAATGGCCTTGTACAAGGAATCAAAAATCACACCGTTAAGTACTCTATGGGTACAAAAAAAGTACGAAAAAAAAACGTTTGTAATTCTCTTTGAAGTACCGATGTGATATCGACCGTAACGATAAATAAGGCACGCCGGCGCAAACGGCAAGCAAAACGGAGGCCGAATGGCCTTGTACAAGGAATCAAAAATCACACCGTTAAGTACTCTACGGGTACAAAAAAGAGTACGAAAAAAAAACGTTTGTAATTCTCTTTGAAGTACCGATGTGATATCGACCGTAACGATAAATAAGGCACGCCGGCGCAAACGGCAAGCAAAACGGAGGCCAGAATGGCCTTGTACAAGGAATTAAAAATAAGACCGTTAAGTATTCTATGGGTACAAAAAAGAGTACGAAAAAAAAAACGTTTGTAATTCTCTTTAAAGTACTGATGTGATATCGACCGGAACGATAAATAAGGCACGCCGGCGCAAACGGCAAGCAAAACGGATGCCAGAATGGCCTTGTACAAGGAATCAAAAATCACACCGTTAAGTACTCTATGGGTACAAAAAAAGTACGAAAAAAAAACGTTTGTAATTCTCTTTGAAGTACCGATGTGATATCGACCGTAACGATAAATAAGGCACGCCGGCGCAAACGGCAAGCAAAACGGAGGCCGTAATGGCCTTGTACAAGGAATCAAAAATCACACCGTTAAGTACTCTATGGGTACAAAAAAAGTACGAAAAAAAACGTTTGTAATTCTCTTTGAAGTACCGATGTGATATCGACCGTAACGATAAATAAGGCACGCCGGCGCAAACGGCAAGCAAAACGGAGGCCGAATGGCCTTGTACAAGGAATCAAAAATCACACCGTTAAGTACTCTATGGGTACAAAAAAGTACGAAAAAAAAACGTTTGTAATTCTCTTTGAAGTACCGATGTGATATCGACCGTAACGATAAATAAGGCACGCCGGCGCAAACGGCAAGCAAAACGGAGGCCGAATGGCCTTGTACAAGGAATCAAAAATCACACCGTTAAGTACTCTATGGGTACAAAAAAAAGTACGAAAAAAAAAACGTTTGTAATTCTCTTTGAAGTACCGATGTGATATCGACCGTAACGATAAATAAGGCACGCCGGCGCAAACGGCAAGCAAAACGGAGGCCGAATGGCCTTGTACAAGGAATCAAAAATCACACCGTTAAGTACTCTATGGGTACAAAAAAAGTACGAAAAAAAACGTTTGTAATTCTCTTTGAAGTACCGATGTGATATCGACCGTAACGATAAATAAGGCACGCCGGCGCAAACGGCAAGCAAAACGGAGGCCGAATGGCCTTGTACAAGGAATCAAAAATCACACCGTTAAGTACTCTATGGGTACAAAAAAAGTACGAAAAAAAAACGTTTGTAATTCTCTTTGAAGTACCGATGTGATATCGACCGTAACGATAAATAAGGCACGCCGGCGCAAACGGCAAGCAAAACGGAGGCCAGAATGGCCTTGTACAAGGAATCAAAAATCACACCGTTAAGTACTCTATGGGTACAAAAAAGAGTACGAAAAAAAAATTTGTAATTCTCTTTGAAGTACTGATGTGATATCGACCAGAACGATAAATAAGGCACGCCGGCACAAACGGCAAGCAAAACGGTGGCCAAAATGGCCTTGTACAAGGAATCAAAAATCACACAGTTAAGTAATCTATGGGTACAAAAAAAGTACGAAAAAAAAACATTTGTAATTCTCTTTGAAGTACTGATGTGATATCGACCATAACGATAAATAAGGCACGCCGGCGCAAACGGCAAGCAAAACGGAGGCCAGAATGGCCTTGTACAAGGAATCAAAAATCACACAGTTAACTACTCTATGGGTACAAAAAAAGTACGAAAAAAAAAAGGCGTTTGTAATTCTCTTTGAAGTACCGATGTGATATCGACCGTAACGATAAATAAGGCACGCCGGCGCAAACGGCAAGCAAAACGGAGGCCGAATGGCCTTGTACAAGGAATCAAAAATCACACCGTTAAGTACTCTATGGGTACAAAAAAGAGTACGAAAAAAAACGTTTGTAATTCTCTTTGAAGTACTGATGTGATATCGACCAGAACGATAAATAAGGCACGCCGGCGCAAACGGCAAGCAAAACGGAGGCCAGAATGGCCTTGTACAAGGAATCAAAAATCACACCGTTAAGTACTCTACGGGTACAAAAAAGAGTACGAAAAAAAACGTTTGTAATTCTCTTTGAAGTACTGATGTGATATCGACCATAACGATAAATAAGGCACGCCGGCGCAAACGGCAAGCAAAACGGAGGCCAGAATGGCCTTGTACAAGGAATCAAAAATCACACCGTTAAGTACTCTATGGGTACAAAAAAAGTACGAAAAAAAAACGTTTGTAATTCTCTTTGAAGTACCGATGTGATATCGACCGTAACGATAAATAAGGCACGCCGGCGCAAACGGCAAGCAAAACGGAGGCCGAATGGCCTTGTACAAGGAATCAAAAATCACACCGTTAAGTACTCTATGGGTACAAAAAAAGTACGAAAAAAAAACGTTTGTAATTCTCTTTGAAGTACCGATGTGATATCGACCGTAACGATAAATAAGGCACGCCGGCGCAAACGGCAAGCAAAACGGAGGCCGAATGGCCTTGTACAAGGAATCAAAAATCACACCGTTAAGTACTCTATGGGTACAAAAAAAAGTACGAAAAAAAAACGTTTGTAATTCTCTTTGAAGTACCGATGTGATATCGACCGTAACGATAAATAAGGCACGCCGGCGCAAACGGCAAGCAAAACGGAGGCCGAATGGCCTTGTACAAGGAATCAAAAATCACACCGTTAAGTACTCTATGGGTACAAAAAAAGTACGAAAAAAAACGTTTGTAATTCTCTTTGAAGTACCGATGTGATATCGACCAGACCGATAAATAAGGCACGCCGGCGAAAACGGAAAGCAAATCGGAGGCCAGAATGGCCTTGTACAAGGAATAAATATCACACCGTTAAGTACTCTACGGGTACAAAAAAGTACGAAAAATAATGTTTGTAATTATCTTTGAAATACCGATGTGATATCGACCGTAACGATAAATAAGGCACGCCGGCGCAAACGGCAAGCAAAACGGAGGCCGAATGGCCTTGTACAAGGAATCAAAAATCACACCGTTAAGTACTCTATGGGTACAAAAAAAGTACGAAAAAAAACGTTTGTAATTCTCTTTGAAGTACCGATGTGATATCGACCGTAACGATAAATAAGGCACGCCGGCGCAAACGGCAAGCAAAACGGAGGCCAGAATGGCCTTGTACAAGGAATCAAAAATCACACCGTTAAGTACTCTACGGGTACAAAAAAGAGTACGAAAAAAACGTTTGTAATTCTCTTTGAAGTACTGATGTGATATCGACCAGAACGATAAATAAGGCACGCCGGCGCAAACGGCAAGCAAAACGGAGGCCAGAATGGCCTTGTACAAGGAATCAAAAATCACACCGTTAAGTACTCTATGGGTACAAAAAAGAGTACGAAAAAAAACGTTTGTAATTCTCTTTGAAGTACTGATGTGATATCGACCAGAACGATAAATAAGGCACGCCGGCGCAAACGGCAAGCAAAACG
The DNA here is from genome assembly GCA_036785695.1 of Gentiana straminea. Lineage (NCBI taxonomy): Eukaryota > Viridiplantae > Streptophyta > Magnoliopsida > Gentianales > Gentianaceae > Gentiana > Gentiana straminea. The sequence goes on along the minus strand of JAVUPR010000219.1, from coordinate 2,386,112 downwards.
GAGGCCGAATGGCCTTGTACAAGGAATCAAAAATCACACCGTTAAGTACTCTATGGGTACAAAAAAAGTACGAAAAAAAAACGTTTGTAATTCTCTTTGAAGTACCGATGTGATATCGACCGTAACGATAAATAAGGCACGCCGGCGCAAACGGCAAGCAAAACGGAGGCCGAATGGCCTTGTACAAGGAATCAAAAATCACACCGTTAAGTACTCTATGGGTACAAAAAAAAAAGTACGAAAAAAAAAAACGTTTGTAATTCTCTTTGAAGTACCGATGTGATATCGACCGTAACGATAAATAAGGCACGCCGGCGCAAACGGCAAGCAAAACGGAGGCCGAATGGCCTTGTACAAGGAATCAAAAATCACACCGTTAAGTACTCTACGGGTACAAAAAAGAGTACGAAAAAAAAACGTTTGTAATTCTCTTTGAAGTACCGATGTGATATCGACCGTAACGATAAATAAGGCACGCCGGCGCAAACGGCAAGCAAAACGGAGGCCGTAATGGCCTTGTACAAGGAATCAAAAATCACACCGTTAAGTACTCTACGGGTACAAAAAAGAGTACGAAAAAAAAAACGTTTGTAATTCTCTTTGAAGTACCGATGTGATATCGACCGTAACGATAAATAAGGCACGCCGGCGCAAACGGCAAGCAAAACGGAGGCCGAATGGCCTTGTACAAGGAATCAAAAATCACACCGTTAAGTACTCTATGGGTACAAAAAAAAGTACGAAAAAAAACGTTTGTAATTCTCTTTGAAGTACCGATGTGATATCGACCGTAACGATAAATAAGGCACGCCGGCGCAAACGGCAAGCAAAACGGAGGCCGAATGGCCTTGTACAAGGAATCAAAAATCACACCGTTAAGTACTCTATGGGTACAAAAAAGAGTACGAAAAAAAACGTTTGTAATTCTCTTTGAAGTACCGATGTGATATCGACCGTAACGATAAATAAGGCACGCCGGCGCAAACGGCAAGCAAAACGGAGGCCGAATGGCCTTGTACAAGGAATCAAAAATCACACCGTTAAGTACTCTACGGGTACAAAAAAAGTACGAAAAAAAAACGTTTGTAATTCTCTTTGAAGTACCGATGTGATATCGACCGTAACGATAAAAAAGGCACGCCGGCGCAAACGGCAAGCAAAACGGAGGCCGAATGGCCTTGTACAAGTAATCAAAAATCACACCGTTAAGTACTCTACGGGTACAAAAAAGAGTACGAAAAAAAACGTTTGTAATTCTATTTGAAGTCTGATGTGATATCGACCAGAACGATAAATAAGGCATGCCGGCGCAAACGGCAAGCAAAACGGAGGCCAGAATGGCCTTGTACAAGGAATCAAAAATCACACCGTTAAGTACTCTATGGGTACAAAAAAAGTACGAAAAAAAAACGTTTGTAATTCTCTTTGAAGTACCGATGTGATATCGACCGTAACGATAAATAAGGCACGCCGGCGCAAACGGCAAGCAAAACGGAGGCCGAATGGCCTTGTACAAGGAATCAAAAATCACACCGTTAAGTACTCTATGGGTACAAAAAAAGTACGAAAAAAAAACGTTTGTAATTCTCTTTGAAGTACCGATGTGATATCGACCGTAACGATAAATAAGGCACGCCGGCGCAAACGGCAAGCAAAACGGAGGCCGTAATGGCCTTGTACAAGGAATCAAAAATCACACCGTTAAGTACTCTATGGGTACAAAAAAAGTACGAAAAAAAAACGTTTGTAATTCTCTTTGAAGTACCGATGTGATATCGACCGTAACGATAAATAAGGCACGCCGGCGCAAACGGCAAGCAAAACGGAGGCCGAATGGCCTTGTACAAGGAATCAAAAATCACACCGTTAAGTACTCTACGGGTACAAAAAAAGTACGAAAAAAAACGTTTGTAATTCTCTTTGAAGTACCGATGTGATATCGACCGTAACGATAAATAAGGCACGCCGGCGCAAACGGCAAGCAAAACGGAGGCCGAATGGCCTTGTACAAGGAATCAAAAATCACACCGTTAAGTACTCTACGGGTACAAAAAAGTACGAAAAAAAACGTTTGTAATTCTCTTTGAAGTACCGATGTGATATCGACCGTAACGATAAATAAGGCACGCCGGCGCAAACGGCAAGCAAAACGGAGGCCGAATGGCCTTGTACAAGGAATCAAAAATCACACCGTTAAGTACTCTATGGGTACAAAAAAGTACGAAAAAAAACGTTTGTAATTCTCTTTGAAGTACCGATGTGATATCGACCGTAACGATAAATAAGGCACGCCGGCGCAAACGGCAAGCAAAACGGAGGCCAGAATGGCCTTGTACAAGGAATCAAAAATCACACCGTTAAGTACTCTATGGGTACAAAAAAAGAGTACGAAAAAAAACGTTTGTAATTCTCTTTGAAGTACAGATGTGATATCGACCAGAACGATAAATAAGGCACGCCGGCGCAATCGGCAAGCAAAACGGAGGCCAGAATGGCCTTGTACAAGGAATCAAAAATCACACCGTTAAGTACTCTATGGGTACAAAAAAAGTACGAAAAAAAACGTTTGTAATTCTCTTTGAAGTACCGATGTGATATCGACCGTAACGATAAATAAGGCACGCCGGCGCAAACGGCAAGCAAAACGGAGGCCGAATGGCCTTGTACAAGGAATCAAAAATCACACCGTTAAGTACTCTATGGGTACAAAAAAAGTACGAAAAAAAAACGTTTGTAATTCTCTTTGAAGTACCGATGTGATATCGACCGTAACGATAAATAAGGCACGCCGGCGCAAACGGCAAGCAAAACGGAGGCCGAATGGCCTTGTACAAGGAATCAAAAATCACACCGTTAAGTACTCTATGGGTACAAAAAAGAGTACGAAAAAAAAACGTTTGTAATTCTCTTTGAAGTACCGATGTGATATCGACCGTAACGATAAATAAGGCACGCCGGCGCAAACGGCAAGCAAAACGGAGGCCGAATGGCCTTGTACAAGGAATCAAAAATCACACCGTTAAGTACTCTATGGGTACAAAAAAAGTACGAAAAAAAAACGTTTGTAATTCTCTTTGAAGTACCGATGTGATATCGACCGTAACGATAAATAAGGCACGCCGGCGCAAACGGCAAGCAAAACGGAGGCCGAATGGCCTTGTACAAGGAATCAAAAATCACACCGTTAAGTACTCTACGGGTACAAAAAAGAGTACGAAAAAAAAAACGTTTGTAATTCTCTTTGAAGTACCGATGTGATATCGACCGTAACGATAAATAAGGCACGCCGGCGCAAACGGCAAGCAAAACGGAGGCCGAATGGCCTTGTACAAGGAATCAAAAATCACACCGTTAAGTACTCTATGGGTACAAAAAAAGTACGAAAAAAAAACGTTTGTAATTCTCTTTGAAGTACCGATGTGATATCGACCGTAACGATAAATAAGGCACGCCGGCGCAAACGGCAAGCAAAACGGAGGCCGAATGGCCTTGTACAAGGAATCAAAAATCACACCGTTAAGTACTCTATGGGTACAAAAAAAGTACGAAAAAAAAAAAAACGTTTGTAATTCTCTTTGAAGTACCGATGTGATATCGACCGTAACGATAAATAAGGCACGCCGGCGCAAACGGCAAGCAAAACGGAGGCCGAATGGCCTTGTACAAGGAATCAAAAATCACACCGTTAAGTACTCTATGGGTACAAAAAAAGTACGAAAAAAAAAAGTTTGTAATTCTCTTTGAAGTACCGATGTGATATCGACCGTAACGATAAATAAGGCACGCCGGCGCAAACGGCAAGCAAAACGGAGGCCGAATGGCCTTGTACAAGGAATCAAAAATCACACCGTTAAGTACTCTACGGGTACAAAAAAAGTACGAAAAAAAACGTTTGTAATTCTCTTTGAAGTACCGATGTGATATCGACCGTAACGATAAATAAGGCACGCCGGCGCAAACGGCAAGCAAAACGGAGGCCGAATGGCCTTGTACAAGGAATCAAAAATCACACCGTTAAGTACTCTATGGGTACAAAAAAAGTACGAAAAAAACGTTTGTAATTCTCTTTGAAGTACCGATGTGATATCGACCGAACGATAAATAAGGCACGCCGGCGCAAACGGCAAGCAAAACGGAGGCCGAATGGCCTTGTACAAGGAATCAAAAATCACACCGTTAAGTACTCTATGGGTACAAAAAAAGTACGAAAAAAAAATTTTGTAATTCTCTTTGAAGTACTGATGTGATATCGACCATAACGATAAATAAGGCACGCCGGCGCAAACGGCAAGCAAAACGGAGGCCAGAATGGCCTTGTACAAGGAATCAAAAATCACACCGTTAAGTACTCTACGGGTACAAAAAAGAGTACGAAAAAAAACATTTGTAATTCTCTTTAAAGTACTGATGTGATATCGACCGGAACGATAAATAAGGCATGCCGGCGCAAACGGCAAGCAAAACGGAGGCCAGAATGGCCTTGTACAAGGAATCAAAAATCACACCGTTAAGTACTCTATGGGTACAAAAAAGAGTACGAAAAAAAAACGTTTGTAATTCTCTTTGAAGTACTGATGTGATATCGACCATAACGATAAATAAGGCACGCCGGCGCAAACGGCAAGCAAAACGGAGGCCGAATGGCCTTGTACAAGGAATCAAAAATCACACCGTTAAGTACTCTATGGGTACAAAAAAAGTACGAAAAAAAAAAAACGTTTGTAATTCTCTTTGAAGTACCGATGTGATATCGACCGAACGATAAATAAGGCACGCCGGCGCAAACGGCAAGCAAAACGGAGGCCGAATGGCCTTGTACAAGGAATCAAAAATCACACCGTTAAGTACTCTATGGGTACAAAAAAAGTACGAAAAAAAAACGTTTGTAATTCTCTTTGAAGTACCGATGTGATATCGACCGTAACGATAAATAAGGCACGCCGGCGCAAACGGCAAGCAAAACGGAGGCCGAATGGCCTTGTACAAGGAATCAAAAATCACACCGTTAAGTACTCTATGGGTACAAAAAAAGTACGAAAAAAAAACGTTTGTAATTCTCTTTGAAGTACCGATGTGATATCGACTAAACGATAAATAAGGCACGCCGGCGCAAACGGCAAGCAAAACGGAGGCCGAATGGCCTTGTACAAGGAATCAAAAATCACACCGTTAAGTACTCTATGGGTACAAAAAAGTACGAAAAAAAAACGTTTGTAATTCTCTTTGAAGTACCGATGTGATATCGACCGTAACGATAAATAAGGCACGCCGGCGCAAACGGCAAGCAAAACGGAGGCCGTAATGGCCTTGAACAAGGAATCAAAAATCACACCGTTAAGTACTCTATGGGTACAAAAAAGTACGAAAAAAAAACGTTTGTAATTCTCTTTGAAGTACCGATGTGATATCGACCGTAACGATAAATAAGGCACGCCGGCGCAAACGGCAAGCAAAACGGAGGCCGAATGGCCTTGTACAAGGAATCAAAAATCACACCGTTAAGTACTCTATGGGTACAAAAAAAGTACGAAAAAAAAACGTTTGTAATTCTCTTTGAAGTACCGATGTGATATCGACCGTAACGATAAATAAGGCACGCCGGCGCAAACGGCAAGCAAAACGGAGGCCGTAATGGCCTTGTAAGGAATCAAAAATCACACCGTTAAGTACTCTATGGGTACAAAAAAGAGTACGAAAAAAAACGTTTGTAATTCTCTTTGAAGTACCGATGTGATATCGACCGTAACGATAAATAAGGCACGCCGGCGCAAACGGCAAGCAAAACGGAGGCCGAATGGCCTTGTACAAGGAATCAAAAATCACACCGTTAAGTACTCTATGGGTACAAAAAAAGTACGAAAAAAAAACGTTTGTAATTCTCTTTGAAGTACCGATGTGATATCGACCGAACGATAAATAAGGCATGCCGGAGCAAACGGCAAGGAAAACAGAGGCCGTAATGGCCTTGTACAAGGAATCAAAAATCACACCGTTAAGTACTCTATGGGTACAAAAAAAAGTACGAAAAAAAAACGTTTGTAATTCTCTTTGAAGTACTGACGTGATATCGACCAGAACGATAAATAAGGCACGCCGGCGCAAACGGCAAGCAAAACGGAGGCCGAATGGCCTTGTACAAGGAATCAAAAATCACACCGTTAAGTACTCTATGGGTACAAAAAAAGTACGAAAAAAAAACGTTTGTAATTCTCTTTGAAGTACCGATGTGATATCGACCGAACGATAAATAAGGCACGCCGGCGCAAACGGCAAGCAAAACGGAGGCCGAATGGCCTTGTACAAGGAATCAAAAATCACACCGTTAAGTACTCTATGGGTACAAAAAAAGTACGAAAAAAACGTTTGTAATTCTCTTTGAAGTACCGATGTGATATCGACCGAACGATAAATAAGGCACGCCGGCGCAAACGGCAAGCAAAACGGAGGCCGAATGGCCTTGTACAAGGAATCAAAAATCACACCGTTAAGTACTACTATGGGTACAAAAAAAGTACGAAAAAAAACGTTTGTAATTCTCTTTGAAGTACCGATGTGATATCGACCGTAACGATAAATAAGGCACGCCGGCGCAAACGGCAAGCAAAACGGAGGCCGAATGGCCTTGTACAAGGAATCAAAAATCACACCGTTAAGTACTCTATGGGTACAAAAAAAGTACGAAAAAAACGTTTGTAATTCTCTTTGAAGTACCGATGTGATATCGACCGTAACGATAAATAAGGCACGCCGGCGCAAACGGCAAGCAAAACGGAGGCCGAATGGCCTTGTACAAGGAATCAAAAATCACACCGTTAAGTACTCTATGGGTACAAAAAAGAGTACGAAAAAAACGTTTGTAATTCTCTTTGAGGTACGGATGTGATATCGACCATAACGATAAATAAGGCACGCCGGCGCAAACGGCAAGCAAAACGGAGGCCAGAATGGCCTTGTACAAGGAATAAAAAATCACACCGTTAAGTACTCTATGGGTACAAAAAAGAGTACGAAAAAAACGTTTGTAATTCTCTTTGAAGTACTGATGTGATATCGACCGTAACGATAAATAAGGCACGCCGGCGCAAACGGCAAGCAAAACGGAGGCCAGAATGGCCTTGTACAAGGAATCAAAAATCACACCGTTAAGTACTCTATGGGTACAAAAAAATGTACGAAAAAAAACGTTTGTAATTCTCTTTGAAGTACTGATGTGATATCGACCAGAACGATAAATAAGGCACGCCGGCGCAAACGGCAAGCAAAACGGAGGCCGGAATGGCCTTGTACAAGGAATCAAAAATCACACCGTTAAGTACTCTATGGGTACAAAAAAAGTACGAAAAAAACGTTTGTAATTCTCTTTGAAGTACCGATGTGATATCGACCAGAACGATAAATAAGGCACGCCGGTGCAAACGGCAAGCTAAACGGAGGCCAGAATTGCCATGTACAAGGTATCAAAAATCACACCGTTAAGTACTCTATGGGTACAAAAAAAGTACGAAAAAAAAACTTTTGTAATTCTCTTTGAAGTACCGATGTGATATCGACCGTAACGATAAATAAGGCACGCCGGCGCAAACGGCAAGCAAAACGGAAGTCAGAATGGCCTTGTACAAGGAATCAAAAATCACACCTTTAAGTACTCTATGGGTACAAAAAAGAGTACGAAAAAAAACGTTTGTAATTCTCTTTGAAGTACTGACGTGATATCGACAAGAACGATAAATAAGGCACGCCGGCGCAAACGGCAAGCAAAACGGAGGCCAGAATGGCCTTGTACAAGGAATCAAAAATCACACCGTTAAGTACTCTATGGGTACAAAAAAAGTACGAAAAAAAAAACGTTTGTAATTCTCTTTGAAGTACCGATGTGATATCGACCGTAACGATAAATAAGGCACGCCGGCGCAAACGGCAAGCAAAACGGAGGCCAGAATGGCCTTGTACAAGGAATCAAAAATCACACCGTTAAGTACTCTATGGGTACAAAAAAGAGTACGAAAAAAAACGTTTGTAATTCTCTTTGAAGTACCGATGTGATATCGACCGAACGATAAATAAGGCACGCCGGCGCAAACGGCAAGCAAAACGGAGGCCGAATGGCCTTGTACAAGGAATCAAAAATCACACCGTTAAGTACTCTATGGGTACAAAAAAAGTACGAAAAAAAACGTTTGTAATTCTCTTTGAAGTACCGATGTGATATCGACCGTAACGATAAATAAGGCACGCCGGCGCAAACGGCAAGCAAAACGGAGGCCGAATGGCCTTGTACAAGGAATCAAAAATCACACCGTTAAGTACTCTATGGGTACAAAAAGAGTACGAAAAAAAACGTTTGTAATTCTCTTTGAAGTACTGATGTGATATCGACTCGTAACGATAAATAAGGCACGCCGGCGCAAACGGCAAGCAAAACGGAGGCCGAATGGCCTTGTACAAGGAATCAAAAATCACACCGTTAAGTACTCTACGGGTACAAAAAAAGTACGAAAAAAAAACGTTTGTAATTCTCTTTGAAGTACCGATGTGATATCGACCGTAACGATAAATAAGGCACGCCGGCGCAAACGGCAAGCAAAACGGAGGCCGAATGGCCTTGTACAAGGAATCAAAAATCACACCGTTAAGTACTCTACGGGTACAAAAAAAGTACGAAAAAAAAACGTTTGTAATTCTCTTTGAAGTACCGATGTGATATCGACCGTAACGATAAATAAGGCACGCCGGCGCAAACGGCAAGCAAAACGGAGGCCAGAATGGCCTTGTACAAGGAATCAAAAATCACACCGTTAAGTACTCTATGGGTACAAAAAAAAGTACGAAAAAAAACGTTTGTAATTCTCTTTGAAGTACTGATGTGATATCGACAAGAACGATAAATAAGGCACGCCGGCGCAAACGGCAAGCAAAACGGAGGCCGAATGGCCTTGTACAAGAATCAAAAATCACACCGTTAAGTACTCTACGGGTACAAAAAAAGTACGAAAAAAAACGTTTGTAATTCTCTTTGAAGTACCGATGTGATATCGACCGAACGATAAATAAGGCACGCCGGCGCAAACGGCAAGCAAAACGGAGGCCAGAATGGCCTTGTACAAGGAATCAAAAATCACACCGTTAAGTACTTATGGGTACAAAAAAGAGTACGAAAAAAAAAACGTTTGTAATTCTCTTTGAAGTACCGATGTGATATCGACCGTAACGATAAATAAGGCACGCCGGCGCAAACGGCAAGCAAAACGGAGGCCGTAATGGCCTTGTACAAGGAATCAAAAATCACACCGTTAAGTACTCTATTGGGTACAAAAAAAGTACGAAAAAAACGTTTGTAATTCTCTTTGAAGTACCGATGTGATATCGACCGAACGATAAATAAGGCACGCCGGCGCAAACGGCAAGCAAAAGGAGGCCGAATGGCCTTGTACAAGGAATCAAAAATCACACCGTTAAGTACTCTATGGGTACGAAAAAAAGTACGAAAAAAAAACGTTTGTAATTCTCTTTGAAGTACCGATGTGATATCGACCGAACGATAAATAAGGCACGCCGGCGCAAACGGCAAGCAAAACGGAGGCCGAATGGCCTTGTACAAGGAATCAAAAATCACACCGTTAAGTACTCTATGGGTACCAAAAAAGTACGAAAAAAAACGTTTGTAATTCTCTTTGAATACCGATGTGATATCGACCGAACGATAAATAAGGCACGCCGGCGCAAACGGCAAGCAAAACGGAGGCCGTAATGGCCTTGTACAAGGAATCAAAAATCACACCGTTAAGTACTCTATGGGTACAAAACAAAGTATGAAAAAAAACGTTTGTAATTCTCTTTGAAGTACTGATGTGATATCGACCAGAACGATAAATAAGGCACGCCGGCGCAAATGGCAAGCAAAACGGAGGCCAGAATGGCCTTGTACAAGGAATCAAAAATCACACCGTTAAGTACTCTATGGGTACAAAAAAGAGTACGAAAAAAAATTTGTAATTCTCTTTGAAGTACTGATGTGATATCGACCAGAACGATAAATAAGGCACGCCGGCGCAAACGGCAAGCAAAACGGAGGCCAGAATGGCCTTGTACAAGGAATCAAAAATCACACCGTTAAGTACTCTATGGGTAACAAAAAAGAGTACGAAAAAAAACGTTTGTAATTCTTTTTGAAGTACGATGTGATATCGACCAGAATGATAAACAAGGCACGCCGGTGCAAACGGCAAGCAAAACGGAGGCCGAATGGCCTTGTACAAGGAATCGAAAATCACACAATAAGTACTCTATGGGTACGAAAAAAGTACGAAAAAAATGTTTGTAATTCTCTTTGAAGTACTGATGTGATATCGACCAGAACGATAAATAAGGCACGCAGGCGCAAAAGGCAAGAAAAACGGAGGCCAGAATGGCCTTGTACAAGGAATCAAAAATCACACCGTTAAGTACTCTATGGGTACAAAAAAGAGTATGAAAAAAAATATTTTGTAATTCTCTTTGAAGTACTGATGTGATATCGACCAGAACGATAAATAAGGCACGCCGGCACAAACGGCAAGCAAAACGGAGGCCAGAAGGGCATTGTACAAGGAATCAAAAGCCACACCGTTAAGTACTCTATGGGTACAAAAAAGAGTACGAAAAATAACGTTTGTAATTCTCTTTTAAGTACTGATGTGATATCGACCAGAATGATAAATAAGGCACGCCGGTGCAAACGGCAAGCAAAACGGAGGCCGAATGGCCTTGTACTAGGAATCAAAAATCACTCAGTTAAGTACTCTATGGGTACGAAAAAAAGTACGTAAAAAACATTTGTAATTCTCTTTGAAGTACTGATGTGATATCGACCAGAACGATAAATAAAGCACGCCCGCGCAAACGGCAAGCAAAACGGAGGCCAGAATCACACCGTTAAGTACTCTATGGGTACAAAAATATGTACGAAAAAAACGTTTGTAATTCTCTTTGAAGTACTGATGTGATATCGACCAAAACGATAAATAAGGCACACCGGCGCAAACGGCAAGCAAAACGGAGGCCAGAATGGCCTTGTACATGGTATCAAAAATCACACCGTTAAGTACTCTATGGGTACAAAAAAAAGTACGAAAAAAAAACGTTGTAATTCTCTTTGAAGTACTGACGTGATATCGACCAGAACGATAAATAAGGCACGCCGGCGCAAACGGCTAGGAAAACGGAGGCCAGAATGGCCTTGTACAAGGTATCAAAAATCACACCGTTAAGTACTCTATGGGTACAAAATAAAAGGATGAAAAAAAACGTGTGTAATTCTCTTTGAAGTACTGACGTGATATCGACCAGAACGATAAATAAGGCACGCCGGGGCAAACGGCAAGTAAAACGGAGGCCAGAATGGCCTTGTACAAGGAATCAAAATTCTCACCGTTAAGTACTCTATGGGTACAAAAAAGTTGCGAAAAAAAAACGTTTGTAAGTCTCTTTGAAGTACTGATGTGATATCGACCAGAATGATAAATAAGGCACGCCGGCCCAAACGGCCAGCAAAACTGATGCCAGAATCACACCGTTAAGTACTCTATGGGTACAAAAATAATCACGAAAAAAAACGTTTGTAATTCTCTTTGAAGTACTGATGTGATATCGACCAGAACGATAAATAAGGCACGCCGGTGCAAACGCAAGCAAAACGGGGGCCAGAATGGCCTTGTACAAGGAATCAAAAATCACACCGTTAAGTAGTCTATGGGTACAAAAAAAGAGTACGAAAAAAACGTTTGTAATTATCTTTGAAGTATTGATGTGATATCGACCAGAACGATAAAAAAGGCACGCCGGCGCAAACGGCAAGCAAAACAGAGGCCAGAAGGGCCTTGTACAAGAAATCAAAAATCCCACCGTTAAGTACTCTATGGGTACAAAAAAAAGTACGAAAAAAACGTTTGTATTCTCATTGAAGTATTAATGTGATATCGACCAGAACGATAAATAAGGCACGCCGGCGCAAACGGCAAGCAAAACGGGGGCCAGAATCACACCGTTAAGTACTCTATGGGTACAAAAATAAGTACGAAAAATAATGTTTGTAATTATCTTTGAAGTACTTATGTGATATCGACCAGTACGATAAATAAGGCACGCCGGCGCAAACGGCAAGCAAAACGGTGGCCAGAATGGTCTTGTACAAGGAATCAAAAATCACAAAGTTAAGTACTCTATGGGTACAAAAAAGAGTACGAAAAAAAACGTTTGTAATTCTCTTTGAAGTACTGATGTGATATCGACTAGAACTATAAATAAGGCACGCCGGTGCAAACGGCAAGCAAAACGGAGGCCAGAATGGCCTTGTACAAGGAATCAAAAATCACACAGTTAAGTACTCTATGGGTACGGAAAAAAGTATGAAAAAATAACATTTGTAATTCTCTTTGAAGTACTGATGTGAGATCGACCAGAACGATAAATAAGGCACGCCGGTGCAAAGGGCAAGCAAAACGGAGGCCAGAATGGCCTTGTACATGGAATCAAAATTCACACCGTTAAGTACTCTATGGGTCCAAAAAAGTTACAAAAAAAACGTTTGTAAGTCTCTTTGAAGTACTGATGTGATATCGACCAGAATGATAAATAAGGCACGCCGGCGGAAACGGCAAGCAGAACGGATGCCAGAATCACACCGTTAAGTACTCTATGGGTACAAAAATAATTACGAAAAAAAACGTTTGTAATTCTCTTTGAAGTACTGATGTGATATCGACCAGAACGATAAATAAGGCACGCCGGTGCAAATGCAAGCAAAACGGGGGCCAGAATGGGTACAAAAAAAGAGTACGAAAAAAACGTTTGTAATTATCTTTGAAGTATTAATGTGATATCGACCAGAACGATAAAAAAGGCACGCCGGCGCAAACGGCAAGCAAAACAGAGGCCAGAAGGGCCTTGTACAAGAAATCAAAAATCCCACCGTTAATACTCTATGGGTACAAAAAAAGTACGAAAAAAACGTTTGTAATTCTCGTTGAAGTATTAATGTGATATCGACCAGAACGATAAATAAGGCACGCCGGTGCAAACGGCAAGCAAAACGGGGGCCAGAATCACACCGTTAAGTACTCTATGGGTACAAAAATAAGTACGAAAAAAAATGTTTGTAATTATCTTTAAAGTACTGATGTGATATCGACCATAACGATAAATAAGGCACGCCGGCGCAAACGGCAAGCACGGAGGCCAGAATGGTCTTGTACAAGGAATCGAAAATCACAAAGTTAAGTACTCTATGGGTACAAAAAAGAATACGAAAAAAAATGTTTGTAATTCTCTTTGTAGTACTGATGTGATATCGACTAGAACTATAAATAAGGCACGCCGGTGCAAACGGCAAGCAAAACGGAGGCCAGAATGGCCTTGTACAAGGAATAAAAAATCACACAGTTAAGTATTCTATGGGTACGGAAAAAATTATGAAAAAAAACGATTGTAATTCTCTTTGAAGTACTGATGTGATATCGACCAGAACGATAAATAAGGCACGCTGGCGCAAACGGAAAGCAAAACGGAGGCCAGAATGGCCGTGTACATGGAATCAAAAATCACACAGTTAAGTACTCAATGGATACGAAAAAAAGTATGAAAAAAATTTGTAATTCTCTTTGAAGTACTGATGTGATATCGACCAGAACGATAAATAAGGCACGCCGCCGCAAACGGCAAGCAAAACGGAGGCCAGAATGGCCTTGTACAAGGTTTCAAAATTAACACCGTTAAGTACTCTCTGGGTACAAAAAAAAGTATGAAAAAAAACGTTTGTAATTCTTTTTGAAGTACTGACGTGATATCGACCATAACGATAAATAAGGCACGCCGGTGCAAACGGCAAGCAAAACGGACGCAAGAATGGCCTTGTACAAGGAATCAAAATTCACACCGCTAAGTACTCTATGGGTACAAAAAAAGTTAAGAAAAAAACGTTTGTAATTCTCTTTGAAGTACTGATGTGATATCGACCAGAACGATAAATAAGGCATGCCGGCGCAAACGGCAAGCAAAACAGAGGCCAGAATGGCCTTGTACAAGGAATCAAAAATCACACCGTTAAGTACTCTATTGGTACGAAAAAAGTTCGAAAAAAAACGTTTGTAACTCTCTTTGAAGTACTGATGTGATATCGACCAGAACAATAAATAAGGCACGCCGGCGCAAACGGCAAGCAAAACGGAGGTCAGAATCACACCGTTAAGTACTCTATGGGAACAAAAATAAGTACGAAAAAAAACGTTTGTAATTCTCTTTGAAGTACAGATGTGATATCGACCAGAACGATAAATAAGGCACGCCGGCGCAAACGGCAAGCAAAACGGAGGCCAGAATTTTCTTGTACAAGGATTCAAAAATCACACCGTTAAGTACTCTATGGGTACAAAAAGAGTACGAAAAAAACGTTTGTAATTCTCTTTGAAGTACTGATGTGATATCGACCAGAACGATAAATAAGGCACGCCGGCGCAAACGGCAAGAAAAACGGAGGCCAGAATGGCCTAGTACAAAGAATCAAAAATCACACCGTTAAGTACTCTATGGGTACAAAAAAGAGTATGAAAAAAAACGTTTGTAATTCTCTTTGAAGTACTTGTGTGATATCGACCAGAACGATAAATAAGGCACGCCGGCGGAAACGGCAAGCAAAACGGAGGCCAGAAAGGCCTTGTCCAAGGTATCAAAAATCACACAGTTAAGTACTTTATGGGTACGAAAAAAAACGTTTGTAATTCTCTTTGAAGTACTGAGGTGATATCGACCAGAACGATAAATAAGGAACGCCGGTGCAAACTACAAGCAAAACAACGGCGGCGAATGGCCTTGTACAAGGAATCAAAAATCACACGCTTAAGTACTCTATGGGTACGAAAAAAACTACGAAAAAGAACATTTGTAATTCTCTTTGAAGTACTGATGTGATATCGACCAGAACGATAAATAAGGCACTCCGGCGCAAACGGCAAGCAAAACGGAGGCCAGAATGGCCTTGTACAAGGAATCAAAAATCACACAGTTAAGTACTCCATGGGTACGAAAAAAAGTATGAAAAAAAACGTTTGTAATTCTCTTTGATGTACTGATGTGGTATCGACCACAACGTTAAATAAGGCACGCCGGCGCAAACGGCAAGCAGAACGGCGGTCAGAATGGCCTTGTACAAGGAATCAAAAATCACATCGTTAAGTACTCTATGGGTACAAAACAAAGTACGAAAAAAAGTTTGTAATTATCATTGAAGTACTGATGAGTTATCGACCAGAACGATAAATAAGGCACGCTGGCGCAAACAGCAAGCAAAACGGAGGCCAGAATGGCCTTGTACAAAGAATCAAAAATCACACCGTTAAGTACTCTATGGGTACAAAAAAGAGTATGAAAAAAAACGTTTGTAATTCTCTTTGAAGTACTTGTGTGATATCGACCAGAACGATAAATAAGGCACGCCGGCGGAAACGGCAAGCAAAACGGAGGCCAGAAAGGCCTTGTCCAAGGTATCAAAAATCACACAGTTAAGTACTTTATGGGTACGAAAAAAAACGTTTGTAATTCTCTTTGAAGTACTGAGGTGATATCGACCAGAACGATAAATAAGGAACGCCGGTGCAAACTACAAGCAAAACAGCGGCCAGAATGGCCTTGTACAAGGAATCAAAAATCACACAGTTAAGTACTCTATGGGTACGAAAAAAACTACGAAAAAGAACATTTGTAATTCTCTTTGAAGTACTGATGTGATATCGACCAGAACGATAAATAAGGCACTCCGGCGCAAACGGCAAGCAAAACGGAGGCCGAATGGCCTTGTACAAGGAATCAAAAATCACACGCTAAGTACTCCATGGGTACGAAAAAAAGTATGAAAAAAAACGTTTGTAATTCTCTTTGATGTACTGATGTGGTATCGACCACAACGTTAAATAAGGCACGCCGGCGCAAACGGCAAGCAGAACGGCGGTCAGAATGGCCTTGTACAAGGAATCAAAAATCACATCGTTAAGTACTCTATGGGTACAAAACAAAGTACGAAAAAAAGTTTGTAATTATCATTGAAGTACTGATGAGTTATCGACCAGAACGATAAATAAGGCACGCTGGCGCAAACAGCAAGCAAAACGGAGGCCAGAATGGCCTTGTACAAGGAATCAAAAATCACACCGTTAAGTACTCTATGGGTACAAAAAAGAGTATGAAAAAAACGTTTGTAATTCTCTTTGAAGTACTGATGTGATATCGACCAGAACGATAAATAAGGCACGCCGGCGCAAACGGCAAGCAAAACGGAGGACAGAATCACACCGTTAAGTACTCTATAGGTACCAAAAAAAGTACGAAAGAAAACACTTGTAATTCTCTTTGATGTACTGACGTGATATCGACCAGAACGATAAATAGGGCACGCCGGCGCAAACTGCAAGCAAAACGGAGGCCAAAATGGCCTTGTACAAGGAATCAAAAATCACACCGTTAAGTACTCTATGGGTACAAAAAAGATTACGAAAAAAACGTTTGTAATTCTCTTTGAAGTACTGATGTGATATTGACCAGAACGATAAACAAGGCACGCCGGCGCAAACGGCATGCAAAACAGAGGCCAGAATAACACCGTTAAGTACTTTATGGGTACAAAAATAAGTACGAAAAAAACGTTTGTAATTCTCTATGAAGTACTAATGTGATATCGACCAGAACGATAAATAAGGCACGCCGGTGCAAACGGCAAGCAAAACGGAGGCCAGAATGGCCTTGTACAAGGAATCAAAAATCACACAGTTAAGTACTCTATGGGTACGAAAAAAAGTACGAAAAAAACGTTTGTAATTCTCTTTGAAGTACTGATGTGATATCGACCAGAACGATAAATTAGGCACGTCGCCGCAAACGGCATGCAAAACGGAGGACAAAATCACACTGTTAAGTACTCTATGGGTACAAAAAAAAAAGTACGAAAAAAACGTTTGTAATTCTCTTTGAAGTACTGACGTGATATCGACCAGAACGATAAATAAGGCACGCCGGCGCGAACGGCAAGTAAAACGGAGGACAGAATGGCCTTGTACAAGGTATCAAAAATAACACCGTTAAGTACTCTCTGGGTACAAAAAAAGTATGAAAAAAAACATTTGTAATTCTCTTTGAAGTACTGACGTGATATCGACCAGAACGATAAATAAGACATGCCGGCGCAAACGGCACGGAAAACGGAGGCCAGAATGGCCTTGTACAAGGTATCAAAAATCACACCGTTAAATACTCTATGGGTACAAAAAAAGTATGAAAAAAAACGTTTGTAATTCTCTTTGAGGTACTGACGTGATATAGACCAGAACACTAAATACTACTAAACTAGATCAGAATTTCGATCCACCCAGTAAGTATTGGGAGTATGGTTTATCCATTACCCATTACGGGTTCTACGGACTTGGTAGTCTGAGGATCGATTGATGACCTATGGCTCTTTTATGGCATTATAGGATTCTGATAATAGAGGTTGGTTTAATAGTCATAACCCTGTGAATGGAGTTCGGTACTCCAGTTCTGCTCATGCTCTTGTAGAACCACCTGAGCGTCTCAGGCCCAGTGGGAGTAATTGGATCTACACGGAAAAGAGTAGAATGAATAGGAAAGTTTATCTTTCAGAGCAAAGATTGCGTGGTCTCGCGGTAATTCCCTGAGAAATAGAGAGTTAATCAGACCTTGGACTCTTTACCACTTAGTATTGCATGATTTCGTCAAAAGCAGAAAATAGGGGTGATTCCCTGATACTTTCTTGCCAAACAAACGGAGTCTGGATTCATTCGGAACAATAGGGTATTGCCTTATGAACTTATGACAGGATGACTGTCAAGGCTTATGTCCTTTGTGGATAAAAAGCAAACCTCTCGGTCATTGGAAGTCATATATTTCTACAATATGTGGATTTGACCAGAATATTGATAAGTCTTTTGTAGATTGGATATCAATTTTAGTACAGTAGTGAATATATACATTAGTGTTTGTGAAGGATAACACTGCACCAGTTGGAAACAACATGGGTGTGTTATCTGAAGTCAGAATCTGACAATGCCACAATTCTCTGCATCAGAGATTTGGACAACATTCTAAAGAGTTTGACTCGGTCGAATTCATTAGAATCCATCACTGGTTTCCCATCCATCTTATTGGTTAAAATGATGCATTGTGTATGCAACATTCAACGAGGAATTTCTACTCTATGCCTCAGGAATGACTCTCTAAATCTTCGGATCAAGAGAAATAGGATAGATTCTCTTTCTAGTAAGAGATGGTCAGGTTATTGAACATCAACTTTGATCGAATCTTAGATTCGGCGGTTAACAAAGCAAGTTTAGTATGTCCTTTAGTATCTTGAAGAGAACGAGGAATAATATGCGGACATATTCATGTGTGAACTTGGATATGTGTGATACACTGATTTTGACTTTAAGTCAGATTGAGGATGATCGTTAAGTCGATCTCGGGCTCAGTGTTTACTCTTGTGTTGAAGCTATTGCCTGGAGGAATCCAGCAACGCCAACTCGACTTTAACTAGTTGGGTGATTAGCGGCTTTTGTAGTAGCTAGAGAGGCGATATAGCTTAAGGATTTCCTTTTCATATCTGGGAGTGATTCTAGATTTGGAAGCCGATACCACATCATTGTACAAACGATGAAGGGGTAGCTTATAAGGATTTTCGAAGTCACTAGAGGTCAAAAGCATATTGGGAAAGTACCACATGATTAGATGGACAGGTAACGTTTTGATTCTACGGATCGTCTCGAGCTGACAACCTGACTAATCATTAAGACCCATGATATTTAGATGTAGGTACTCCCCGAGTCACTGACCTATCCTACGACGGCACACTCGGAGTGTACTTTGTCATCTGGCAATGGTTATGATATGCTTAATGGGTACTAGAATACGGGATGTGTCTCCATTGCTTTAGAGCAAGTGGGAGATGTAGTTTGTTGTAGTTTAAATAATAGAGTGCGCTCCAAAAAAATTATTCACATGCTTTCGTGCAAGTGGGAGATTGTTAGGTGTTATGCCTGAAAGACAATTTTGTAATTGTTTTATTTAATGAATGAATTGACATTATTATTCATATTTATTATTCTCATATTCACCGATGTGACAATAGTATTTATACTGCAGAAAACCCTAAAGTATATCGTTTATGTAATCACTTAACTCAGTGTATGGGATATACACGGGAGGATTGAGTTAGTGAAGATGTACTTAAAATACAATTAGCCCGTAGTGAAGTTAATCGAGAGTATCGGGTATCTCCTTTAACGTGCTATTAATGCGCCCAGAACACAATAGGTGTGATTGTCTTATCCGGACTTTCGGTTAAGAGAACCTAGTGGGGCATTTATATATGATAGATATATCATATAGGGCTGGACCAATTTGATTAGAGTTCACGATATAATTCCGTAATCGAGAAGTCTTATCGAATCAATCGATGATCATATTTATGGATATATCTTAATCCTGAGGTGATCACAGTCAACAACTTGAATCAGTATGAGGTTTGACTTGATGGTTAAGGATTACACTGAGTCTGTGATCTGAATTACCCCATCTTGGCATTGTACAGGATTGAGTGAGTAGTCTGTGTTATCACAGATACGGAATCCATTCCTTCCATTTCGGAAGTAGATAGACGCTTCCCGATTGTTAATCCTAGAAACCGATCGATCCATGGAGTTCATATTACAGCCGATTAGCTACCAGTGAGTTGTATGAATTAATTGATCACTAGGGGGTTAATGGTAAATAAAGATAAGAGGTTCTAAAAAGGGTTAATGGTAACTTCCCGATTTAGAATGAACAGTCTATGGAGGATTAATCCATATGTAATGATTATATCAATGGACGCTTATTATCATTCTCGTGAGGAGATAAATATAATCTCATAATCGGAGGAGTGCAGTCATGGGATTATGGTGGCATATTCCTGTGATTGATTTATCAAATATAATTATTCTGTTCGTAAGATAATTATTTATTTGATTTATCGGAGCCGCTGATTATTAGTCCATGGTCCCCGATGTGCCTCCAATATATAGTGTAGCTATTCTCGGACGTCGAATCCTAATGATATTAATTTAGTTCTTATTAGAATTTAATTAAAACGATATGTGAATTAATTGTTTAGTGGACTATTAAATTAGTTGGGCTAAATAATTAAATATGTGAAAAAGACATTTTTCATAATCTTGGCCCGAAAGTGTATCATAGTCGAAATTAATATTGACTAGGTCAATAAAAAGGAATTTCGGCCATGCATATTTTAATGAGCAAGAAATTAGTTTTCTTGTGAATTAATAAGACATGTGCACCGTTTTGCTTGCCGTTTGCGCCGGCGTGCCTTATTTATCGTTCTGGTCGATATCACATCAGTACTTCAAAGAGAATTACAAACGTTTTTTTCGTACCATAGAATACTTAACTGTGTGATTTTTGATTCCTTGTACAAGGCCATTCTTGCCTCCGTTTTGCTTGCCGTTTGCGCCGGCGTGCCTTATTTAACGTTCGGGTCGATATCACACCAGTACTTCAAAGAGAATTACAAACGTTTTTTTTCGTACTTTTTTCGTACCATATAGTACTTAACTGTGTGATTTTTGATTCCTTGTACAAGGCCATTCTTGCCTCCGTTTTGCTTGCCGTTTGCGCCGGCGTGCCTTATTTATCGTTCTGGTCGATATCACATCAGTACTTCAAAGAGAATTACAAACGTTTTTTCGTACTTTTTTTTCGTACCATAGAGTACATAATTGTGTGATTTTTGATTCCTTGTACAAGGCCATTCTTGCCTCCGTTTTGCTTGCCGTTTCCTTATTTATCGTTCTGGTCGATATCACATCAGTACTTCAAAGAGAATTACAAACGTTTTTTTCGTACTTTTTTTCGTACCATAGAGTACTTAACTGTGTGATTTTTGATTTCTTGTACAACGCCATTCTTGCCTCCGTTTTGCTTGCCATTTGCGCCGACGTGCCTTATTTAACGTTCTGGTCGATATCACATCATTACTTCAAAGAAAATTACAAACGTTTTATTTTCGTACTTATTTTTGTACCCATAGAGTACTTAACGGAGTGATTCTGGCCTCCATTTTGCTTGCCGTTTGTGCCGGCGTGCCTTATTTATCGTTCTGGTCGATATTACATCAGTACTTCAAAGAGAATTACAAACGTTTTTTTTCGTAACTTTTTTGTACCCATAGAGTACTTAACTGTGTGATTTTTTATTCCTTGTACAAGGCCATTCTGTCCTCCATTTTGCTTGCCGTTTGGGCCGGCGAGCCTTATTTATCGTTCTGGTCGATATCACATCAGTACTTCAAAGAGAATTACAAACATTTTTTTTTCATACTTTTTTTCGTGCCCATAGAGTACTTAACTGTATGATTTTTGATTCATGGTACAAGGCCATTCTGACCTCCGTTTTGCTTGCCGTTTGCCCCGGTGTACCTTATTTATAATTCTGGTAAATATCACATCAGTACTTCAAAGAGAATTACAAACGTTTTTTTTCGTACTTTTTTTCGTACCCTTTGTGTACTTAACTGTGTGATTTTGATTCCTTGTACAAGGCCATTCTGGCCTCCGTTTTGCTTGCCGTTTGCACCGGCGTGCCTTATTTATCGTTCTGGTCGATACCACATCAGTACTTCAAATAGAATTACAAACGTTTTTTTTCATACTTTTTTCGTACCCATAGAGTACTTAACTGTGTGATTTTTGATTCATTGTACAAGGCCATTCGGCCTCCGTTTAGCTTGCCGTTTGCGCCGGCGTGCCTTATTTATCGTTCGGTCGATATCACATCGGTACTTCAAAGAGAATTACAAACGTTTTTTTTACTTTTTTCATACCCATAGAGTACTTAACGTTTGTGTGATTTTTGATTCCTTGTACAAGGCCATTCTGGCCTCCGTTTTGCTTTCCGTTTGCACCGGCGTGCCTTATTTATCGTTCTGGTCGATACCACATCAGTACTTCAAATAGAATTACAAACGTTTTTTTTCATACTTTTTTCATACCCATAGAGTACTTAACGGTGTGATTTTTGATTCATTGTACATGGCCATTCTGGCCTCCGTTTAGCTTGCCGTTTGCGCCGGCTTGCCGTATTTATCGTTCTGGTCGATATCACATCAGTACTTCAAAGAGAATTACAAACGTTTTTTTTCGTACCCATAGAGTACTTAACTGTGATTTTTGATTCCTTGTACAAGGCCATTCTGGCCTCCGTTTTGCTTGCCGTTTGAGCCGGCGTGCCTTATTTATCGTTCTGGTCGATATCACATCAGTACTTCAAAGAGAATTACAAACGTTTTTTTCATACTTTTTTCGTACACATAGAGTACTTAACTGTGTGATTTTTGATTCCTTGTACAAGGCCATTCTGGCCTCTGTTTTGCTTTCCGTTTGCGCCGGCGTGCCTTATTTATTGTTCTGGTCGATATCACATCAGTACTTCAAAGAGAATTACAAACATTTTTTCGTAACTTTTTTGTACCTATAGAGTACTTAACGGTGTGAATTTTGATTCCTTGTACAAGGCCATTCTGGCCACCGTTTTGCTTGCCGTTTGTGCCGGCGTGCCTTATTTATCGTTCTGGTCGATATCACGTCAGTACTTCAAAGAGAATTACAAACGTCTTTTCATACATTTTTTTGTACCCAAAGAGTACTTAACGGTGTTATTTTTGATACCTTTTACAAGGCCATTCTGGCCTCCGTTTTGCTTGCCGATTGCGCCGGCGTGCCTTATTTATCGTTCTGGTCGATATCACATCAGTACTTCAAAGAGAATTACAAACGTTTTTTTCGTACTTTTTTTCGTACCCATAGAGTACTTAACTGTGTGATTTTTGATTCCTTGTACAAGGCCATTCTGGCCTCTGTTTTGCTTTCCGTTTGCGCCGGCGTGCCTTATTTATCGTTCTGGTCGATATCACATCAGTACTTCAAAGAGAATTACAAACGTTTTTTTTCGTACCATAGAGTACTTAACTGTGTGATTTTTGATTCCTTGTACAAGGCCATTCTTGCCTCCGTTTTGCTTGCCGTTTGCGCCGGCATGCCTTATTTATCGTTCTGGTCGATATCTCATCATTACTTCAAAGAGAAATACAAACGTTTTTTTCGTACTTATTTTTGTACCCATAGAGTACTTAACGGAGTGATTCTGGCCTCCGTTTTGCTTACCGTTTGCGCCGGCGTGCCTTATTTATCGTTCTGGTCGATATCACATCAGTACTTCAAAGAGAATTACAAACGTTTTTTTTTTTTACCCATAGAGTACTTAACGTGTGATTTTTGATTCCTTGTACAAGGCCATTACGGCCTCCGTTTTGCTTGCCGTTTGCACCGGCGTGCCTTATTTATCGTTCTGGTCGATACCACATCAGTACTTCAAATAGAATTACAAACGTTTTTTTTCATACTTTTTTCGTACCCATAGAGTACTTAACGGTGTGATTTTTGATTCATTGTACATGGCCATTCTGGCCTCCGTTTAGCTTGCCGTTTGCGCCGGCGTGCCGTATTTATCGTTCTGGTCGATATCACATCAGTACTTCAAAGAGAATTACAAACGTTTTTTTTCGTACCCATAGAGTACTTAACTGTGATTTTTGATTCCTTGTACAAGGCCATTCTGGCCTCCGTTTTGCTTGCCGTTTGCGCCGGCGTGCCTTATTTATCGTTACGGTCGATATCACATCGGTACTTCAAAGAGAATTACAAACATTTTTTTCATACTTTTTTCGTACACATAGAGTACTTAACTGTGTGATTTTTGATTCCTTGTACAAGGCCATTCTGGCCTCTGTTTTGCTTTCCGTTTGCGCCGGCGTGCCTTATTTATCGTTCTGGTCGATATCACATCAGTACTTCAAAGAGAATTACAAACATTTTTTCGTAACTTTTTTGTACCCATAGAGTACTTAACGGTGTGAATTTTGATTCCTTGTACAAGGCCATTCTGGCCACCGTTTTGCTTGCCGTTTGTGCCGGCGTGCCTTATTTATCGTTCTGGTCTATATCACGTCAGTACTTCAAAGAGAATTACAAACGTCTTTTCGTACATTTTTTTGTACCCAAAGAGTACTTAACGGTGTTATTTTTGATACCTTTTACAAGGCCATTCTGGCCTCCGTTTTGCTTGCCGTTTGCGCCGGCGTGCCTTATTTATCGTTCTGGTCGATATCACATCAGTACTTCAAAGAGAATTACAAACGTTTTTTTCGTACTTTTTTTCGTACCCATAGAGTACTTAACTGTGTGATTTTTGATTCCTTGTACAAGGCCATTCTGGCCTCTGTTTTGCTTTCCGTTTGCGCCGGCGTGCCTTATTTATCGTTCTGGTCGATATCACATCAGTACTTCAAAGAGAATTACAAACGTTTTTTTTCGTACCATAGAGTACTTAAATGTGTGATTTTTAATTCCTTGTACAAGGCCATTCTTGCCTCCGTTTTGCTTGCCGTTTGCGCCGGCATGCCTTATTTAACGTTCTGGTCGATATCTCATCATTACTTCAAAGAGAATTACAAACGTTTTTTTCGTACTTATTTTTGTACCCATAGAGTACTTAACGGAGTGATTCGATTCTCCGTTTTGCTTCCGTTTTGCTTGCCGTTTGCGCCGGCGTGCCTTATTTATCGCTTCGGTCGATATCACATCGATACTTCAAAGAGAATTACAAACGTTTTTTTTCGTAACTTTTTTGTACCCATAGAGTACTTAACCGTGTGATTTTTTATTCCTTGTACAAGGCCATTACGTCCTCCATTTTGCTTGCCGTTTGGGCCGGCGAGCCTTATTTATCGTTCTGGTCGATATCACATCAGTACTTCAAAGAGAATTACAAACGTTTTTTTCCATACTTTTTTTCGTACCCATAGAGTACTTAACTGTGTGATTTTTGATTCCTTGTACAAGACCATTTTGGCCAATTACAAACATTTTTTCATACTCTTTTTTGTACCGATAGAGTACTTAACGATGTGATTTTTGATACATTGTACAAGGCCATTCTGGCCTCCGTTTGCTTGCCGTTTGCGCCGGCGTGCCTTATTTGTCGTTCTGGTCGATATCACATCAGTACTTCAAAGAGAATTACAAACGTTTTTTCGTACTTTTTTTCGTACCCATAGAGTACTTAAATGTGTGATTTTTGATTCCTTGCCGTTTGCGCCGGCGTGCCTCTGTTTTGATTCCTTGGAAAGCAAAACAGCTTAAGCCAGAATGGCCTTGTACAAGGAATCAAAAATCACACGCTTTAAGAACTCATGGGTATGAAAAAAAGTACGAAAAAAACGTTTGTAATTCTCTTTGAAGTACTTGAGGTGATATCGACCTGAACGATAAATAAGGCACGCCGGCGCAAACGGCAAGCAAAACGGAGGCCAGAATGGCCTTGTACAAGGAATCAAAAATCACATCGTTAAGTACTCTATGGGTACAAAAAAGAGTACGAAAAAAAACGTTTGGAATTCTCTTTGAAGTACTGTTGTGATATCGACCAGAACAATAAATAAGGCACGCCGGCACAAACGGCAAGCAAAACGGAGGCCAGAATGGCCTTGTACAAGGAATAAAAAATGACACATTAAAGTACTCTATGGGTACGAAAAAAAAACGTTTGTAATTCTCTTTGAAGTAATGATGTGATATCGACCAGAACGATAAATAAGGCACGCCGGTGCAAACGGCAAGCAAAACGGAGGCCAGAATGGCATCGTACAAGATATCGAAAATCACACCGTTAAGTACTATATGGGTACAAAAAAAGTACGAAAAAAAATGTTTGTAATTCTCTTTGAAGTACTGACGTGATATCGACCAGAACGATAAATAAGGCATGCCGGCGCAAACGGCAAGCAAAACGGAGGCTGGATTGGCCTTGTTTAAGGAATCAAAATTCACACCGTTAAGTACTCTATAGGTACAAAAAAAGTTACGAAAAATACGTTTGTAATTATCTTTGAAGTACTGATGTGATATCGACCAGAACGATAAATAAGGCACACCGGCGCAAACAGCAAGCAAAACGGAGGCCAGAATGGCCACAAGGAATCAAATATCACACTTTTAAGTACTCTATGGGTACAAAAAAGAGTACGAAAAAAACATTTGTAATTCTCTTTGAAGTACTGATGTGATATCGACCAGAACGATAAATAAGGCACGCCGGTGGAAACGGCAAGCAAAACGGAGGCCAGAATGGCCTTGTACAAGGAATCAAAAATCACACCGTTAAGTAGTCTATGGGTACAAAAAAGAGTACGAAAAAAAAACGTTTGTAATTCTCTTTGAAGTACTGATGTGATATAGACCAGAACGATAAATATGGCACGCCGACGCAAACGGCAAGCAAAACGGAGGCCAGAATGGCCTTGTACAAGGAATCAAAAATCACATCGTTAAGTACTCTGTGGGTACAAAAAAGAGTACGAAAAAAAAATTCTCTTTGAAGTGTTTTTAATTGGCCGAATGGACTTGTAAAAGGAATCAAAAATGATACGATTAAGTACTCTATGGGTACGAAAAAAAGTATGAAAAAAACGTTTGTAATTCTCTTTGAAGTACTGATGTGATATCAACCAGAACAATAAATAAGGTAATCTGGCGCAAACGGCAAGTGATGTGAATCAGGATCCATCATATATCTCATTTTTAAGTATTAGTATATATATTATTATCTAAGTAATAATATAATATATTAATTATAAAATACATGGCTGATTTTGGATAAAATGGGCGCCACTTTTGCATGCATTGAACTTAGAAGATTCAGCAATTCTGGAAACCGAAGTCGGAGCTTCTGTATTTCGCAATTTTGACACTTATAACTTATCCGTATAAAATTAAGTCCTTGAGGAAAGTTGTAGATCTTGTTTTCAGCTATAAAATGCAT
The DNA here is from genome assembly GCA_036785695.1 of Gentiana straminea. Lineage (NCBI taxonomy): Eukaryota > Viridiplantae > Streptophyta > Magnoliopsida > Gentianales > Gentianaceae > Gentiana > Gentiana straminea. The sequence goes on along the minus strand of JAVUPR010000219.1, from coordinate 2,359,151 downwards.
ATATGGTTTGCATTCATTGGACAAGGGAAGCTCTGGATATAGACCGAATACAGAAGGCTGCTGCAGACATACATTGCATTTGGTGCATTCAAGATACATAAAGATACATTGGATCTAGTTGGCTGATATTGGGCGCCACTTTTTGTGTATTTTTAGGAAAGACTATTCACATTATGTTCATGAATTCTAGTCCTTATATGGCCCTATAAATTGGCATCCATTTGTAACTTGAAAAAAATAATATTCAACTTTGATCAATATAATTATTTGAGTTTTCTCCAAAGTGTTTACTTTTGGTGTGTGTTTCTGGATAGAACACTAAACTTAGGATTTATCAACAAACTTGAGCAAGTTGTTGTGGTATCCAAATCGATCCAAGGTCCTTAGAAACAAGATTTCTAAGCTTCCAAGGACATTTCCAAGAATCCCTAGAAACAGGATTTCTAGGCTTTTCAAGGAAGCTCTTATCTTTTACTTACTTTTCTTTTTATTCAAAAACAACTTTACATCAATCCGATCCTTTTCATCATCTTCATGAAACAGAACCGTATCAGTTTGTATCAGAGAAGTCTGATTCGTATCAGTTGGTATTAGAGAGATAGATTGAAGTAATCTTGTTTTCAAACTTCTCAACAAAAAAAAATTAAAAAAAAAAAGTTTCCTGATAATCTGCAGCGTCAGTTATTTTTCCGAGTCAGTTAGGTACGTTATTTATATCCAATATCTCTAAATCTTGGTGATCTTATAGGAAATTCCATGTTCTACAACTTTTGTTCTTTGAGTTTTCCCAGATTCGTAATTATGTGGCTGCAATCGGTGACGTAAGTCACTGTTGTAAATCTGGAATTTTTTCTGACAGATAGCACCAGTTACCAAAATACGATTGTTTGGCCAACCTCTACACCTCCGAAAATTCTGAAATTTTTACCACACCTAAAACACGTCTCGTTCTATATTTTTTCTTTTTACACAAAATCGAAATTCGAATTAGATCTTGCTGGAAACTGCATCATATTACAGAACAACCTGTTCCAAAAAAAAAAACAAAAGAAAAAAAAAAGAAACTGCAGCAAAAAAAAAATTATTTTGGAATTAGATTCGAAAGGGTTAAACAATGTTTATTCCTTGGAATTACACGGATATAGAGGCCGAAGAATATTGTGAATGGGTAAAGAAGAAATTAAGGAGAAAATGTCCGACTCTTGAGTTTCAAAAAGAGACAAAGGAAATGTTTGACAAAAGAACTTCCCAGATTGGACTTATTTTCACAAAGCCATCATCTAATCCTAAGCCAATTCGAACTCGAGATATCTATTGCCTTGTATGTACAGGAAGAGGTCATTACTCCAAAGAATGCCCTAACTTGAAGCATCAACCTGAACGTGTACTTGAAGAGCTTCTTGAGGATGGTAAAGTGAATGTTAAAACCATGGAGAAGATAGTTGAGAAGGAAGAGGACGCTGAAATCTTTTCTCCTCCAAAACCAATGGAGAATTTTTTGGGAGATGTAACTGAAGAGGAATTTGTGGAAACAATCAGAGAGGAAAATGAGAGTGAGTTGGAGCTGCCAGAAGAAATTAGTCCCATATTTGTTGGTGAGGAAGTGGAAATGGGTGCGCCTGAAATTGTGGATGAAAAGGTACATGATGATCGGCCTCATGAAGAGGACACCGGCTGTTGGATACCTCCAATGCAGCCCCTATATTGCATTTGATTTGTGTTGATCCTGATCATATTCATGGAAAACCGGAGCATACATTCTTCGATCTGTTTTGTGCTTATGCTGAGACCTCACAGTATCCGACTTACTGTGGTTATATTGCTTCTTTCAAGGTCTTCAACCACATTTACATCAAGTCGAGAGCTATTTCTAATTTTTCATTAGTCAAGCAAGGATCACCATATCACCATGCCTATAATTTGAAGTTGTCTCTCCACATTATATTTGATCCCGGAATAACAATGGCATTTTATGGTTCTCTAGACTTTATGAAAAGTGATCAGCTTTATGATGTCCTTCTGATTCGAGGACGAATCCTTCCGAAGAGGGAGAGTATGATGTGAATCAGGATCCATCATATATCTCATTTTTAAGTATTCTTATAATTATTATCTAAGTAATAATATGATAAATGTATTATTCCAAATAATTCAAGACAAGTATATGGCTGACTTTTGGAGTATATGGCTCCACTTTGATGATGAAGATACAAGAATTCAAGTCTTGGAAGAAAACAAGTTCATGTACAAACATTAAACAAGATACATTGAATCTAGATTCAATGAATCTAGCTAGTCTTGCATATGGCCGAAAATTAGCATCCATGTATCTGAATTTGAAGTGTTTTTCTTATGTATCTAGCTTCTTATAATGTATCCTTGAAGCCTATAAATAGCCTACTACTTGTAACTTATAATATTAAAAAACTTTGATCAATATAATTATTTGAGTTTTCTCCAAAGTGTTTACTTTTGGTGTGTGTTTCTGGATAGAACACTAAACTTAGGATTTATCAACAAACTTGAGCAAGTTGTTGTGGCATCCATATCGATCCAAGGTCCTTAGAAACAAGATTTCTAAGCTTCCAAGGACAATTCCAAGATTCCCTAGAAACAGGATTTCTAGTCTTTTCAAGGAAGCTCTTATCTTTTACTTACTTTTCTTTTTATTCAAAAACAACTTTACATCAATCCGATCCTTTTCATCATCTTAGTAAACAGATTCGTATCAACCGGCGTGCCTTATTTATCGTTCTGATCGATATCACATCAGTACTTCAAAGAGAATTACAAACGTTTTTTTCGTACACATAGAGTGCTTAACTGTGTGATTTTTGATTCCTTGTACAAGGCCATTCTGGCCTCCGTTTTACTTGCCGGCGTGCCTTATTTATCATTCTGGTCGATATCACATCATTACTTCAAAGAGAATTACAAACGTTTTTTTTCGTACTTATTTTTGTACCCATAGAGTACTAAACGGTGTGATTCTGGCCTCCGTTTTGCATGCCGTTTGTGCCGGCGTGCCTTATTTATCGTTCTGGTCGATATCACATCAGTACTTCAAAGAGAATTACAAAAGTTTTTTTTCATAACTTTTTTTGTACCCATAGAGTACTTAACTGTGTGATTTTTGATTCTTTGTACAAGGCCATTCTGGACAATTACAAACGTTTTTTTCGTACTATTTTTTGTACCCATAGAGTACTTAACGATATGATTTTTGATTCCTTGTACAAGGCCATTCTGGCCTCCGTTTTGCTTGTCGTTTGCGCCGGCGTGCCTTATTTATCGTTCTGGTCGATATCACATCAGTACTTCAAAGAGAATTACAAACTTTTTTTTCGTACTCTTTTTTGTACCCATAGACTACTTAACGGTGTGATTTTTGATTCCTTGTACAAGGCCATTCTGGCCTCCGTTTTGCTTGACGTTTGCGCCGGCGTGCCTTATTTATCGTTTTGGTCGATATCACATCAGTACTTCAAAGAGAATTACAAACGTTTTTTTTCGTACTTATTTTTGTACCCATAGAGTACTTAACGGTGTGATTCTGGCCTCCGTTTTGCTTGCCGTTTGTGCCGGCGTGCCATATTTATCGTTCTGGTCGATATCACGTCAGTACTTCAAAGAGAATTACAAACGTTTTTTTCGTACTTTTTTTGTACCCATACAGTACTTAACGGTGTGATTTTGATACCTTTTACAAGGCCATTCTGGCTTCCGTTTTGCTTGCCGTTTGCGCCGGCGTGCCTTATTTATCATTCAGGTCGATATCACATCAGTACTTAAAAGAGAATTACAAACGTTTTTTTCGTACTTTTTTTTGTACCCATAGAGTACTTAACGTGTGATTTTTGATTCCTTGTACAAGGCCATTCGGCCTCCATTTTGCTTGCCGTTTGCGCCGGCGTGCCTTATTTATCGTTCTGGTCGATATCACATCATTACGTCAAAGAAAATTACAAACGTTTTTTTCATACACTTTTTTGTACCCGTAGAGTACTTAACTGTGTGATTTTAGATTCCTTGTACAAGGCCATTCTGGCCTCCGTTTTGCTTGCCGTTTGCGCCGGCGTGCCTTATTTATCGTTCTGGTCGATATCACATCAGTACTTCAAAGAGAATTACTAAAGTTTTTTCGTACTTTTTTTGTACCCATACAGTACTTAACGGTGTGATTTTTGATACCTTTTACAAGGCCATTCTGGCCTCCGTTTTGCTTGCCGTTTGCGGCGGCGTGCCTTATTTATCATTCTGGTCGATATCACATCAGTACTTCAAAGAGAATTACAAACGTTTTTTTCGTACTTTTTTTCGTACCCGTAGAGTACTTAACGTGTGATTTTTGATTCCTTGTACAAGGCCATTCTGGCCTCCGTTTTGCTTGCCGTTTGCGCCGGCGTGCCTTATTTATCGTTCTGGTCGATATCACATCAGTACTTCAAATAGAATTACAAACGTTTTTTTCGTACCCATAGAGTACTTAACTGTGTGATTTTTGATTCCTTGTACAAGGCCATTCTGGCCTCTGTTTTGCTTGCCGTTTGCACCGGCGTGCCTTATTTATCGTTCTGGTCGATATCACATCATTACTTCAAAGAGAATTACAAGCATTTTTTTCGTACTTATTTTTGTACCCATAGAGTACTTATCGGTGTGAATCTGGCCTCCATTTTGCTTGCCGTTTGCGCCGGCGTGCCTTATTTATCGTTCTGGTCGATATCACATCAGTACTTCAAAGAGAATTACAAACGTTTTTTTTCGTAACTTTTTTTCGTACCCATAGAGTACTTAACGGTGTGAATTTTGATTCCTTTTACAAGGCCATTCTGGCCTCCGTTTTTCTTGCCGTTTGCGCCGGCGTGCCTTATTTATCGTTCTAGTCGATATCACGTCAGTACTCCAAAGAGAATTACAAACGTTTTTTTTCGTACTTTTTTTGTACCCATAGAGCACTTAACGGTGTGATTTTTGATACCATTTACAAGGCCATTCTGGCCTCCGTTTTGCTTGCCTTTTGCGCCGGCGTGCCTTATTTATCGTTCTGGTCGATATCACATCAGTACTTCAAAGAGAATTACAAACGTTATTTTTCGTACTTTTTTCATACTTTTTTTCGTACCCGTAGAGTACTTAATTGTGTGATTTTTGATTCCTTGTACAAGGCCATTCTGGCCTCCGTTTTGCTTGCCGTTTGCGCCGGCGTGCCTTATTTATCGTTCTAGTCGATATCACATCAGTACTTCAAAAAGAATTACAAACGTTTTTTTTCGTACTTTTTTTCGTACCCATAGAGTACTTAACTGTGTGATTTTTGATTCCTTGTACAAGGCCATTCGGCCTCCGTTTTGCTTGTCGTTTGCGCCGGCGTGCCTTATTTATCGTTCGGTCGATATCACATCATTACTTCGAAGAGAATTACAAACGTTTTTTTTCGTACTTTTTTGTACCCATAGAGTACTTAACGTGTGATTTTTGATTCCTTGTACAAGGCCATTCTGGCCTCCGTTTTGCTTGCCGTTTACGCCGGCATGCCTTATTTATCGTTCTGGTCGATATCACATCAGTACTTCAAAGAGAATTACAAACATTTTTTTCGTACCTTTTTTTGTACCCATAGAGTACTTAACGATGTGATTTTTGATTCCTTGTACAAGGCCATTCTGGCCTCCGTTTTCCTTGCCGTTTGCGCCGGCGTGCCTTATTTATCGTTCTGGTCGATATCACATCAGTACTTCAAAGAGAATTACAAACGTTTTTTTCATACTCTTTTTTGTACCCATAGACTACTTAACGGTGTGATTTTTGATTCCTTGTACAAGGCCATTCTGGCCTCCGTTTTGCTTGCCGTTTGTGCCGGTGTGCCTTATTTATCGTTCTGGTCGATATCACATCAGTACTTCAAAGAGAATTACAAATGTTTTTTCGTACTTATTTTTGTACCCATAGAGTACTTAACGGTGATGATTCCTTGTACAAGGCCATTACGGCCTCCGTTTTGCTTCCCGTTTGCACCGAAGTGCCTTATTTATCGTTCTGGTCGATATCACATCAGTACTTTTAAGAGAATTACAAACGATTTTTTCGTAACTTTTTTTGTTCTCATAGAGTACTTAACGATGTGAATTTTGATTCCTTGTTCAAGGCCATTCTAGCCTCCGTTTTGCTTGCCGTTTGCGCCGGCGTGCCTTATTTATCGTTCTGGTCGATATCACATCAGTACTTCAAAGAGAATTACAAACGTTTTTTTCGTACTTTTTTTTGTACCCATAGAGTACTTAACGGTGTGATTTTTGATACCTTGTACAAGGCCATTCTGGCCTCTCTTTTGCTTGCCGTTTGCGCCGGCGTGCCTTATTTATCGTTCTGGTCAATATCACATCAGTACTTCAAAGAGAATTACAACCTTTTATTTTCATACTTATTTGTGTACCCAAAGTGTACTTAACGGTGTGATTCTGGCCTCCGTTTTGCTTGCCGTTTGCGCCGGCGTGCTTATTTATCGTTCTGGTCGATATCACATCAGTACTTCAAAGAGAATTACAAACGTTTTTTTCGTAACTTTTTTGTACCCATAGAGTACTTAACGGTGTATATTTTGATACCTTGTACAAGGCCATTCTGGCCTCCGTTTTGCTTGCCGTTTGCGCCAGCGTACCTTATTTATCGTTCTGGTCGATATCACATCAGAACTTCAAAGAGAATTACAAACATTTTTTTATGCTTTTTTTCGTACCCATAGAGTACTTAACTGTGTGATTTTTGATTCCTTTTACAAGTCCATTCTGGCCAATTACAAACATTTTTTTCGTACTCTTTTTTGTACCCATAGAGTACTTAACGATTTGATTTTTGATTCCTTGTACAAAGGCCATTCTGGCCTCCGTTTTGCTTGCCGTTTGCGCCGGCATGCCTTATTTATCGTTCTGGTCGATATCACATCAGTACTTCAAAGAGAATTACAAATGTTTTTTTCGTACTCTTTTTTGTACCCATAGACTACTTAACGGTGTGATTTTTGATTCCTTATACAAGGCCATTCTGGCCTCCGTTTTGCTTGCCGTTTCCGCCGGCGTGCCTTATTTAACGTTCTGGTCGATATCACATAAGTACTTCAAAGAGAATTACAAACGTTTTTTCTCGTACTTTTTTTTACCCATAGAGTAGTTAACGGTGTGATTTTTGATATCTTGTACAAGGCCACTCTGGCCTCCGTTTTGCTTGCTGTTTGCACCGGCGTGCCTTATTTATCGTTCTGGTCGATATCACATCAGTACTTCAAAGAGAATTAACAACGTTTTTTTTCATACCCATAGAGTACTTTACTGTGTCATTTTTTATTCATTGTACAAGGCCATTCTGGCCTCCGTTTTGCTTGCCGTTTGCGCCGGCGTGCCTTATTTATCGTTCTGGTCAATATCACATCGGTACTTCAAAGAGAATTACAAAAGTTTTTTTTTCGTACTTTTTTTCGTACCCATAGAGTACTTAACGTGTGATTTTTGATTCCTTGTACAAGGCCATTCTGGCCTCCGTTTAGCTTTCCGTTTGCACCGGCGTGCCTTATTTATCGTTCTGGTCGATATCACATCAGTACTTCAAAGAGAATTACAAACGTTTTTTTCATACCCATAGAGTACTTAACTGTGTGATTTTTGATTCCTTGTACAAGGCCATTCTGGCCTCCGTTTTGCTTCCCGTTTGCGCCGGCGTGCCTTATTTATCGTTTGGTTGATATCACATCTGTACTTCAAAGAGAATTACAAACGTTTTTTTCGCGTACTTTTTTTGTACCCATAGAGTACTTAACGGTGTGGTTTTTGATCCCTTGTACAAGGCCATTCTGGCCTCCGTTTTGCTTGCCGTTTGCGCCGGCGTGCCTTATTTATCGTTCTGGTCGATATCACGTCAATACTTCAAAGAGAATTACAAACGTTTTTTTTTCGTACTTTTTTTGTTCCCATAGAGTACTTAACGGTGTGATTTTTGATATCTTGTACAAGGCAATTCTGACCTCCATTTAGCTTGCCGTTTTCGCCGGCGTGCCTTATTTATCGTTCTGGTCGATATCACATCAGTACTTCAAAGAGAATTACAAAAGTTTTTTTTTCGTAACTTTTTTGTACCCATAGAGTACTTAACGTTGTGAATTTTGATTCCTTTTACAAGGCCATTCTGGCCTCCGTTTTGCTTGCCGTTTGCGCCGGCGTGCCTTATTTATCGTTCTGGTCGATATCACGTCAGTACTTCAAAGAGAATTACAAACGTTTTTTTTCGTACTTTTTTTGTACCCATAGAGTACTTAACGGTGTGATTTTTGATACCATTTACAAGGCCATTCTGGCCTCCGTTTTGCTTGCCGTTTGCGCCGGCGTGCCTTATTTATCGTTCTGGTCGATATCACATCAGTACTTCAAAGAGAATTACAAACGTTATTTTTCGTACATTTTTTTGTACCCGTAGAGTACTTAACGTGATTTTTGATTCCTTGTAAAAGGCCATTCGGCCTCCGTTTTGCTTGCCGTTTGCGCCGGCGTGCCTTATTTATCGTTCGGTCGATATCACATCGGTACTTCAAAAAGAATTGCAAACGTTTTTTTTTTCGTACTTTTTTTCGTACCCATAGAGTACTTAACGTGTGTGATTTTAAGATTCCTTGTACAAGGCCATTCGGCCTCCGTTTTGCTTGCCGTTTGCGCCGGCATGCCTTATTTATCGTTACGGTCGATATCACGTATTACTTCAAAGAGAATTACAAACGTTTTTTTTTCGTACACTTTTTTGTACCCATAGAGTACTTAACTGTGTGATTTTTGATTCCTTGTACAAGGCCATTCTGGCCTCCGTTTTGCTTGCTGTTTGCGCCGGCGTGCCTTATTTTTCGTTATGGTCGATATCACATCAGTACTTCAAAGAGAATTACAAACGTTTTTTCCGTACTATTTTTTGTACCCATAGAGTACTTAACGATGTGATTTTTGATTCCTTGTACAAGGCCATTCTGGCCTCCGTTTTGCTTGCCGTTTGCACCGGCGTGCCTTATTTATAGTTCTGGTCGATATCACATCAGTACTTCAAAGAGAATTACAAACGTTTTTTATCGTACTCTTTTTTGTACCTATAGACTACTTAACGGTGTGATTTTTGATTCCTTGTACAAGGCCGTTCTGGCCTCCGTTTTGCTTGCCCTTTGCGCCGGTGTGCCTTATTTATCGTTCTGGTCGATATCACATCAGCATTTCAAAGAGAATTACAAACGTTTATTTTCATACTAATTTTTGTACCCATAGAGTACTTAACGGTGTGATTTTTGATTCGTACAAGGCCATCCGTTTTGCTTGCCGTTTGCGCCGGCGTGCCTTATTTATCGTTACGGTCGATATCACATCAGTACTTCAAAGAGAATTACAAACGTTTTTTTCGTACTTTTTTCGTACTCATAGAGTACTTAACTGTGTGATTTTTGATTCCTTGTACAAGGCCATTCTGGCCTCCGTTTTGCTTGCCTTTTGCGCCGGCGTGCCTTATTTATCGTTCTGGTCGAGATGACATCAGTACTTCAAAGATAATTACAAACGTTTTTTTCATACTTTTTTCGTACCCATAGAGTACTTAACTGTGTGATTTTTGATTACTTGTACAAGGCCATTCTGGCCTCCGTTTTGCATACCGTTTCCGCCGGTGTGCCTTATTTATCGTTCTGGTCGAGATCACGTCAGTACTTCAAAGAGAATTACAAACGTTTTTTCATACTTTTTTTCGTACCCATAGAGTACTTAACTGTGTGATTTTTGATTCCTAGTACAAGGCCATTCGGCCTCCGTTTTGCTTGCCGTTTGCGTCGGCGTGCCTTATTTATCGTTCTGGTCGATATCACATCACTACTTCAAAGAGAATTACAAACATTTTTTTTCGTACTTTTTTTGTACCGTGTGATTTTTGATACCTTGTACAAGGCCATTCGGCCTCCGTTTTGCTTGCCGTTTGCGCCGGCGTGCCTTATTTATCGTTCTGGTCGATATCACATCAGTACTTCAAAGAGAATTACAAACATTTTTATCATACTTTTTTCGTACCCATAGAGTAATTAACTGTGTGATTTTTGATTCCTTTTACAAGTCTATTCTGGCCAATTACAAACATTTTTTTTCGTACTCTTTTTTGTACCCATAGAGTACTTAACGATGATTTTTGATTCCTTGTACAAGGCCATTCTGGCCTCCGTTTCGCTTGCCGTTGCCCCGGCGTGCCTTATTTATCGTTCTGGTCGATATCACATCAGTACTTCAAAGGGAATTACAAACGTTTTTTTTCGTACTCTTTTTTGTACCCATAGACTACTTAACGGTGTGATTTTTGATTCCTTGTACAAGGCCATTCTGCCCTCCGTTTTGCTTGCCGTTTCCGCCGGCGTGCCTTATTTATCGTTCTGGTCGATATCACGTCAGTACTTCAAAGAGAATTACAAATGTTTTTTTTCGTACTTTTTTTGTACCCAAAGAGTACTTAACGGTGTGATTTTTGATACCTTGTACAAGGCCATTCTGGCCTCCGTTTTGCTTGCCGTTTGCGCCGGCGTGCCTTATTTATCGTTCTGGTCGATATCACATTAGTACTTCAAAGAGAATTACAAACGCTTTTTTCGTACTTTTTTCGTACCCATAGAGTTCTTAACAGTGTGATTTTTGATTCCTTGTACAAGGCCATTCTGGCCTCCGTTTTGCTTGCCGTTTGCGCCGGTGTGCCTTATTTATCGTTACGGTCGATATCACATCGGTACTTCAAAGATAATTACAAACGTTTTTTTCGTACTTTTTTTTCGTACCCACGAGTACTTAACGTGTGATTTTTGATTCCTTGTACAAGGCCATTCGGCCTCCGTTTTGCTTGCCGTTTCCGCCGGCGTGCCTTATTTATCGTTACGGTCGAGATATCACGTCGGTACTTCAAAGAGAATTACAAACGTTTTTTTCATACTTTTTTTCGTACCCATAGAGTACTCAACGTGTGATTTTTGATTCCTAGTACAAGGCCATTCTGGCCTCCGTTTTGCTTGCCGTTTGCGTCGGCGTGCCTTATTTATCGTTCTGGTCGATATCACATCACTACTTCAAAGAGAATTACAAACGTTTTTTTCCGTACTTTATTGTACTTAACTGTGTGATTTTTGATTCATTGTACAAGGCCATTCTGGTCTCCGTTTTGCTTGGTGTTTGCGCCGGCGAGCCTTATTTATCATTCTGGTCGATATCACATCAGTACTTCAAAGAGAATTACAAACGTTTTTTTTTCGTACCCTTTTTTGTACCCATAGAGTACTTAACGGTGTGATTTTTGATTCCTTATACAAGGCCATTCTGGCCTCCATTTTGCTAGCCGTTTGCGCCGGCGTGCCTTATTTATCGTTCTGGTCAATATCACATCAGTACTTCAAAGAGAATTACAAACGTTTTTTTTCGTACTTATTTTTGTACCCACAGAGTACTTAACGGTGTGATTCTGGCCTCCGTTTTGCTTGCCGTTTGCGCCGGCGTGCCTTATTTATCGTTCTGGTCGATATCACATTAGTACTTCAAAGAGAATTACAAACATTTTTTTCGTAACTTTATTTTGTACCCATAGAGTACTTAACGGTGTGAATTTTGATACCTTGTACAAGGCCATTCATGCCTCCGTTTTGCTTGCCGTTTGCGCCGGGCGTGCTTTATTTATCATTCTGGTCGATATGACATCTATACTTCAAAGTGAATTACAAACGTTTTTTTTCATACTTTTTTCCGTACCCATAGAGTACTTAACTGTGTGATTTTTGATTCCTTGTACAAGGCCATTCTGGCCTCCGTTTTGCTTGCCGTTTGCGCCGGCGTGCTTTATTTATCGTTCTGGTCGATATCACATCAGTACTTCAAAGAGAATTACAAACGTTTTTTTCATACTTTTTTTGTACCCATAGAGTACTTAACTGTGTGATTTTTGTTCCTCGTACAAGGCTATTCTGGCCTCCGTTTTGCTTGCCGTTTGCGCCGGCGTGCCATTTTTATCGTTCTGGTCGATATCACGTCAGTACTTCAAAGAGAATTACAAACATTTTTTTGTACTCTTTTTTGTAAACATAGAGAACTTAACAGCATGATTTTTGATTCCTTGTACAAGGCCATCCTGGCCTCCGTTTTGCTTGCCGTTTGCGCTGGCGTGCCTTATTTATCGTTCTGGTCGATATCACCTCAGTACTTCAAAGAGATTTACAATCATTTTTTTCGTACACTTTTTTGTACCCATAGAGTACTTAACGGTGTGAATTTTGATTCCTTGTACAAGGCCATTCGGGCCTCCGTTTTGCTTGCTGTTTGCGCCGGCGTGCCTTATTTATCGTTCTGGTCGATATCACATAGTACTTCAAAGAGAATTACAAACATTTTTTTTCGTACTTATTTTTGTATCCATAGAGTACTTAACGTTGTGATTCTGGCCTCCGTTTTGCTTGCTGTTTGTGCCGGCGTGCCTTATTTATCGTTCTGGTCGATATCACATCAATACTTCAAAGAGATTTACAAACGTTTTTTTTTCGTAATTTTTTTTTGTACCCATAGAGTACTTAACGGTGTGAATTTTGATACCTTGTACAAGGCCCTTCGGCCCTCCGTTTTGCTTGCCGTTTGTGCCGGCGTGCCTTATTTATCGTTCTGGTCGATATCACATCAGTACTTCAAAGAGAATTACAAACGTTTTTTTTGTACATTTTTTCGTACCCATAGAGTACTTAACTGTGTGATTTTTGATTCCTTGTACAAGGCCATTCTGGCCTCTGTTTTGCTTTCCGTTTGCGCCGGCGTGCCTTATTTATTATTCTAGTCGATATCACATCATTACTTCAAAGATAATTACAAACGTTTTTTTTCATAATTTTTTTCATACCCATAGAGTACTTAACTGTGTGATTTTTGATTCCTTGTACAAGGCAATTCTGGCCTCCGTTTAGCTTGCCGTTTGCGCCGGTGTGCCTTATTTGTCGTTCTGGTCGATATCACATCCGTACTTCAAAGAGAATTACAAACGTTTTTTTCGTACTTTTTTTCGTACCCATAGAGTACTTAACTGTGTGATTCTTTATTCCTTGTACAAGGCCATTCTGGCCTCCGTTTTGCTTGCCGTTTGCGCCGGCGTGCCTTATTTATCGTTCTGGTCGATATCACATCAGTACATCAAAGATAATTACAAACGTTTTTTTCGTACTTTTTTCCGTACCCATAGAGTACTTAACTGTGTGATTTTTGATTCCGTGTACAAGGCCATTCGGCCTCCGTTTTGCTTGCCGTTTGCGCCGGCGTGCCTTATTTATCGTTCGGTCGAGATCACGTCGGTACTTCAAAGAGAATTACAAACGTTTTTTCCGTACTTTTTTTCGTACCCATAGAGTACTTAACGGTGTGATTTTTGATTCCTAGTACAAGGCCATTCTGGCCTCCGTTTTGCTTGCCGTTTGCGTCGGCGTGCCTTATTTATCGTTATGGTCGATATCACATCACTACTTCAAAGAGAATTACAAACGTTTTTTTTCGTACTTTTTTTGTACTTAAGTACTTAACGATTTTTGATTCCTTGTACAAGGCCATTCTGGCCTCCGTTTTGCTTGCCGTTTGCGCCGGCGAGCCTTATTTATAATTCTGGTCGATATCACATCAGTACTTCAAAGAGAATTACAAAGGTTTCTTTTCGTACTTTTTTTGTACCCATAGGGTACTTATCGGTGTGATTTTTGATTCCTTGTAAAAGGCCATTCTGGCCTCCGTTTTGCTTGCCGTTTGCACCGGCGTGCCTTATTTATCGTTCGGTCGATATCACATCAGTACTTCAAAGAGAATTACAAACGTTTTTTTGTACTCTTTTTTGTACCCAAAGAGTACTTAACGGAGTCATTTTTGATTCCTTGTACAAGGCCATTCTGGCCTCCGTTTTGCTTGCCGTTTGCGCCGGCGTACCTTATTTCTCGTTCTGGTCGATATCACATCAGTACTTCAAAGAGAATTACAAACGTTTTTTTTCATACTTATTTTTGTACCCATAGAGTACTTAACGGTGTGAATCTGGCCTCCGTTTTGCTTGCCGTTTGCGCCGGCGTGCCTTATTTATCGTTCTGGTCGATATCACATCTTTACTTCAAAGTGAATTACAAACGTTTTTTCGTACTTTTTTTCGTACCCATGGAGTACTTAACTGTGTGATTTTTTATTCCTTGTACAAGGCCATTCTGGCCTCCGTTTTGCTTGCCGTTTGCGCCGACGTGCCTTATTTATTGTTCTGGTCGATATCACATCAGTACTTCAAAGAGAATTACAAACGTTTTTTTTCGTACTTTTTTTCATACCCATAGAGTACTTAACGTGTGATTTTTGATTCCTTGTGAAGGCCATTCTGGCCTCCGTTTTGCTTGCCGTTTGCGCCGGCATACCTTATTTATTGTTCTGGTCAATATCACATCAATACTTCAAAGAGAATTACAAACATTTTTTTTCATACTTATTTTTGTACCCATAGAGTACTTAACAGTGTGATTCTGGCCTCCGTTTTGCTTCCTGTTTGTGCCGGCGTGCCTTATTTATCGTTCTGGTCGATATCACATCAATACTTCAAAGAGAATTACAGACGTTTTTTTCGTAACTTTTTTTTGTACCCATAGAGTACTTAACGGTGTGAATTTTGATACCTTGTACAAGGCCCTTCTGGCCTCCGTTTTGCTTGCCGTTTGTGCCGGCGTGCCTTATTTATCGTTCTGGCCGATATCACATCAGTACTTCAAAGAGAATTACAAACGTTTTTTTTGTACATTTTTTCGTAACCATAGAGTACTTAACTGTGTGATTTTTGATTCCTTGTACAAGGCCATTCTTGCCTCCGTTTTGCTTGCCGTTTGCGCCGGCGTGCCTTATTTATCGTTCTAGTCGATATCACATCAGTAGTTCAAAGATAATTACAAACGTTTTTTTTCATAATTTTTTTCGTACCCATAGAGTACTTAACTGTGTGATTTTTGATTCCTTGTACAAGGCAATTCTGGCCTCCGTTTAGCTTGCCGTTTGCACCGGCGTGCCTTATTTATCGTTCTGGTCGATATCACATCAGCACTTCAAAGAGAATTACAAACGTTTTTTTCGTACTTTTTTTCGTACCCATAGAGTACTTAACTGTGTGATTTTTTATTCCTTGTACAAGGTCATTCTGGCCTCCGCTTTGCTTTCCGTTTGCGCCGGCGTGCCTTATTTATCGTTCTGGTCGATATCACATCAGTACTTCAAAGAGAATTACAAACATTTTTTTTCGTACTTTTTTTGTACCCATAGAGTACTTAACGGTGTGATTTTTGATACCTTGTACAAGACCATTCTGGCCTTCGTTTTGCTTGCCGTTTGCACCGGCGTGCCTTATTTATCGTTCTGGTCGATATCACGTCAGTACTTCAAAGAGAATTACAAACGTTTTTTTCGCATACTTTTTTCTACCCATAGAGTACTTAACGGTGTGATTTTTGATACCTTGTACAAGGCCCTTCTGGCCTCCGTTTTGCTTGCCGTTTGTGCCGGCGTGCCTTATTTATCGTTCGGTCGAGATCACATCAGTACTTCAAAGAGAATTACAAACGTTTTTTTTTTGTACATTTTTTCGTACCCATAGAGTACTTAACGTGTGATTTTTGATTCCTTGTACAAGGCCATTCGGGCTCTGTTTTGCTTTCCGTTTGCGCCGGCGTGCCTTATTTATTATTCTAGTCGATATCACATCATTACTTCAAAGATAATTACAAACGTTTTTTTTCATAATTTTTTTCATACCCATAGAGTACTTAACTGTGTGATTTTTGATTCCTTGTACAAGGCAATTCTGGACTCCGTTTAGCTTGCCGTTTGCGCCGGTGTGGCTTATTTATCGTTCTGGTCGATATCACATCCGTACTTCAAAGAGAATTACAAACGTTTTTTTTCGTACTTTTTTTCGTACCCATAGAGTACTTAACGTGTGATTCTTTATTCCTTGTACAAGGCCATTACGGCCTCCGTTTTGCTTGCCGTTTGCGCCGGCGTGCCTTATTTATCGTTCTGGTCGATATCACATCAGTACATCAAAGATAATTACAAACGTTTTTTTCGTACTTTTTTCCGTACCCATAGAGTACTTAACTTTGTGATTTTTGATTCCGTGTACAAGGCCATTCTGGCCTCCGTTTTGCTTGCCGTTTGCGCCGGCGTGCCTTATTTATCGTTCGGTCGATATCACGTCGGTACTTCAAAGAGAATTACAAACGTTTCTTTCCGTACTTTTTTTCGTACCCATAGAGTACTTAACGTGTGATTTTTGATTCCTTGTACAAGGCCATTCGGCCTCCGTTTTGCTTGCCGTTTGCGCCGGCGTGCCTTATTTATCGTTCTGGTCGATATCACATCAGTACTTCAAAGAGAATTACAAACGTTTCTTTTCGTACTTTTTTTGTACCCATAGGGTACTTATCGGTGTGATTTTTGATTCCTTGTAAAAGGCCATTCTGGCCTCCATTTTGCTTGCCTTTTGCACCGGCGTGCCTTATTTATCGTTCGGTCGATATCACATCAGTACTTCAAAGAGAATTACAAACGTTTTTTTTCGTACTCTTTTTTGTACCCAAAGAGTACTTAACGGTGTGATTTTTGATTCCTTGTACAAGGCCATTCTGGCCTCCGTTTTGCTTGCCGTTTGCGCCGGCGTGCCTTATTTATCGTTCTGGTCGATATCACATCAGTACTTCAAAGAGAATTACAAACGTTTTTTTTCATACTTATTTTTGTACCCATAGAGTACTTAACGGTGTGATTTTCTCCTCCGTTTTGCTTGCCGTTTGCGCCGCCGTGCCTTATTTATCGTTAAGGTCGATATCACATCAGTACTTCAAAGAGAATTACAAACATTTTTTTTGTAACTATTTTTGTACCCATAGAGTACTTAACGGTGTGAATTTTGATACCTTGTACAAGGCCCTTCTGGCCTCCGTTTTGCTTTCCGTTTGCGCCCCCGTGCCTTATTTATCGTTCTGGTCGATATCACATCTTTACTTCAAAGTGAATTACAAACGTTTTTTTTTTTTTTTTCGTACCCATGGAGTACTTAACGTGTGATTTTTTATTCCTTGTACAAGGCCATTCGGCCTCCGTTTTGCTTGCCGTTTGCGCCGGCGTGCCTTATTTATCGTTATGGTCGATATCACATCAGTACTTCAAAGAGAATTACAAACGTTTTTTTTCGTACTTTTTTTCATACCCATAGAGTACTTAACGTGTGATTTTTGATTCCTTGTACAAGGCCATTCGGCCTCCGTTTTGCTTGCCGTTTGCGCCGGCGTACCTTATTTATTGTTCTGGTCGATATCACATCAATACTTCAAAGAGAATTACAAACATTTTTTTTCATACTTTTTTTTGTACCCATAGAGTACTTAACGATTGTGTACAAGGCCATTCGGCCTCCGTTTTGCTTCCGTTTGTGCCGGCGTGCCTTATTTATCGTTCGGTCGATATCACATCAATACTTCAAAGAGAATTACAAACGTTTTTTTTTGGTAACTTTTTTTGTACCCATAGAGTACTTAACGGTGTGAATTTTGATTCCTTGTACAAGGCCATTACGGCCTCCGTTTTGCTTGCCATTTGTGCGCGGCGTGCCTTATTTATCGTTACGGTCGATATCACATCGGTACTTCAAAGAGAATTACAAACGTTTTTTTTGTACATTTTTTCGTACCATAGAGTACTTAACTCGTGTGATTTTTGATTCCTTGTACAAGGCCATTCGGCCTCCGTTTTGCTTGCCGTTTGCGCCGGCGTGCCTTATTTATCGTTCTAGTCGATATCACATCAGTACTTCAAAGAGAATTACAAACGTTTTTTTTCATAATTTTTTTCATACCCATAGAGTACTTAACTGTGTGATTTTTGATTCCTTGTACAAGGCCATTCGGCCTCCGTTTTGCTTGCCGTTTGCGCCGGCGTGCCTTATTTATCGTTCGGTCGATATCACATCGGTACTTCAAAGAGAATTACAAACGTTTTTTTTCGTACTTTTTTTGTACCCATAGAGTACTTAACGTGTGATTTTTTATTCCTTGTACAAGGCCATTCGGCCTCCGTTTTGCTTTCCGTTTGCGCCGGCGTGCCTTATTTATCGTTCTGGTCGATATCACATCAGTACTTCAAAGAGAATTACAAACATTTTTTTTCGTACTTTTTTGTACCCATAGAGTACTTAACGGTGTGATTTTTGATTCCTTGTACAAGGCCATTCTGGCCTTCGTTTTGCTTGCCGTTTGCGCCGGCGTGCCTTATTTATCGTTCTGGTCGATATCACGTCAGTACATCAAAGAGATTTACAAATGTTTTTTTCTCATACTTTTTTCTACCCACAGAGTACTTAACGGTGTGATTTTTGATACCTTGTACATGGCAATTCTGGCCTCCGTTTAGCTTGCCGTTTGCGCCGGCGTGCATTATTTATCGTTCTGGTCGATATCACATCAGTACTTCAAAGAGAATTACAAACGTTTTTTTCGTACATTTTTTCGTACCCATAGAGTACTTAACTGTGTGATTTTTGATTCCTTGTACAAGGTCATTCGGCCTCCGTTTTGCTTGCCGTTTGCGCCGGCGTGCCTTATTTATCGTTCGGTCGATATCACATCGGTATTTCAAAGAGAATTACAAACGTTTTTTTCGTACTTTTTTTCGTACCCATAGAGTACTTAACGTGTGATTTTTGATTCCTAGTACAAGGCCATTCGGCCTCCGTTTTGCTTGCCGTTTGCGCCGGCGTGCCTTATTTATCGTTCGGTCGATATCAAATCACTACTTCAAAGAGAATTACAAACGTTTTTTTTCGTACTTTTTTACCCATAGTACTTAACGGTGTGATTTTTGATTCCTTGTACAAGGCCATTCGGCCTCCGTTTTTCTTGCCGTTTGCGCCGGCGTGCCTTATTTATCGTTCTGTTCGATATCACATCAGTACTTCAAAGAGAGAATTACAAACGCTTTTTTTCGTACTTTTTTTGTACCCATAGAGTACTTAACGGTGTGATTTTTGATTCCTTGTACAAGGCCATTCTGGCCTCCGTTTTGCTAGCCGTTTGCGCCGGCGTGCCTTATTTATCGTTCTGGTCGATATCACATCAGTATTTCAAAGAGAATTACAAACGTTTTTTTTCGTAATGTTTTTTGTACCCAAAGAGTACTTAACGATGTGATTTTTGATTCCTTGTACAAGGCCATTCTGGCCTTCGTTTTGCTTGCCGTTTGCACCGGCGTGCCTTATTTATCGTTACGGTCGATATCACATCAGTACTTCAAAGAGAATTACAAACGTTTTTTTCGTACTCTTTTTTGTAGCCATAGACTACTTAACGGTGTGATTTTTGATTCCTTGTACAAGGCCATTCGGCCTCCGTTTTGCTTGCCGTTTGCGCCGGCGTGCCTTATTTATCATTCGGTCGATATCACATCGGTATTTCAAATAGAATTACAAACGTTTTTTTCGTACTTATTTTTACCCATACCCATTAACGTACTTTTTGACGGTACAAGATTCGGCCTCCGTTTTGCTTCCGTTTGCGCCGGCGTGCCTTATTTATCGTTCTGGTCGATATCACATCAGTACTTCAAAGAGAATTACAAACGTTTTTTTTTCGTAACTTTTTTTGTACCCATAGAGTACTTAACGGTGTGAATTTTGATACCTTGTACAAGGCCATTCTAGCCTCCGTTTTGCTTGCCGTTTGCGCCGGCGTGCCTTATTTATCGTTCTGGTCGATATCACATCAGTACTTCAAAGAGAATTACAAACGTTTTTTTCATACTTTTTCTCGTACCCATAGAGTACTTAACTGTGTGATTTTTGATTCCTTTTTGCTTGCCGTTTGCGCCGGCGTGCCTTAAGTCCATTCACATCGGCCAATTACAAACGATTTTTTCGTACTCTTTTTTGTACCCATAGAGTACTTAACGATGATTTTTGATTCCTTGTACAAGGCCATTCTGGCCTCCGTTTTGCTTGCCGTTTGTGCCGGCGTGCCTTATTTATCGTTCTGGTCGATATCACATTAGTACTTCAAAGAGAGTTACAAACGTTTTTTTTCGTACTCTTTTTTTTTACCCATAGACTACTTAACGGTGTGATTTTTGATTTCTTGTACAAGGTCATTCTGGCCTCCGTTTTGCTTGCCGTTTCCGCCGGCATGCCTTATTTATCGTTCTGGTCGATATCACGTCAGTACTTCAAAGAGAATTACAAACATTTTTTTTCATACTTTTTTGTACCCATAGAGTACTTAAGGTGTGATTTTTGATTCCTTGTACAAGGCCATTCGGCCTCCGTTTTGCTTGCCGTTTGCGCCGGCGTGCCTTATTTATCGTTCGGTCGATATCACATCGGTACTTCAAAGAGAATTACAAACGTTTTTTTTTTCGTACTTTTTTTGTACCCATAGAGTACTTAACGGTGATTTTTGATTTTTGATACCTTGTACATGGCAATTCCGGCCTCCGTTTTGCTTGCCGTTTACGCCGGCGTGCCTTATTTATCGTTCTGGTCGATATCACATCAGTACTTCAAAGATAATTACCAACGCTTTTTTTGTACTTTTTTTTTCGTACCCGTAGAGTATTTAACGGTGTGATTTTTGATTCCTTGTACAAGGCCATTCGGCCTCCGTTTTGCTTGCCATTTGCGCCGGCGTGCCTTATTTATCGTTACGGTTGATATCACATCGGTACTTCAAAGAGAATTACAAACGTTTTTTTTCGTACTTACTTTTTTCGTACCCATAGAGTACTTAACTTATTTTTGTACACAGGCCATTCGGCCTCCGTTTTGCTTGCCGTTTGCGCCGGCGTGCCTTATTTATCGTTCGGTCGATATCACATCGGTACTTCAAAGAGAATTACAAACATTTTTTTTCGTACTTTTTTTCGTATTGTGCTTAACTTAACGATTTTTGATTCCTTGTACAAGGCCATTCGGCCTCCGTTTTGCTTGCCGTTTGCGCCGGCGTGCCTTATTTATCGTTCGGTCGATATCACATCGGTACTTCAAAGAGAATTACAAACATTTTTTTTCGTACTTTTTTTGTACCCATAGAGTACTTAACGGTGTGATTTTTCATTCCTTGTACAAGGCCATTCGGCCTCCGTTTTGCTTGCCGTTTGCGCCGGCGTGCCTTATTTATCGTTCTGGTCGATATCACATCAGTACTTCAAAGAGAATTACAAACGTTTTTTCGTACTTATTTTTGTACCCATAGAGTACTTAACGGTGTGAATTTTGATACCTTGTACAAGGCCATTCATGCCTCCGTTTTGCTTGCCGTTTGCGCCGGCGTGCTTTATTTATCGTTCTGGTCGATATCACATCTATACTTCAAAGTGAATTACAAACGTTTTTTTCATACTTTTTTTTGTACCCATAGAGTACTTAACAATGTGATTTTTGATTCCTTGTACAAGGCCATTCTGGCCTCCGTTTTGCTTGCCGTTTGCGCCGGCGTGCCTTATTTATCGTTCTGGTCGATATCACATCAGTATTTCAAAGAGAATTACAAACATTTTTTTCATACTTTTTTTTGTACCCATAGAGTACTTAACGTGTGAATTTTGTTCCTCGTACAAGGCTATTCTGGCCTCCGTTTTGCATGCCGTTTGCGCCGGCGTGCCTTTTTTATCGTTCTGGTCGATATCACGTGAGTACTTCAAAGAGAATTACAAACGTTTTTTTGTACTTTTTTTGTACCCATAGAGTACTTAACGGTGTGATTTTTGATTCCTTGTACAAGGCCATTCTTGCCTCCGTTTTGCTTGCCGTTTGCGCCGGCGTGCCTTATTTATCGTTCTGGTCGATATCACATCTGTACTTCAAAGAGAATTACAATCGTTTTTTTCGTACTCTCTTTTGTACCCGTAGAGTACTTAACGGTGTGAATTTTGATTCCTTGTACAAGGCCATTCGGGCCTCCGTTTTGCTTGCTGTTTGCGCCGGCGTGCCTTATTTATTGTTCTGGTCGATATCACATCGTACTTCAAAGAGAATTACAAACGTTTTTTTTCGTACTTTTTTTATCCATAGAGTACTTAACGGTGATGATTCGGCCTCCGTTTTGCTTGCCGTTTGCGCCGGCGTGCCTTATTTATCGTTCGGTCGATATCACATCGGTACTTCAAAGAGAATTACAAACTCTTTTTTTTCGTAACTTTTTTTGTACCCATAGAGTACTTAACGGTGTGAATTTTGATTCCTTGTACAAGGCCATTCGGCCTCCGTTTTGCTTGCCGTTTGTGCCGGCGTGCCTTATTTATCGTTGGTCGATATCACATCGGTACTTCAAAGAGAATTACAAACGTTTTTTTTGTACTTTTTTTCGTACCCATAGAGTACTTAACGGTGTGATTTTTGATTCCTTGTACAAGGCCATTCTGGCCTCCGTTTTGCTTGCCGTTTGCGCCGGCGTGCCTTATTTATCGTTCTGGTCGATATCACATCAGTACTTCAAAGAGAATTACAAACGTTTTTTTTTCATAATTTTTTTCGTACCCATAGAGTACTTAACTGTGTGATTTTTGATTCCTTGTACAAGGCCATTCTGGCCTCCGTTTTGCTTGCCGTTTGCGCCGGCGTGCCTTATTTATCGTTCGGTCGATATCACATCGGTACTTCAAAGAGAATTACAAACGTTTTTTTCGTACTTTTTTTTGTACCCATAGAGTACTTAACGTGTGATTTTTGATTCCTTGTACAAGGCCATTCGGCCTCCGTTTTGCTTGCCGTTTGCGCCGGCGTGCCTTATTTATCGTTCTGGTCGATATCACATCAGTACATCAAAGAGAATTACAAACGTTTTTTTTCGTACTTTTTTTCATACCCATAGAGTACTTAACTGTGTGATTTTTGATTCTGTGTACAAGGCCATTATGGCCTCCGTTTTGCTTGCCGTTTGCGCCGGCGTTTCCTTATTTATCGTTCTGGTCGAGATCACGTCAGTACTTCAAAGAGAATTACAAACGTTTTTTTTCATACTTTTTTTCATACCCATAGAGTACTTAACTCGTGTGATTTTTATTCCTTGTACAAGGCCATTCGGCCTCCGTTTTGCTTGCCGTTTGCGCCGGCGTGCCTTATTTATCGTTCGGTCGATATCACATCGGTACTTCAAAGAGAATTACAAACGTTTTTTTTCGTACTTTTTTTCCGTACCCATAGAGTACTTAACGTGTGATTTTTGATTCCTTGTACAAGGCCATTCGGCCTCCGTTTTGCTTGCCGTTTGCGCCGGCGTGCCTTATTTATCGTTCGGTCGATATCACATCGGTACTTCAAAGAGAATTACAAACGTTTTTTTCGTACTTTTTTTCGTACCCATAGAGTACTTAACGTGTGATTTTTGATTCCTTGTACAAGGCCATTCGGCCTCCGTTTTGCTTGCCGTTTGCGCCGGCGTGCCTTATTTATCGTTCTGGTCGATATCACATCACTACTTCAAAGAGAATTACAAACGTTTTTTTTTCGTACTTTTTTTTCGTACCCATAGAGTACTTAACTGTGTGATTTTTGATTCCTTGTACAAGGCCATTCGGCCTCCGTTTTGCTTGCCGTTTGCGCCGGCGTGCCTTATTTATCGTTCGGTCGATATCACATCAGTACTTCAAAGAGAATTACAAACGTTTTTTTTTCGTACTCTTTTTTGTACCCATAGAGTACTTAACGGTGTGATTTTTGATTCCTTGTACAAGGCCATTCTGGCCTCCGTTTTGCTTGCCGTTTGCGCCGGCGTGCCTTATTTATCGTTCTGGTCGATATCACATCAGTACTTCAAAGAGAATTACAAACGTTTTTTTTCGTACTCTTTTTTGTACCCAAAGAGTACTTAACGGTGTGATTTTTGATTCCTTGTACAAGGCCATTCTGGCCTCCGTTTTGCTTGCCGTTTGCGCCGGCGTGCCTTATTTATCGTTCGGTCGATATCACATCAGTACTTCAAAGAGAATTACAAACGTTTTTTTTCATACTTATTTTTGTACCCATAGAGTACTTAACGGTGATTTTTGATTCCTTGTACAAGGCCATTCCCTCCGTTTTGCTTGCCGTTTGCGCCGGCGTGCCTTATTTATCGTTCGGTCGATATCACATCGACTTCAAAGAGAATTACAAATATTTTTTTTTGTACTTTTTTTGTACCCATAGAGTACTTAACGGTGTGAATTTTGATTCCTTGTACAAGGCCATTCCTGGCTTCCGTTTTGCTTGCCGGTTGCGCCGGCGTGCCTTATTTATCGTTCGGTCGATATCACATCGGTACTTCAAAGAGAATTACAAACGTTTTTTTTGTACTTTTTTTCGTACCCATAGAGTACTTAACGTGTGATTTTTGATTCCTTGTACAAGGCCATTCGGCCTCCGTTTTGCTTGCCGTTTGCGCCGGCGTGCCTTATTTATCGTTCGGTCGATATCACATCGGTACTTCAAAGAGAATTACAAACGTTTTTTTCGTACTTTTTTCATACCCATAGAGTACTTAACGTGTGATTTTTGATTCCTTGTACAAGGCCATTCGGCCTCCGTTTTGCTTGCCGTTTGCGCCGGCGTGCCTTATTTATCGTTCGGTCGATATCACATCGTACTTCAAAGAGAATTACAAACGTTTTTTTTCGTACTTTTTTTTGTACCCATAGAGTACTTAACGGTGTGATTTTTGATTCCTTGTACAAGGCCATTCCGTCCGTTTTGCTTGCCGTTTGCACCGGCGTGCCTTATTTATCGTTCGGTCGATATCACATCGGTACTTCAAAGAGAATTACAAACGTTTTTTTTTTCGTACTTTTTTTCGTACCCATAGAGTACTTAACGTGTGATTTTTGATTCCTTGTACAAGGCCATTTTTTGCTTGCCGTTTGCGCCGGCGTGCCTTATTTATCGTTCGGTCGATATCACATCGGTACTTCAAAGAGAATTACAAACGTTTTTTTTCGTACTTTTTTTGTACCCATAGAACTTAACGGTGATTTTTGATTCCTTGTACAAGGCCATTCTCGGCCTCCGTTTTGCTTGCCGTTTGCGCCGGCGTGCCTTATTTATCGTTCGGTCGATATCACATCGGTACTTCAAAGAGAATTACAAACGTTTTTTTTTTCGTACTTTTTTTTGTACCCATAAGTACTTAACGTGTGATTTTTGATTCCTTGTACAAGGCCATTCTTGCCTCCGTTTTGCTTGCCGTTTGCGCCGGCGTGCCTTATTTATCGTTCTGGTCGATAACATCAGTACTTCAAAGAGAATTACAAACGTTTTTTTTTGTACTTTTTTTTGTACCCATAGAGTACTTAACGTGTGATTTTTGATTCCTTGTACAAGGCCATTCGGCCTCCGTTTTGCTTGCCGTTTGCGCCGGCGTGCCTTATTTATCGTTCTGGTCGATATCACATCAGTACTTCAAAGAGAATTACAAACATTTTTTTCATACTTTTTTTGTACCCATAGAGTACTTAACGTGTGATTTTTGATTCCTTGTACAAGGCCATTCGGCCTCCGTTTTGCTTGCCGTTTGCGCCGGCGTGCCTTATTTATCGTTCGGTCGATATCACATCGGTACTTCAAAGAGAATTACAAACGTTTTTTTTCGTACTTTTTTTGTACCCATAGAGTACTTAACGGTGTGATTTTTGATTCCTTGTACAAGGCCATTCGGCCTCCGTTTTGCTTGCCGTTTGCGCCGGCGTGCCTTATTTATCGTTCGTCGATATCACATCGGTACTTCAAAGAGAATTACAAACGTTTTTTTCGTACTTTTTTTGTACCCATAGAGTACTTAACGGTGTGATTTTTGATTCCTTGTACAAGGCCATTCGGCCTCCGTTTTGCTTGCCGTTTGCGCCGGCGTGCCTTATTTATCGTTCGGTCGATATCACATCGGTACTTCAAAGAGAATTACAAACGTTTTTTTCATACTTTTTTTGTACCCATAGTGTACTTAACGGTGTGATTCCTTGTACAAGGCCATCCGTTTTTGCTTGCCGTTTGCGCCGGCGTGCCTTATTTATCGTTCTGGTCGATATCACATCAGTACTTCAAAGAGAATTACAAACGTTTTTTTCGTAACTTTTTTGTACCCATAGAGTACTTAACGGTGTGAATTTTGATTCCTTGTACAAGGCCATTCTGGCCTCCGTTTTGCTTGCCGTTTGCGCCGGCGTGCCTTATTTATCGTTCTGGTCGATATCACATCAGTACATCAAAGAGAATTACAAACGTTTTTTTCGTACTTTTTTTCTTACCCATAGAGTACTTAAATGTGTGATTTTTTATTCCTTGTACAAGGCCATTCTGGCCTCCGTTTTGCTTGCCGTTTGCGCCGGCGTGCCTTATTTATCGTTCGGTCGATATCACATCGGTACTTCAAAGAGAATTACAAACGTTTTTTTTCGTACTTTTTTTCGTACCCATAGAGTACTTAACGTGTGATTTTTGATTCCTTGTACAAGGCCATTCGGCCTCCGTTTTGCTTGCCGTTTGCGCCGGCGTGCCTTATTTATCGTTCGGTCGATCACATCAATACTTCAAAGAGAATTACAAATTTTTTTTCGTACTTTTTTTGTACCCATAGAGTACTTAACGGTGTGATTTTTGATTCCTTGTACAAGGCCATTCCCTCCGTTTTGCTTGCCGTTTGAGTCAGCGTGCCTTATTTATCGTTCTGGTCGATATCACATCAATACTTCAAAGAGAATTACAAACGTTTTTTTTCGTACTTTTTTTTGTACCCATAGAGTACTTAACTGTGTGATTTTTGATTCCTTGTACAAGGCCATTCGGCCTCCGTTTTGCTTGCCGTTTGCGCCGGCGTGCCTTATTTATCGTTCGGTCGATATCACATCGCATACTTCAAAGAGAATTACAAACGTTTTTTTCGTAACTTTTTTTGTACCCATAGAGTACTTAACGGTGTGATTTTTGATTCCTTGTACAAGGCCATTCGGCCTCCGTTTTGCTTGCCGTTTGCGCCGGCGTGCCTTATTTATCGTTCGGTCGATATCACATCGGTACTTCAAAGAGAATTACAAACGTTTTTTTTGTACTTTTTTTCGTACCATAGAGTACTTAACGTGTGATTTTTGATTCCTTGTACAAGGCCATTCGGCCTCCGTTTTGCTTGCCGTTTGCGCCGGCGTGCCTTATTTATCGTTCGGTCGATATCACATCGCACTTCAAAGAGAATTACAAACGTTTTTTTCGTACTTTTTTTCGTACCCATAGAGTACTTAACGTGTGATTTTTGATTCCTTGTACAAGGCCATTCGGCCTCCGTTTTGCTTGCCGTTTGCGCCGGCGTGCCTTATTTATCGTTCGGTCGATATCACATCGGTACTTCAAAGAGAATTACAAACGTTTTTTTTCGTACTTTTTTTCGTACCCATAGAGTACTTAACGGTGTGATTTTTGATTCTTTGTACAAGGCCATTCGGCTCCGTTTTGCTTGCCGTTTGCGCCGGCGTGCCTTATTTATCGTTCGGTCGATATCACATCGGTACTTCAAAGAGAATTACAAACGTTTTTTTTCGTACTTTTTTTGTACCCATAGAGTACTTAACGGTGTGATTTTTGATTCCTTGTACAAGGCCATTCGGCCTCCGTTTTGCTTTCCGTTTGCGCCGGCGTGCCTTATTTATCGTTCGGTCGATATCACATCGGTACTTCAAAGAGAATTACAAACGTTTTTTTTCGTACTTTTTTCGTACCCATAGAGTACTTAACGTGTGATTTTTGATTCCTTGTACAAGGCCATTCGGCCTCCGTTTTGCTTGCCGTTTGCGCCGGCGTGCCTTATTTATCGTTCTGGTCGATATCACATCAGTACTTCAAAGAGAATTACAAACGTTTTTTTCGTACTTTTTTCGTACCCATAGAGTACTTAACTGTGTGATTTTGATTCCTTGTACAAGGCCATTCTGGCCTCCGTTTTGCTTGCCGTTTGCGCCGGCGTGCCTTATTTATCGTTCGGTCGATATCACGTCGGTACTTCAAAGAGAATTACAAACGTTTTTTTTTCGTACTTTTTTTCGTACCCATAGAGTACTTAACGTGTGATTTTTGATTCCTTGTACAAGGCCATTCGGCCTCCGTTTTGCTTGCCGTTTGCGCCGGCGTGCCTTATTTATCGTTCGGTCGATATCAAATCACTACTTCAAAGAGAATTACAAACGTTTTTTTTCGTACTTTTTTTGTACCCATAGTACTTAACGTGTGATTTTTGATTCCTTGTACAAGGCCATTCTGGCCTCCGTTTTGCTTGCCGTTTGCGCCGGCGTGCCTTATTTATCGTTCTGGTCGATATCACATCAGTACTTCAAAGAGAATTACAAACGTTTTTTTCGTACTTTTTTTCGTACCCATAGAGTACTTAACGGTGTGATTTTTGATTCCTTGTACAAGGCCATTCGGCCTCTCCGTTTTGCTTGCCGTTTGCGCCGGCGTGCCTTATTTATCGTTCTGGTCGATATCACATCAGTATTTCAAAGAGAATTACAAACGTTTTTTTTCGTACTCTTTTTTGTACCCAAAGAGTACTTAATGATGTGATTTTTGATTCTTTGTACAAGGCCATTCTGGCCTCCGTTTTGCTTGCCGTTTGTGCCTGCGTGCCTTATTTATCGTTCTGGTCGATATCACATCAGTACTTCAAAGAGAATTACAAACGTTTTTTTCGTACTTTTTTTGTACCCATAGAGTACTTAACGGTGTGATTTTTGATTCCTTGTACAAGGCCATTCGGCCTCCGTTTTGCTTGCCGTTTGCGCCGGCGTGCCTTATTTATCGTTCGGTCGATATCACATCGCATTTCAAAGAGAATTACAAACGTTTTTTTCGTACTTTTTTTGTACCCATAGAGTACTTAACGTGTGATTTTTGATTCCTTGTACAAGGCCATTCGGCCTCCGTTTTGTTTGCCGTTTGCGCCGGCGTGCCTTATTTATCGTTCGTCGATATCACATCGTACTTCAAAGAGAATTACAAACGTTTTTTTTCGTACTTTTTTTGTACCCATAGAGTACTTAACGGTGTGATTTTTGATTCCTTGTACAAGGCCATTCGCCTCCGTTTTGCTTGCCGTTTGCGCCGGCGTGCCTTATTTATCGTTCGGTCGATATCACATCAGTACTTCAAAGAGAATTACAAACGTTTTTTTCATACTTTTTTTCGTACCCATAGAGTACTTAACTGTGTGATTTTTGATTCCTTGTACAAGTCCATTCTGGCCTCCGTTTTGCTTGCCATTACAATTTATGTTTTTTTCACATCGTTTCGTTACAAACTTTTTTTTACCCATACCCATAGAGTACTTAACGATGATTTTTGATTCCTTGTACAAGGCCATTCGGCCTCCGTTTTGCTTGCCGTTTGTGCCGGCGTGCCTTATTTATCGTTCTGGTCGATATCACATCAGTACTTCAAAGAGAATTACAAACGTTTTTTTTCGTACTTTTTTTGTACCCATAGAGTACTTAACGGTGTGATTTTTGATTCCTTGTACAAGGCCATTCTGGCCTCCGTTTTGCTTGCCGTTTGCGCCGGCGTGCCTTATTTATCGTTCTGGTCGATATCACATCAGTACTTCAAAGAGAATTACAAACGTTTTTTTTCATACTTTTTTTGTACCCATAGAGTACTTAACGGTGTGATTTTTGATTCCTTGTACAAGGCCATTCTGGCCTCCGTTTTGCTTGCCGTTTGCGCCGGCGTGCCTTATTTATCGTTCTATTCGATATCGCATCAGTACTTCAAAGAGAATTACAAACGTTTTTTTTCGTACTTTTTTTGTACCCATAGAGTACTTAACGGTGTGATTTTTGATTCCTTGTACAAGGCCATTCGGCCTCCGTTTTGCTTGCCGTTTGCGCCGGCGTGCCTTATTTATCGTTCGGTCGATATCACATCGTACTTCAAAGAGAATTACAAACGTTTTTTTCGTACTTTTTTTCGTACCCATAGAGTACTTAACTCCTGTGATTTTTGATTCCTTGTACAAGGCCATTATGGCCTCCGTTTTGCTTGCCGTTTGCGCCGGCGTGCCTTATTTATCGTTCGGTCGATATCACATCAGTACTTCAAAGAGAATTACAAACGTTTTTTCGTACTTTTTTTCGTACCCATAGAGTACTTAACGTGTGATTTTTGATTCCTTGTACAAGGCCATTCGGCCTCCGTTTTGCTTGCCGTTTGCGCCGGCGTGCCTTATTTATCGTTCGGTCGATATCACATCGGTACTTCAAAGAGAATTACAAACGTTTTTTTTTCGTACTTTTTTTCGTACCCATAGAGTACTTAACGTGTGATTTTTGATTCCTTGTACAAGGCCATTCTGGCCTCCGTTTTGCTTGCCGTTTGCGCCGGCGTGCCTTATTTATCGTTCTGGTCGATATCACATCAGTACTTCAAAGAGAATTACAAACGTTTTTTTTTCATACTTTTTTCGTACCCATAGAGTACTTAACTGTGTGATTTTTGATTCCTTGTACAAGGCCATTCTGGCCTCCGTTTTGCTTGCCGTTTGCGCCGGCGTGCCTTATTTATCGTTCTGGTCGATATCACATCACTACTTCAAAGAGAATTACAAACGTTTTTTTCCTACTTTTTTTTGTACCCATAGAGTACTTAACGTGTGATTTTTGATTCCTTGTACAAGGCCATTCTGGCCTCCGTTTTGCTTGCCGTTTGCGCCGGCGTGCCTTATTTATCGTTCTGGTCGATATCACATCAGTACTTCAAAGAGAATTACAAACGTTTTTTTTCGTACCCTTTTTTGTACCCATAGAGTACTTAACGGTGTGATTTTTGATTCCTTGTACAAGGCCATTCTGGCCTCCGTTTTGCTTGCCGTTTGCGCCGGCGTGCCTTATTTATCGTTCGGTCGATATCACATCGGTACTTCAAAGAGAATTACAAACGTTTTTTTTTCGTACTTTTTTTGTACCCATAGAGTACTTAACGTGTGATTTTTGATTCCTTGTACAAGGCCATTCATGCCTCCGTTTTGCTTGCCGTTTGCGCCGGCGTGCCTTATTTATCGTTCGGTCGATATCACATCGGTACTTCAAAGAGAATTACAAACGTTTTTTTCGTACTTTTTTTCGTACCCGTAGAGTACTTAACGTGTGATTTTTGATTCCTTGTACAAGGCCATTCGGCCTCCGTTTTGCTTGCCGTTTGCGCCGGCGTGCCTTATTTATCGTTCGGTCGATATCACATCGGTACTTCAAAGAGAATTACAAACGTTTTTTTCGTACTTTTTTTTGTACCCATAGAGTACTTAACTCGTGTGATTTTTGATTCCTTGTACAAGGCCATTCGGCCTCCGTTTTGCTTGCCGTTTGCGCCGGCGTGCCTTATTTATCGTTCGGTCGATATCACATCGGTACTTCAAAGAGAATTACAAACGTTTTTTTTCGTACTTTTTTTGTACCCATAGAGTACTTAACGTGTGATTTTTGATTCCTTGTACAAGGCCATTCGGCCTCCGTTTTGCTTGCCGTTTGCGCCGGCGTGCCTTATTTATCGTTCGGTCGATATCACATCGCACTTCAAAGAGAATTACAAACGTTTTTTTTTCGTACTTTTTTTGTACCCATAGAGTACTTAACGGTGTGATTTTTGATTCCTTGTACAAGGCCATTCGGGCCTCCGTTTTGCTTGCCGTTTGCGCCGGCGTGCCTTATTTATCGTTCGGTCGATATCACATCGTACTTCAAAGAGAATTACAAACGTTTTTTTTCGTACTTTTTTTGTACCCATAGAGTACTTAACGTGTGATTTTTGATTCCTTGTACAAGGCCATTCTGGCCTCCGTTTTGCTTGCCGTTTGCGCCGGCGTGCCTTATTTATCGTTCTGGTCGATATCACATCAATACTTAAAAGAGAATTACAAACGTTTTTTTTTCGTACTTTTTTCGTACCCATAGAGTACTTAACTGTGTGATTTTTGATTCCTTGTACAAGGCCATTCTGGCCTCCGTTTTGCTTGCCGTTTGCGCCGGCGTGCCTTATTTATCGTTCTGGTCGATATCACATCAGTACTTCAAAGAGAATTACAAACGTTTTTTTTCGTACTTTTTTCGTACCCATAGAGTACTTAACGTGTGATTTTTGATTCCTTGTACAAGGCCATTCGGCCTCCGTTTTGCTTGCCGTTTGCGCCGGCGTGCCTTATTTATCGTTCGGTCGATATCACATCGGTACTTCAAAGAGAATTACAAACGTTTTTTTTCGTACTTTTTTTCGTACCCATAGAGTACTTAACTCGTGTGATTTTTGATTCCTTGTACAAGGCCATTCGGCCTCCGTTTTGCTTTCCGTTTGCGCCGGCGTGCCTTATTTATCGTTCGGTCGATATCACATCGGTACTTCAAAGAGAATTACAAACGTTTTTTTCGTACTTTTTTTCGTACCCATAGAGTACTTAACGTGTGATTTTTGATTCCTTGTACAAGGCCATTCGGCCTCCGTTTTGCTTGCCGTTTGCGCCGGCGTGCCTTATTTATCGTTCGGTCGATATCACATCGTCACATCAAAGAGAATTACAAACGTTTTTTTTCGTACTTTTTTTCGTACCCATAGAGTACTTAACGGTGTGATTTTTGATTCCTTGTACAAGGCCATTCCGGCCTCCGTTTTGCTTGCCGTTTGCGCCGGCGTGCCTTATTTATCGTTCTGGTCGATATCACATCAGTACTTCAAAGAGAATTACAAACGTTTTTTTTCGTACTTTTTTTCGTACCCATAGAGTACTTAACGTGTGATTTTTGATTCCTTGTACAAGGCCATTCGGCCTCCGTTTTGCTTGCCGTTTGCGCCGGCGTGCCTTATTTATCGTTCGGTCGATATCACATCACTACTTCAAAGAGAATTACAAACGTTTTTTTCGTACTTTTTTTACGTACCCATAGAGTACTTAACTCGTGTGATTTTTGATTCCTTGTACAAGGCCATTCTCGCCTCCGTTTTGCTTGCCGTTTGCGCCGGCGTGCCTTATTTATCGTTCGGTCGATATCACATCGGTACTTCAAAGAGAATTACAAACGTTTTTTTTCGTACTTTTTTTTGTACCCATAGAGTACTTAACGGTGTGATTTTTGATTCCTTGTACAAGGCCATTCGGCCTCCGTTTTGCTTGCCGTTTGCGCCGGCGTGCCTTATTTATCGTTCGGTCGATATCACATCGGTACTTCAAAGAGAATTACAAACGTTTTTTTCGTACTTTTTTTGTACCCATAGAGTACTTAACGGTGTGATTTTTGATTCCTTGTACAAGGCCATTCGGCCTCCGTTTTGCTTGCCGTTTGCGCCGGCGTGCCTTATTTATCGTTCGGTCGATATCACATCGGTACTTCAAAGAGAATTACAAACGTTTTTTTTCGTACTTTTTTTTGTACCCATAGAGTACTTAACGGTGATTTTTGATTCCTTGTACAAGGCCATTCCGTCCGTTTTGCTTGCCGTTTGCGCCGGCGTGCTTATTTATCGTTCGGTCGATATCACATCGCACTTCAAAGAGAATTACAAACGTTTTTTTTGTACTTTTTTTCGTACCCATAGAGTACTTAACGGTGTGATTTTTGATTCCTTGTACAAGGCCATTCGGCCTCCGTTTTGCTTGCCGTTTGCGCCGGCGTGCCTTATTTATCGTTCGGTCGATATCACATCGGTACTTCAAAGAGAATTACAAACGTTTTTTTTCGTACTTTTTTTCGTACCCATAGAGTACTTAACCGTGTGATTTTTGATTCCTTGTACAAGGCCATTCGGCCTCCGTTTTGCTTGCCGTTTGCGCCGGCGTGCCTTATTTATCGTTCTGGTCGATATCACATCAGTACTTCAAAGAGAATTACAAACGTTTTTTTTCGTACTTTTTTCGTACCCATAGAGTACTTAACTGTGATTTTTGATTCCTTGTACAAGGCCATTCTGGCCTCCGTTTTGCTTGCCGTTTGCGCCGGCGTGCCTTATTTATCGTTCTGGTCGATATCACATCGTACTTCAAAGAGAATTACAAACGTTTTTTTCGTACTTTTTTTACTTATTTTTGTACCCATAGAGTACTTAACCGGTGTTTGATTATTGTACAAGGCCATTCTCGGCCTCCGTTTTGCTTGCCGTTTGCGCCGGCGTGCCTTATTTATCGTTCGGTCGATATCACATCGCATAATTCAAAGAGAATTACAAACGTTTTTTTTCGTACTTTTTTTGTACCCATAGAGTACTTAACGTGATTTTTGATTCCTTGTACAAGGCCATTCGGCCTCCGTTTTGCTTGCCGTTTGCGCCGGCGTGCCTTATTTATCGTTCGGTCGATATCACATCGGTACTTCAAAGAGAATTACAAACGTTTTTTTTTTCGTACTTTTTTTCGTACCCATAGAGTACTTAACCGTGTGATTTTTGATTCCTTGTACAAGGCCATTCGGCCTCCGTTTTGCTTGCCGTTTGCCGGCGTGCCTTATTTATCGTTCGGTCGATATCACATCAGTACTTCAAAGAGAATTACAAACGTTTTTTTTCGTACTTTTTTTCGTACCCATAGAGTACTTAAGTGTGTGATTTTTGATTCCTTGTACAAGGCCATTCTTGCCTCCGTTTTGCTTGCCGTTTGCGCCGGCGTGCCTTATTTATCGTTCTGGTCGATATCACATCAGTACTTCAAAGATAATTACAAACGTTTTTTTTTTCGTACTTTTTTTCGTACCCATAGAGTACTTAACTCGTGTGATTTTTGATTCCTTGTACAAGGCCATTCGGCCTCCGTTTTGCTTGCCGTTTGCGCCGGCGTGCCTTATTTATCGTTCGGTCGATATCACATCGCTACTTCAAAGAGAATTACAAACGTTTTTTTCGTACTTTTTTTCGTACCCATAGAGTACTTAACGTGTGATTTTTGATTCCTTGTACAAGGCCATTCTCGCCTCCGTTTTGCTTGCCGTTTGCGCCGGCGTGCCTTATTTATCGTTCTGGTCGATATCACATCAGTACTTCAAAGAGAATTACAAACGTTTTTTCGTACTTTTTTTGTACCCATAGAGTACTTAACGGTGTGATTTTTGATTCCTTGTACAAGGCCATTCTGGCCTCCGTTTTGCTTGCCGTTTGCGCCGGCGTGCCTTATTTATCGTTCTGGTCGATATCACATCGGTACTTCAAAGAGAATTACAAACGTTTTTTTTCGTACTTTTTTTTGTACCCATAGAGTACTTAACGTGTGATTTTTGATTCCTTGTACAAGGCCATTCGGCCTCCGTTTTGCTTGCCGTTTGCGCCGGCGTGCCTTATTTATCGTTCGGTCGATATCACATCGGTACTTCAAAGAGAATTACAAACGTTTTTTTCGTACTTTTTTTGTACCCATAGAGTACTTAACGTGTGATTTTTGATTCCTTGTACAAGGCCATTCCGCCTCCGTTTTGCTTGCCGTTTGCGCCGGCGTGCCTTATTTATCGTTCGGTCGATATCACATCGGTACTTCAAAGAGAATTACAAACGTTTTTTTCGTACTTTTTTTGTACCCATAGAGTACTTAACGTGTGATTTTTGATTCCTTGTACAAGGCCATTCGGCCTCCGTTTTGCTTGCCGTTTGCGCCGGCGTGCCTTATTTATCGTTCGGTCGATATCACATCGCATACTTCAAAGAGAATTACAAACGTTTTTTTTCGTACTTTTTTTTCGTACCCATAGAGTACTTAACGTGTGATTTTTGATTCCTTGTACAAGGCCATTCTCGCCTCCGTTTTGCTTGCCGTTTGCGCCGGCGTGCCTTATTTATCGTTCGGTCGATATCACATCGGTACTTCAAAGAGAATTACAAACGTTTTTTTTCGTACTTTTTTTCGTACCCATAGAGTACTTAACGTGTGATTTTTGATTCCTTGTACAAGGCCATTCGGCCTCCGTTTTGCTTGCCGTTTGCGCCGGCGTGCCTTATTTATCGTTCGGTCGATATCACATCGCACTTCAAAGAGAATTACAAATATTTTTTCGTACTTTTTTTGTACCCATAGAGTACTTAACTGATTTTTGATTCCGGTTGTACAAGGCCATTCTCGCCTCCGTTTTGCTTGCCGTTTGCGCCGGCGTGCCTTATTTATCGTTCGGTCGATATCACATCGCACTTCAAAGAGAATTACAAACGTTTTTTTCGTACTTTTTTTCATACCCATAAAGTACTTAACTGTGTGATTTTTGATTCCTTGTACAAGGCCATTCTGGCCTCCGTTTTGCTTGCCGTTTGCGCCGGCGTGCCTTATTTATCGTTCTGGTCGATATCACATCAGTACATCAAAGAGAATTACAAACGTTTTTTTCGTACTTTTTTTCGTACCCATAGAGTACTTAACGTGTGATTTTTGATTCCTTGTACAAGGCCATTCTGGCCTCCGTTTTGCTTGCCGTTTGCGCCGGCGTGCCTTATTTATCGTTCGGTCGATATCACATCGTACTTCAAAGAGAATTACAAACGTTTTTTTCGTACTTTTTTTCGTACCCATAGAGTACTAACTGTGTGATTTTTGATTCCTTGTACAAGGCCATTATGGCCTCCGTTTTGCTTGCCGTTTGCGCCGGCGTGCCTTATTTATCGTTCTGGTCGATATCACATCAGTACTTCAAAGAGAATTACAAACGTTTTTTTTTGTACTTTTTTTCGTACCCATAGTACTCCTAACTGTGTGATTTTTGATTCCTTGTACAAGGCCATTCGGCCTCCGTTTTGCTTGCCGTTTGCGCCGGCGTGCCTTATTTATCGTTCGGTCGATATCACATCGGTACTTCAAAGAGAATTACAAACGTTTTTTTTCGTACTTTTTTTTCGTACCCATAGAGTACTTAACGGTGTGATTTTTGATTCCTTGTACAAGGCCATTCGGCCTCCGTTTTGCTTGCCGTTTGCGCCGGCGTGCCTTATTTATCGTTCGGTCGATATCACATCGGTATTTCAAAGAGAATTACAAACGTTTTTTTTCGTACTTTTTTTCGTACCCATAGAGTACTTAACGTGTGATTTTTGATTCCTTGTACAAGGCCATTCGGCCTCCGTTTTGCTTGCCGTTTGCGCCGGCGTGCCTTATTTATCGTTCGGTCGATATCACATCGGTACTTCAAAGAGAATTACAAACGTTTTTTTTCGTACTTTTTTTCGTACCCATAGAGTACTTAACGTGTGATTTTTGATTCCTTGTACAAGGCCATTCGGCCTCCGTTTTGCTTGCCGTTTGCGCCGGCGTGCCTTATTTATCGTTCGGTCGATATCACATCGGTACTTCAAAGAGAATTACAAACGTTTTTTTTCGTACTTTTTTTCGTACCCATAGAGTACTTAACGGTGTGATTTTGATTCCTTGTACAAGGCCATTCGGCCTCCGTTTTGCTTGCCGTTTGCGCCGGCGTGCCTTATTTATCGTTCGGTCGATATCACATCGTACTTCAAAGAGAATTACAAACGTTTTTTTTCGTACTTTTTTTCGTACCCATAGAGTACTTAACTGTGTGATTTTTGATTCCTTGTACAAGGCCATTCGGCCTCCGTTTTGCTTGCCGTTTGCGCCGGCGTGCCTTATTTATCGTTCGGTCGATATCACATCGGTACTTCAAAGAGAATTACAAACGTTTTTTTTCGTACTTTTTTCGTACCCATAGAGTACTTAACGTGTGATTTTTGATTCCTTGTACAAGGCCATTCGGCCTCCGTTTTGCTTGCCGTTTGCGCCGGCGTGCCTTATTTATCGTTCGGTCGATATCACATCGATACTTCAAAGAGAATTACAAACGTTTTTTTCGTACTTTTTTTGTACCCATAGAGTACTTAACGTGTGATTTTTGATTCCTTGTACAAGGCCATTCGGCCTCCGTTTTGCTTGCCGTTTGCGCCGGCGTGCCTTATTTATCGTTCGGTCGATATCACATCGCACTTCAAAGAGAATTACAAACGTTTTTTTTCGTACTTTTTTTCGTACCCATAGAGTACTTAACGTGTGATTTTTGATTCCTTGTACAAGGCCATTCGGCCTCCGTTTTGCTTGCCGTTTGCGCCGGCGTGCCTTATTTATCGTTCGGTCGATATCACATCGCACTTCAAAGAGAATTACAAACGTTTTTTTTCGTACTTTTTTTGTACCCATAGAGTACTTAACGTGTGATTTTTGATTCCTTGTACAAGGCCATTCGGCCTCCGTTTTGCTTGCCGTTTGCGCCGGCGTGCCTTATTTATCGTTCGGTCGATATCACATCGGTACTTCAAAGAGAATTACAAACGTTTTTTTTCGTACTTTTTTTCGTACCCATAGAGTACTTAACGTGTGATTTTTGATTCCTTGTACAAGGCCATTCGGCCTCCGTTTTGCTTGCCGTTTGCGCCGGCGTGCCTTATTTATCGTTCGGTCGATATCACATCGGTACATCAAAGAGAATTACAAACGTTTTTTTTCGTACTTTTTTTCGTACCCATAGAGTACTTAACTCGTGTGATTTTTGATTCCTTGTACAAGGCCATTCGGCCTCCGTTTTGCTTGCCGTTTGCGCCGGCGTGCCTTATTTATCGTTCGGTCGATATCACATCGGTACTTCAAAGAGAATTACAAACGTTTTTTTTCGTACTTTTTTTCGTACCCATAGAGTACTTAACGTGTGATTTTTGATTCCTTGTACAAGGCCATTCGGCCTCCGTTTTGCTTGCCGTTTGCGCCGGCGTGCCTTATTTATCGTTCGGTCGATATCACATCGGTACTTCAAAGAGAATTACAAACGTTTTTTTTCGTACTTTTTTTCGTACCCATAGAGTACTTAACTCGTGTGATTTTTGATTCCTTGTACAAGGCCATTCGGCCTCCGTTTTGCTTGCCGTTTGCGCCGGCGTGCCTTATTTATCGTTCGGTCGATATCACATCGGTACTTTCAAAGAGAATTACAAACGTTTTTTTTCGTACTTTTTTTCGTACCCATAGAGTACTTAACGGTGTGATTTTTGATTCTTGTACAAGGCCATTCGGCCTCCGTTTTGCTTGCCGTTTGCGCCGGCGTGCCTTATTTATCGTTCGGTCGATATCACATCGGTACTTCAAAGAGAATTACAAACGTTTTTTTTCGTACTTTTTTTCGTACCCATAGAGTACTTAACTCGTGTGATTTTTGATTCCTTGTACAAGGCCATTCGGCCTCCGTTTTGCTTGCCGTTTGCGCCGGCGTGCCTTATTTATCGTTCGGTCGATATCACATCGGTACTTCAAAGAGAATTACAAACGTTTTTTTTTCGTACTTTTTTTCGTACCCATAGAGTACTTAACGTGTGATTTTTGATTCCTTGTACAAGGCCATTCGGCCTCCGTTTTGCTTGCCGTTTGCGCCGGCGTGCCTTATTTATCGTTCGGTCGATATCACATCGGTACTTCAAAGAGAATTACAAACGTTTTTTTTCGTACTTTTTTTCGTACCCATAGAGTACTTAACGGTGTGATTTTTGATTCCTTGTACAAGGCCATTCGGCCTCCGTTTTGCTTGCCGTTTGCGCCGGCGTGCCTTATTTATCGTTCGGTCGATATCACATCGGTACTTCAAAGAGAATTACAAACGTTTTTTTACTTTTTTTCGTACCCATAGAGTACTTAACTCGTGTGATTTTTGATTCCTTGTACAAGGCCATTCGGCCTCCGT
This sequence comes from Gentiana straminea, assembly GCA_036785695.1. Taxonomy (NCBI): domain Eukaryota; kingdom Viridiplantae; phylum Streptophyta; class Magnoliopsida; order Gentianales; family Gentianaceae; genus Gentiana; species Gentiana straminea. The sequence continues at coordinate 2,319,411 of JAVUPR010000219.1, read as the reverse complement.
TTTGCTTGCCGTTTGCGCCGGCGTGCCTTATTTATCGTTCTAGTCGATATCACATCAGTACTTCAAAGAGAATTACAAACGTTTTTTTTCGTACTTTTTTTTGTACCCATAGAGTACTTAAATGTGTGATTTTTGATTCCTTGTACAAGGCCATTCTGGCCTCCGTTTTGCTTGCCGTTTGCGCCGGCGTGCCTTATTTATCGTTCTGGTCGATAACACATCAGTACTTCAAAGAGAATTACAAACGTTTTTTTTCGTACTTTTTTTCGTACCCATAGAGTACTTAACTGTGTGATTTTTGATTCCTTGTACAAGGCCATTCTAGCCTCCGTTTTGCTTGCCGTTTGCGCCGGCGTGCCTTATTTATCGTTCGGTCGATATCACATCAGTACTTCAAAGAGAATTACAAACGTTTTTTTTACTTTTTTTCGTACCCATAGAGTACTTAACGTGTGATTTTTGATTCCTTGTACAAGGCCATTCGGCCTCCGTTTTGCTTGCCGTTTGCGCCGGCGTGCCTTATTTATCGTTCGGTCGATATCACATTAGTACTTCAAAGAGAATTACAAACGTTTTTTTCGTACTTTTTTTCGTACCCATAGAGTACTTAACGTGTGATTTTTGATTCCTTGTACAAGGCCATTCGGCCTCCGTTTTGCTTGCCGTTTGCGCCGGCGTGCCTTATTTATCGTTCGGTCGATATCACATCGGTACTTCAAAGAGAATTACAAACGTTTTTTTTCGTACTTTTTTTCGTACCCATAGAGTACTTAACGTGTGATTTTTGATTCCTTGTACAAGGCCATTCGGCCTCCGTTTTTTGCTTGCCGTTTGCGCCGGCGTGCCTTATTTATCGTTCGGTCGATATCACATCGGTACTTCAAAGAGAATTACAAACGTTTTTTTTCGTACTTTTTTTCGTACCCATAGAGTACTTAACGGTGTGATTTTTGATTCCTTGTACAAGGCCATTCGGCCTCCGTTTTGCTTGCCGTTTGCGCCGGCGTGCCTTATTTATCGTTCTGGTCGATATCACATCGGTACTTCAAAGAGAATTACAAACGTTTTTTTTCGTACTTTTTTTCGTACCCATAGAGTACTTAACGTGTGATTTTTGATTCCTTGTACAAGGCCATTCGTTTTGCTTTTGCTTGCCGTTTGCGCCGGCGTGCCTTATTTATCATTCTGGTCGATATCACATCAATACTTCAAAGAGAATTACAAACGTTTTTTCGTACTTTTTTTCGTACCCATAGAGTACTTAACTGTGTGATTTTTGATTCCTTGTACAAGGCCATTCGGCCTCCGTTTTGCTTGCCGTTTGTGCCGGCGTGCCTTATTTATCGTTCTGGTCGATATCACATCGGTACTTCAAAGAGAATTACAAACGTTTTTTTTTCGTACTTTTTTTCGTACCCATAGAGTACTTAACGTGTGATTTTTGATTCCTTGTACAAGGCCATTCGGCCTCCGTTTTGCTTGCCGTTTGCGCCGGCGTGCCTTATTTATCGTTCGTCGATATCACATCGCACTTCAAAGAGAATTACAAACGTTTTTTTTCGTACTTTTTTTCGTACCATAGAGTACTTAACGTGTGATTTTTGATTCCTTGTACAAGGCCATTCGGCCTCCGTTTTGCTTGCCGTTTGCGCCGGCGTGCCTTATTTATCGTTCGGTCGATATCACATCGGTACTTCAAAGAGAATTACAAACGTTTTTTTTCGTACTTTTTTTGTATACCCAGTAGTACTTAACTTTGTGATTTTTGATTCCTTGTACAAGGCCATTCTGACCTCCGTTTTGCTTGCCGTTTGCGCCGGCGTGCCTTATTTATCGTTCTGGTCGATATCACATCATTACTTCAAAGAGAATTACAAACATTTTTTTCGTACTTTTTTTCGTACCCATAGAGTACTTAACGGTGTGATTTTTGATTCCTTGTACAAGGCCATTCTGGCCTCCGTTTTGCTTGCCGTTTGCGCCGGCGTGCCTTATTTATCGTTCTGGTCGATATCACATCAGTACTTCAAAGAGAATTACAAACGTTTTTTTTTACTTTTGTTCTAACCCATAGAGTACTTAACTGTGTGATTTTTGATTCCTTGTACAAGGCCATTCTGGCCTCCGTTTTGCTTGCCGTTTGCGCCGGCGTGCCTTATTTATCGTTCTGGTCGATATCACATCAGTACTTCAAAGAGAATTACAAACGTTTTTTTTCGTACCCATAGAGTACTTAACGGTGTGATTTTTGATTCCTTGTACAATGCCATTATGGCCTCCGTTTTGCATGCTGATGCAATCCAAGATGATCAGCCCCGCATTCACAAGCCCAAGGATCCTATTATTGTTCGAGATGGCCCTATCACATGTTTTCGAGAGAAGAAGGCTCGAGAAGCTTATGCAAAGCTGGTCCAAGATGTTGGAAAGGAGAATGAGGCTTTGAGGATTGATGATCCGACTACTTTAAGCCTATTTGCTGCTGATTGGGCTTGATGAGCTGAAGCCCAAGTGTGGGACGCCTATGCTTATTAAATTCAGATTATTTTATGGACTTTTAATTATGCTATTTTTAATTAGGCCTTTTTATTTAATTAGGAAGTTAATATTCAGGCCCAACTGATAAAGTGGCGCGCGCCTTCTTTCTTTAGGAATTAGGTTTCTATTTTGCTATTTATAGTTGTCAGACTTGAACATATTATTCAGATTATTTTGGAGATTAAACCTTAGTTTTTAAATCGAGAAACTTTTCAGAGATTGGAGTTTCTTTCAATTATTCTGAGATAGAATAGTTGGGTGGTTTTCCTGAGATAGGATTATCACGAGGCAATAATCAGAGATTGATTATTGTTGTTACTTTCGTTTTATTTCCAAATAGTCCACGTTTTATACAATCAGATCGAAAAACCTAGCTCGAATTCGTATAAGCTTTAGTCAATTGCTGAATCAATAAAAGTCGAAGCTTTGATCTAGATCCTACAATCGAGTTTGCTATCAAGTGGTATCGAGAGCTTAAGGGATTAAAGCTTCAACGTCGCTGCGTTTTTTTTAACGCACTACTCTCGCGTTTTTCTCGGAGTTGAAGTCGGCGTTCTTGTTTCCCAAGAACCCTAATCGCAGCCGCCGTTTGAACCCTAGACGTTCTTGCAATCCGAGAACCCTAATTTGTTCTAGGACGGATTGTTTGGAAATTTGCTGCTGCGTTACACGTCGACTGCTGTGTTTGATTCTTCATCGCATCCGGACAGAATTATTCCTGCTATTTGCTGCATATTATCGCATCCGAATTCAGGTTTTTTTTGGACTAGTTCGATTTCAATTAATCAATATTTCTGTTCAGCATTTACTTCTTGATTTGCCGTAAAGTCTTTAATTTATTGTAAGGCAGACTCTTTTACAAAAAAAAAAAAAGCAAAAAAAAGAAAGCGAACGAAGCACAAAATTACGGGATTTAATCAATACGGTATCTTCCTCGTTCTTGATCGACACTCCAAAACCCGAATCAAAAACCTCAAGAATTATCAAGAATTTAAGGAAACCGGATTCTTGATTTTCGATCGAAAGAGTAGTACTCCGATCAATCTTGACGAATTTTTTGATTGTCTCTACACACACCACACGAGCTTCACGTTCTGTTTTCAGGAAAGAAAAAAAACAGAGTTATTTGGCGGGAAAAATAGGCAAGAAATTTTTTTGTCTTTTCATGATTAGTATGGTGTCAGGAGTCCTGGAACAAAATTTGATTTTACCAGGAAAATTTTTGCTTCATTTTCCATGAAATTTGGCGGGAAAAATAGATTTTTTTCTCTTTGTGAGTTAAACATGAGTGAACGTGAGTTAAGTCACCATAAGCCTCACGCTATGGCTGATGATAAACTACTCCGGAAAGCTCTCGACGACAAAATTGCTCAGGCAATCGAAACCACGCGGCAAGATATTGCTGATGAACTTGAACGAGAACTGGCTCAAGCAAATGCTCAAATGTCTGACAAAATTGAACGAGCACTGGCTCAAGCAAATGCTCAAATGTCTGACAAAATTGACACAGTTCGTGACGATTCCCAACGTTGCCATGCTGAATATGAACGTAAACATCAGGACGTTTTGAATGCCATCCATGCACTTACACTCGAAATACGTCAACGGCCAACCGAGGTAACTCCCCCCCCCACCTAACCGTGTTGTTGATGCAGGTCGAGCTCTCATTCCCAACGATGCTGGGGCTGTCCAAATTCCCCCACATGACGATTCACGTAATGTGAAATACAAAATTCCACCGTTTGATGGTAAGGCTGATCCAGACAGGTATTTAGCTTGGGAGATGAAAGTTTCTCAAGTTTTCTCTTGCACAAATTTTAGTGATGCTAAACAGGTACAACTTGCGACGATGGAGTTTACCGATACGGCCATGCAT